>MU386566.1:0-507211 GCA_022497025.1 Hypoxylon sp. FL0890 | reverse complement strand
TAAAGGTTTATGATTAATTAAATAAAAAGGCTATAAGCTAATAAAAACGATTATTATTCTTCAATTAATATTAATATATTTATATATTTAACTATGTATTTTTCCGATTTATTTTAAAGGAATTATAAATTTTAATATAAAAATGAAAATATTTTTATATTATTTTTAAATTCGGGGTTATTGTGTCCACGCCGCGCGGGGACCTCATGTTATATTTACGCCGTGCGGGGACCTTATGTTTTAAATATTAATAACCTTACGTATAAACTTTATGTAAAATTAAAGAATATATTATTATAATAATAAGATTATATTAAATATAATAAACTTAAATACGTATTTTTATTAAATTTATATATTAAGTTATTAAATATAAATAAAAAGTTATCTTTAAAATAAATTAATTATTAAATATTTTAACGTCGTATTTATTAATAAAATTATAATTAATATATAAAAAAATATATTTAAGTTTTATATAATTAATAGCTATTATTTAAAAGCCATTATCGTGGTTAAGTTATTAAGTGGCCCGTGCGCTTTAAACTAATTTATATATATATAAAAGCTTATACGCGTTATAAATTTTTTTCCTTTTTATTTTTTAATTTCGATTATATTTATATATTTTTAATAAATAAAGCATTTTTTTTATTTTTTATTCGATAATATAACATTATACGTAACTTAAAGAAATTAAAAAAAAATAACAAAGTTAAAAAAATGAAAATTATTAAAAAAGTTAAAAAAATAAAAAATAAAAAGAAATTATCTCATCCGGAGGATATATTACGCTAAGTCTCGAAGAAATTACTATATAAAACTGATAAGGAAACTGATAAGTAATTAATAAATAATTGATAAGCTTTTCTTTCCAACGATTGGTCGAGAAAATTACGCTAGCAGAGGTTGAGAAGCGCTAGCAAAGCGTTAGCGTGGAAAAATCGCGCTAATTCTCGGATTTTATTCTTTTCCATTTAAAAATTAATAACTTAACAAATAATTGCCCGATTAGGAAATAATTTAGGCCATTATAAACTTAACTTAATTCCGGTTTTAATGGTACTGGATGCACGATGATACGGCTATTTGTCGTAAAGATATTAAATATTGAAAGAAAAGGGTGATTTTTACTGCAGGCTTCTCCAGGGTAAAAGGCGTGAAACTTAGCATTTTTTTCAACCTTTAATATTTCAACGTTTAAATACTTTAAATAATAATAGCCTTACGTATATACGTCGTATAAACATAAAAAATATATCGTTATAATAGTATATTTTTACTCAATTTAATATGCGTAATCAAATATTTCTATTAAATTTATTTACCAAGTAAATTAATTTAAGAAAAAAGTTCTTTTAAAATAAAATTAATTATTAAAGTTTTTAACGTTTTATTTATTATTAAAATTATAATTACGTAATAATAAAAATCGTAATTAATATATAAAGATATATGTTTAAATTATACGTAATTTAAAAAATAAAAAAATTAAATTAAAAAAAATAAAAAAAGTTAAAAAATTAAAAGAAGAATAAAAAATTAAAAAAAAATTAAAAAGATTTAAAAAGATTTAAAAAATAAATATTTAAAAATAGTAAAAAATTAAGATACTTACTCAGGATGGGATTCTGCTTTTTTTTACTTTCTTTATTATTATTATTATTTTTATTCCTTTAAATATTTAATCTTTAATAATTAAAAAAAACTTGCCTTCCGCGAGGAAAATTTTTAAAAAAATTAAAAAGTAAAAATTTAAAAAGTTTAAAAGATTAAAATAATTACTTTAAATAAGATTTTCTTTTTTTCTTTTTTATTATTATTTCTTTAAATATTTAATATTTAATATTTAATTATTTAAAACGCTTTAAAAGGTTTTAATAAATATATATTAATAATTACTTTTAATAATATGTATTTATTTATATTTAAAAGATTAAAAGGAAATTATTTTTAATATATTATTTTAAAACAAAAATAGTTTTTTTATTTAAAGCTTTTTAAAAAATAAAAAAGTAATATTTTAAAAAGTTTATAATTAAATATGTTGGAATATTAATCACGTGGCCCTTATGGCACGTGACTTAAACAGCTAGTAAAGAAACCCCACGACTTTTTTAAAGGAAAAGCTACTTAAAAATATAATAACCATTATTTATTAAAATCATTAATATTATAATACGCTTTATTACTTTATTTAACGTTATTAAAAATAAACCTTGTTTATTTAATAAAATAAATAAAAGGCTTATAAATTATTAAAAGATGTTTATTGTTTATGTTGGAATACTGGTCACGTGGCCTTTATGGCACGTGACCTAGACAGCTAGTAAAGAAACCCCACGACCTTCTCGAAGGAGGGGCCACACTTAGAAAATACAACAACCATCATCCACCAGAATCACCAGTACTGCAGTACGCTTTATTACTTTATCTGACGATATTAAAGATAAACCTTGTCCATCCAACAGTTTATTTAATATTAATTTATTTATATATTCAACCACGTATTTTTCCGATTTATTTTAAAAGGTTTATGATTTTTATTAATAAAATGAAAATATTATTACGTTTTTTTTTAAATTTAAGGTTATTATGTTCACGCCGCGCGCGGACCTCGTGTATTATAAATTAAAGTGATTTTAACGTTATAATATAATTTTAAAAAGATTATTAAACGAATTAATTTATAACTTTAAAATTTAAATCTTTTTATTTATTTTAAAATTACTTAAAAAATCGGTTAATTTTAAAGCATAAAAAATGTTATATTGATAAAAGGTTAAAGCGGTAATAAATTATATAATGATAAACGTAAAAATTAAATATAATTTTAAATATAATTTAATTTAATTTAACGTAAACGATAAAATATATTTTTATTTTTATAAAAGATATAATTTATTTAATAAGTTAAAAAATAGTTTACGTAATAAATAAAATCGTTTATAATTATAAAGAAAATTAAAAACTTAACGTATAAGTCAAACTTTTTTAATATTAAAAAGTATATTAAGTTGTTTTAATTATATATTTATTTTTAAGGCTAAAAGGTTTAAATTTATATAGTAAATTAAAATTAAAGCTAAGTTAAGTTTACATAAAAAAGATAATAAAGAATATATTTCTTATAAAAGAAAAAATTTAATAAATCTCCGTATAAATAAAGCAAGTAATAAATTAATATTAAAATATTTTATTAAGTGAAAAAGATATAATTAAAAAGTAATTAATAATATTTAAAATCATTACTTATAGAGAATATAACTAAGTTAATTAAAAAGTATATTTTTTATTATTTTATTAACTTTAAAAGATTTAAAGGTAAAAAAAAGAAAAATTAATAATATTTAAAAAATTATAAAATAAAAAAAATTATCGGCACGAAGTTAATAAAATAATAATAATAAAATTAATAAGATAATTAAAAGATAATTAAAAGATAAATATTATAATTTCGTTACTTTTAAGAAAAAAGTAACATTATTAATTAAAGCTTTATAAAAGGTATTTATAACGTTAATTAAATAAATTTAAAATCCTTTAAATAAATTATAAAACTTTAACGAGGTTTTAATAAGATAAGGCCCGTTTAATTTTTTACGAACGTAAAAAATTAAACGTTTAAAAAAAGCTCCTTTTTTAAAAGGCTTTTTTTTTCTTTAAGCTTTAATAATAATATCATAATATTAACTTTTTCTTACCACTTAATTTTACCTTTTATATAAATATTTTTTAATAAAAATTAAACTTTATTAAATAAAAACGAAAAACGTTAAAAAAGAAAAATTTAAATCATTAATTTATTAAAAAATATTTATTTATTATAAAGGGTGGAATTAAGTGGTAAAAAAAAGCTAATATCGTGATATTATTAAATTAAAGCTTAAAGGAAAAAAAAGCCTTTTTTTAATAAAAAGCTTTTTTTAAACGTTTAATCTTTTACGTTTATAAAAAATTAAACGGGCTTTATTTTATTAAAACCTCGTTAAGGTTTTACATTTATTTATAAAAGCATAAAATTACGATGATTTTAACTTACGGTAATTTTAAAAAATAAAAGCTTTTTTTTTCTTTAAAAAATAATAAATAAAAAGCTTATTTAAAGCTTTTTTTAAAAACCGTGTAACGCTTTTTTTATTCCTTTTTTATTAACGTTAAAAAATGTTAAATTATTAATTTTTTAACTTTTTAATTAATAATTTAATTTTAAAAGCTTTTACTTTTTTTTTCTTTTAATAAATAATCGATAAATATTTTACTTAATGCTTTTTTACTTATCATTTTTATAAAACTTAAATATTATAAAAACTATTATTACTTTCAATTATAGTTTATTTTCGTTATGTTTTTTTCTTCCTTATGATTTTTTTCTTCGTGTCCCGAAGCCGCGTGATGGATTTGCGTAGAATGAATGTAGCATATTCGCCATGCCCATTCATTTGCTCGCTCGCGCGTCTTTTGATGCCCATATATTCTCCCCTCTCCTCGCTATGTTCGCCGATGGGCACAATGATTCCCGCGTACCGGCAAAGAATTGCATTTAGAATCAATCGACATATTCTACCGTTGCCATCCTGAAATGGATGGATTTGGACGAACTCGAGCGAATATTTTGCCCCAATAGAGAATGGATCGATAGTCATATTTTTCTCTGCGGCAGCGAGCTCTTCTTTGAGATTGTGGCACATCTCTTCCATTTTCGCCGGCACAAATTTAGGGACCGTGAAATTGCTTGCACCAGCACCGACAATGACTGTTCTGTATACTCCTCCGTACTCTTCAGGGGAAATGTCCGGCCCATCATGTACGCTTAATGGTACACCTGTAGTGAGAATGCGATGTGTATCCTTGATTAATTCCTCCGACAGATCCTGCTTCTCGGCGACAAAGGCGTGAATAATATGCTGAAATGCCTTGGCATGCTGCACGATCTCGTTCCGACCTCGTAGGATGTATTGAGCAGGCATGTCCTTGAGTCCCGGCTGCTTAGAATACAACTCTAGGAGGGCACTCTGGTAGGAGATATCTCTCTCCGATATATCACCTACATCCTCTCCCGCGAAAATACTTTTGCATAGCTGGATAGTGATATCATAACCTAAGCCAGCACGCTCGATCATATTGCTCCCGAAAATTGCTCTGATCATTACATTGTGTAGTTCCTGATTTACCACGTCCTGCTGGTTGTCGTTAAGTGTAGTTGAATGAATCTTAGAGATCCAACCCGCCGCCTTCTTGAATAGTTCTTCGGGACTTTGGCCTTGGGTATATTCGCGGTAGATATCATCCGCATGAATAGTCATGGACATTGCGCCCGCCGCACTTCGAGATATTGAGGGCCATCCCCTCGAAATCGTGGCTCGGAGACTCTGCTTCATCATGGCGCGCTTTTCCGGGCTACGAGATCTTGTTGAGAGGATTTTGTTCTCGAGGCTTCTAGGTTAGGTAGGGAAGATTTCAGTATTATTATGACTTTTGTTACCCTTAAAAGAAGGATCTAAGGCTAGACATGCATACCTGAAGAGACCTTTACTGCGGAATGAATAAGACTTTTCATAGTTCTTTAATTAACAAATCTAGAATGTGTAAGTTTGTTTAAAGTAGGTAAGTTCCTTCTACCTAACAAGTGTAAACCTAGTTGCCTCTTAAGGACACGAAATTATACTTTACACTTTAAGTTATGTTTAATATGAAATTTTATAACTTAAAGTTCTTCTCGCTTTAAGCCTTGCCGTTAACTTTTCGACTTATTCCTTTTCTTAACATAATGTTTAAGTTACTTATCACACTTTTTACGGCAGCTTGTTTCCGTACTGAGAGGCCTTTTCCTAAGTGACGTAAAGGCTCCTTCTTAATTAACGCATGGAAGGTGTTAACCTGGAAGCCATTAGTCTTTTAGCCTTTTAGCTATTAGTTTAATCCGAGTGTAAAACCTTGACGGGGTCCTGACGGGGTCCTGATAAGATGAGGCCCGTTTAACCTCTTGCCGAACGCAAGAGGTATACGTCTAGGAAGAGCTTCCCCTCTTAAAGGATTCTCTTTCTTCCTTCTTCAAGCTTTAGTTTAGTATAATCAACGACATCAACCTTCCTTTGCCACCTGGTCCTATCATCTTACATTATGTTAAATTAATAAGTTTATTTTCTTAACTTCCCCCCTTTCCCGAGGCAGTTTATTACGTATATTATGGGTAATGTTAACATGATACCACGGAAGCAATGGTGATTTTGAAAGAAAGGCATAGGCCTGTTGTTTTGCATATTTTGGAGTTATTGTTATTATGAGCGTCAAGTTGGCGACAGCTTATAACTAACGATAAGCGGCGGTTGCTACTATTTTGCTACCCCTTTATTCTTGGGTGACTTTGTGCCTTGAGTCTCCGTGAGAACACATCGGAATGTCTAGCATAACAAATCAAGCACTATGCAACCAAGGCGTCCAATTTAACGATATGATTACCTACGTCTAGATGGTTGTCAATACTGGTGGTAGGTTTTAGGTCAAGCACTTCGGGCTTGTCTGTTGAAAAGGTTCCACTCTCATCGTGTCTGAGTGATTTTCCGATTCTAACTATCAGTTGTACACCGGGATAGCTGTGAGAACACGCAGCTTAACTCGAGGTTGGCAAGAACCTACAACGTCTGGCCTGGTACGGAATGAGGAGCTGCCACCTCTACCTAAATTTCTTGCTAGCCTCCGTAAAAGTCATTCCCTTTTTAATCTCGACAGCCATCTGATCGTCAGCCTCAACCTGCTTCTGCATCAGCGGCAGCGCTTGCTCGGCCAACTCAACAGGCAACACAACGACGCCATTTAGATCCGCAACCAAGTAGTCACCCGGTCGAATTTCCATGTCCTGCTCATCTGTTTGAAGTTTCACAGGTACGTTGACGGCAGCCACTTTCAGAAGTTCAGCCGGAGGTGCCGTGCCTACATCGCGAGCGAAGACCTGGTCACGCAGTTTTCTATCAGGCACTATGTCAAGGAGAAAGGGAAGATGTGCTTAGCCGCTGAACGGAGGAGATACCGGATACTCTAACTGGCGTTGTTCTTGCAAGTCACGAAAACGTCCATCGATGACGGACCCGACAGCGCCGCTGGCTTGGGCTCGGGTCGACATAAGTCCGCCATACACGGCATTTGGAATCTTTGGAGGACACGAGACAAAGATGACAGCGCCTTTGGGTACCGTATCAATCTTCAGTCGCAGTCAGCAGTCGTCTTCCGGTTCCACAGGTGATATTCGAGAACGTAAATGTCGGCCTACATAGTGACTTGGATATTTGGGGATCGGGTCATCCAGCGGCACGTATTTGACAGTATAGGCCGGACCTATGATCTTGGTAGGACCATCCTGGCGTTGAGGAGACCACATAGTCAGGCCGGACAAGAAACCGCCATTGCGGCACTTCAATTTACATAACGCATCTGAGACGTCGCACCTATTTTTCTAGAAATAAGCTATAAGATACAGATAGCGCCCACTGATCCTTACGTTGTGTATTTCTGCAACTCTCTGACAATGGCATCCTGGGGGCCGGCCATATTGCCGAGGTAACGAGCTAGACCTAGTGTGCGCTGGGCCGCGATATCGGGTAGACGAATTCGGAGATGGACTGCTATAGACAGCATAAGAATCTCCTTTGAATTATCCGTATCCCGTTTGAAAAGAAAAGGTCGAAAGGTAAGGTGACGAAAGGCGAACGAGGGAGACGAAGTATAGGAACTACGTCAACCTTCACATGCAAATGACCATACAGTACATATATCTGTATGCACGTACGTAGGTATGTATGTACGTAAGATCAATAAGAAAGTACCGATAAGTTTATGGCGTGGCTCCTTAATGCATTAAGTAGACACAATTATGACATTAACGTGTTTGTTTCAAAGATGGGGTGTGGTACATTGGGCCGGATACATGTAGGTGGGGGCGATATGAATTTGGCCGTAGCGCGTAGCTTCACGTTTGTCTAGGTACCTACCTAGGTATAGGTAGTCTACTACCTCCGCCACACTAGCCAATTTACACGGGATGCACATATGTTGTACTGTCAATCGTGATGTCTCGGGTACGTAAGCCATCATATATCTTAATAGTAAAGGCACTTCTTGTATTTCTTGTGTATCATACCTCCTTGAATCTGACGAGACTAGCCATCAGCACGTCGGCCCTTAACTATCTATCAAACAACATGTTGCCTGCTTCATCGTCGTGTATGCAACCTCACTCTGCCTAGCGAGACTCCCCTGCCTAGGAACATCTCAAACATGATGAATCCCCTGAGACCTCACATAGATAGCCTAAGGCCGGCGCCTTCAGAGGCGTCTTATTAATCTAAGCTCCGTGTCGCTCTGTCCATCGATCCCCAAGGCCTCCTTGGCCTGTGGAATAGTAGACATCGCGGGCGGGCATCGCTCGTAGGTGAAGAGACTTGCAGCAACGCCAACAGCGGCGATGCCAATCATCACGTTAACGTCGTTTGTGAAAGCCGACGCATACCTGGTTCATCCAAAGTTAGCAATGGCTAGCTCTGTGTAAGAGATAAAACTAACTACGACGCATGGAAACTGGTCGCGAAGACAATGCCGGAAAGTTTCGTCGGCGCGAGAATCGTTTTTTTTTTTTTTTTTTTTTTTTTTTGGGGGGGGGGGGGGGCCGAACTGGTAGATATACTTACACGGATCGAATAAGGAGCTTAATATCATCCGGCAGCCAGGGAGCGATCGTTGGACTGTGATGTAATGCAGCCAGATCGTCGGCATCCATCCTGCCACCAAGTTCCGTCGTCACCTTTTTGTTGAAGATGATGCTACAAACCGCTATACCGATAGCACCGCCAAAAACTCGAGCCTGTGCGATCGCGCCTTGAGCTACGGCTAAATCCTGGCTCTGAGATTGCACCGAAGCCATGATCGTGCCGGCGCCGAGGGCGAGCCCAAAGCCAAGGCCGAGTAGGACTTGAAATCCGTACTGCGCCTTGGTCTCGGTGGTCGCGTCATTGAGCATGGACATTAAGCCGATACCGATAAGCTGGAAGATGTGAGCCGACATAAGTGTCCATGATGTATTGTTTCGCTTGCGCGAAATAGCTCCTGCGACGAAGGCACCGAAGGATGTTGCACCTAGCATAGGTAATAGGTGGACGCCCGAGTTGAGTGCACTCTCCCCGTTGACAATCTGGAATCGCTCTGGAAGAACGATGAGTATGGACAGGTAGACATAGCCCGTGCAGAATGTACATCTGTTACAATTAGCCATTTTGCCGCCAAAAACCAGGTGAGTAGTCATGCATACATCACGCAACTGGCATATACTCGCCGAAAGAAGAGCCGCAGGGGTAAAATGGGCTCGATGAGTGTGGCGGGTTTCAATCCCAGATAAATCTCCCATGTGAAGAAGATGACCCAGCTAAGAGACGAGATCGAAAGGGCTACGACTATGGCCGGGCTGTTCCAGGCATATGTGTACGCGCCGGCCTCTTGAAGGGAGAAGACTAGCAGTGAACATGCTGATATAACCGAGATGTTGCCGATGAAGTCGATCTTTCGAACCGAATTCCACCCCCTCTGATGCGCCACAACCTCAGGCGGCGATGCCAAATACAAGGCGAGAAGCACGATGAAGCCAGCGGGTACACTATTGAGCGTCTTAGCACGACGTCCGAGTACTTAGAGAAGGTGCATACTTTATCCAGAATATGATATTCCATTCGGTCGTTGATGAGATGACGGCCCCTAAAATGGGCCCAAGCACATACGACACGGCCAATGTGATACCGACTAGCCCGCCCATTAGGCTTGGCTTGTCCGAAGGGCCTGCTTCGAAGAGTACGATCTGGCTCAAGCTGTATAAGCCAGACCCGCCAATCCCCTGGAAGGCTCGACAGACGATCCTGTTTAAACAGTTAGTAATAGGTACAACAAAATGCATACCGCGATCGAAAATGGCGTACAGTTGGGTCATGGTTGTCGAGCGGGCGCATCCGATGGAGAAGCCGACGAAAAGTAGCCACGAGCAACATAGCATCTCGCGTCGGCCATAGATATCACTCAATTTGGCAAAGCCGATGGCGAAGCCAAGGTAAGCCAGGAGATAAGAGAGAACGACCCATGGCGCGTCTAGAAAGTCTTGGAGGCCTATGGATATGGTGACAAGGGACGTCGAGACGATGGAGGCATCGATAGCGGAGAAGAGGAGGCCAATCAGTTGACTATCGACCCATGGTTAGCTGATATTGACAGTGTAATAGGAAACAAATCCTCTCCAGCTTACGTTGCGATCAGCGTTATTTGGCGCCAGCCGTGAACGGCATGCTGATATGGCATCGTGGTAAAACGTGCGGACCGAAAAGTCCTTTAACAAGCTGGATCCGAAAGTGAATTGTATCAGAAAAGGTCTCGTGGTGCCGAGTAGGCAGGTATCGTTTTGGGCAGAAATGCAATTCACCCCTTAGGTGATTGTTGTTGAATTCAGTGTTTGTGCGCTTCGGAACACCACAGCAACCTGAAGGCCGATAAAGGTGCATTCAATCCCTTGCACCTGCCGTCAGTGTCTTTGTTTCTGGCAGGAACTGCCCAATATCTCTGGCAGTTGCGGGCTGAA
This sequence comes from Hypoxylon sp. FL0890, assembly GCA_022497025.1. Lineage (NCBI taxonomy): Eukaryota > Fungi > Ascomycota > Sordariomycetes > Xylariales > Hypoxylaceae > Hypoxylon > Hypoxylon sp. FL0890. Next base: position 496,602 of record MU386566.1, on the reverse strand, counting down.
TGGTCTGAGTGGTCTGAGTGGTCTGAGTGTAAGCCAGTGTGCAAGCCAAGCTCCAACCCTGAAATTGAAGCAAGGTCGTCGTCGTGGTCCATTCTATTATGGTACTTGATGTATCTACTACCTGGTCAAAAACATTAGGTGCATCATAGTGCTCACATTTGCACCTCTTCCCGTTCAATAGGTTTCTCGTTTAATACTCTATTTCATACATTAGAACCCTTCAAATCTCTGTTGCTCCGTTGCACTTAACCACACACCAAGTATGACCTGCTGTTCAGAATAGACTCGAACCGAGACAACTGCCCACACCAGTAAGACTAAATGGGAATGGACAACAGCAATTGGCCGAGTCAATGCAACTAGACGTCAAATGTGTACTACCCCGGCGAGGGACTATCAACCTCTTTACGAATCATTGTCCGGATCTCAGTAAATGGTGCTGGTGAGGTTCTAGATTCCTTCTGCTCGCGCTCGGTACCCCTAGGGAAACCAGCGGAAGGCAACGGAAGACGGACGAGGGGTGCTGTGCGATGTAGGACAAGGGAAACGGCTTCAAGGAGGTTGTAACCCCAGCCTACGCGGCTAACACTTCTTCGCTCGGCTTATACTTCCCACAGACAATCCACCACCCAATTTTTTTCAACTTCATCACTCGGTATCTCTACTAAACATACAAACAAGACATTTTAGACGTTGTAAAATATGGAATCGAGAACACTATTCTTTTCGGGGTTCTCAACTGTTTCACCTGTCCTACTCTCTGTGTTCAAGGGGCTTCCCGCTTCAAATCTGGGACCCGGCTAGTTGAGTTCTCCTGTGGCTGAGCTCGAGATTCGACGCACGCAGATCTGTTTCCACAGACTTCTGGGATTACATAGCCCGTGTAGCAACTCGAGGAAGACGAAAAGATGTGCCGCAAAGAGCGTGATCTGATAAGAGAAATATTCGACAAGTAGGTCGATTCTTGATTGACTGGTTGATTGTTCAATTGAATCTGTGTTGTACTCTTCCGTCTCTTCCCATGTAAACGCTCATCCAGTGGGATATCACGTGATACTGAAACACGTCATCCGTGTAACCCTTACGTCGCCTGACTACTTCCCTGATCACATGATTAGACCCCTTTTCCTATCAATCGTTATCATTACCTATCTTATCTGACAAGAAACGGTCGCAGATCTTGAATTTCGAGCGCTCCCGGCATATATACCTATGGGTACCTAATATAGGTAGATCATGTCGAGTCCCGTTTGTGTGACTATGACTAATCGCACCCACTGATGAGCTTAGTTGCTTCGTACGTATCCGCCCTGGGCTTCCTCAGCCTTTATGTCCGGTAGTCTACAAGATTCTAAATAGGGAACGCTTACTAAAGAGCATTGATGCATGAGGATTGAGTCCTAAGGGCGACGGGTATTTATTAGACCCCTTTTTGGCCTGCCCTCCTTTGTTTCGTCCTTTTCAACACCGCGAGCGATGACTGGCTGTGACGCATATAAAGATTTTGCCTTGATTTATGCTCAGCATGCTTCTTGGAGAATCATCCAAGGCAAGTACACAAGGATTGGAGAGGTTTAAAAGTAAAGAAGTCTCTGTCTTCCCAGGTAGTTCCAGGTTAGGGGTGCGCGTAAGGTAAGAACTTGATGTCCAACCTGAGAGGTATCTTTGTCGCTGCTGGATATTATCTTCTCTTATGGGCGATTCTTTTGAGCACCTGGAGCTCACGTCGTGGCCATCGTAGGCACTGGGTCACACCTGAGGCACCCCTTTTGTATCAAAACGGCGCCAACAGCTGGTATAACTCCTATCCCACGTGCCGACGCAATATTGTTGCGGCTAAATGGTCCGATCTTGCTGGTGAGAGCATACGGTGAGGCTGAGCAACAATTGACTGTACACTCGTTTACTGGTCAGCATTATTGTCATGTGCGATGTTGGTGGAGTATAGCGTCTTTTGTAGTGAGAATGGAAGGCTCTCCATCGGCCGTAAGGCATGCAACTGCAAGGTTCAACGACAAGTCGCACTGCCTATATGTTGTTGTTGTGGCGAGGTCAATGGAAAGCTTTCTTGAATACCAGCGCGTTGTCCCAATCGAGTTCCCAGCTTTGTTGGTTTGCCATCTGACGATTACTGGGTATTGACATTTCTCCCTATTCTGATGTACTCGTAGACGGTTAATAGCTTGACACTGGCTCTATTCATACCAACCAGGCAATTGATCCAAGTACTGTCATTTAACTTTGGTACCTGTCACTTGTCTATGTCTACCTGTTCACGTACTACTATGTCGGTGGCTGGATCAGCGGCTGAGAGGCTCATTTACCTCTACCTCTGAGTAATCTCCGGGTTAGATCGGTAATGGTAACATATACTAGCAAGTGCATCTCTATCAGTCCTCATTTGGACAGAAGCGGCTGAGAGGTATCGTCTTCAGATTGATCACCCATAAGTTTGGCAGCATAGCGAATTTTATGCTATTCTAAGCACGCGAGCCTAGATCATCTACGCTTACAAATTGCGTAACCATACCAGAAAAAGAAGCTTAACCCACGAGGGAAGGCAGATATTGGACATGAGGTTCATGCATGAGGATTGTCCGGCCTTCATTCGAGGCGAATTGCAAGGCGGGGCTGTCTGCATGTTTGTGGACATTTCCACTGTATGAGCTAAGTATATACAATCCAGAATAACCTAGTTTCTGGGTAGCCTGTAGGTGAGCTCTAGCATCCGCGAAGGATTCGCCGGTGACTTATTTTCTTGATTGATTTTCTGAGTCGATGATCGAGCCCTGTCATTGTAGTAGCCACGTAGCCATGCGGTTGGCGTTGAACAAAAATTAAAGGACAACTGCTGGCCCGATCATTACGTCGAACTTCCCGAGCTCCTTGATTGCTGTATCAATGGTATTTGTATGTCTGTATCTATCTAAGCGTTAACTAAGTTTCCGTATGGCGGTACTCCTTTTCAAGTACTACAACGTGCCAGTAGGCCGGAGGACTTCGACCATACCTACGAGTTAGAATTAACAGTTTCAAACATTCGAGGAAATATTAAATGGCACAGGAATTAACCGCGTGCGGATCCCCTTTTATAACGCCCCCCCATTTGCAACACGATTCGCACCAAAACTTGACCTTTTTATACTCAAATATCTCACCCAGTACTAATGTAATTAAACCTAAGCTAGATTTATATGATAGGTAAATAAATGGAGTATAAAATTATTAAGTATTATTAAGTGAGAACCTTTTTTTGCGTTGCAATTGTAATAAGAATAAGGAGTTATTTACGGTATATTACCTTATATACAAATTTGTATGTAAAAGCATGTAACTTTTATAAAATGAAATATTTATAATAATATCTTATTAAAGCTTTCTACTTTAAAGATAAATATATATAAAAGATTAAAAAAGTTTCTTTTAAGTTTTATATAAATATTATAATAATATTTTAATAGGTTTAAAAGATATTATAAGGTAAAGTTATCTTTATATAAAAATTATTATAAGATAACTTTTTTTTATAATATTTTAAGAATTGGATAAGTAAAAGTTATAAAACATTTACAGAAGTTAATTATAATTTTATTAAATAAATTTATCTATATAGATTTAAAGTTGAATAGGTCTTTAAAGAGATATAGTTATTATAAAAGGTATTTAGATTTATATCTAATTTTGTATGCGAAGCGATATATCGTTAATACCTCTTTCTTCTCGTTATAATTACGACGTAATGAAATTTTGTAGGTTTTTTTAAGATGTATTATTAAATGCGCATACCATTTATCTATGTATTATATTTATCCCGATTAAATAGCTTTAATATCGATAAAGTTATTCAAATATGAAAAGGTCGAGTTTTGGTGCGAATCGTGTTGTAAATGGGGGGGTGTTGCAAAAGGGGATCCACACGCGGTTAATGGAATGTTTAGGGAAGGTTACCTCCTAGATAAGCTAATACAGGACCGATTCGAGCTTCGAAACCACTGCTTGAGATATCTTGGCTTGCGCCCCTTATTTTCACATATATGGTTTTCTACCACCCACCTTCCAGTACCTATACATACAACATACGCATTTCTTCAAAATATAAATGCTGTAACGATAATTAGGAATTTGAAATAACTACAAGTAGGTGTGTTCATTTGACCAGGGTCTAATGGCTTGCGAGTTATTGCCTAGGGGTACAGTGTTGTCTACGACAACCGCTTACTTTCAATGCTGAGCTAGATGTATATCATATGTTCCTGAAGCCCATCCATGAGTAGAAAATGTAGGTACATTAGCGGGAGGTAAGGGGCCTATAAGCATCATTGCAGCAATCGTATTCAGCTGTTAACATGATGTTCCGGCTGTACTCTAAAGAGCCAATAACTGGCGTGACTGCCTGTCAGCTGTGATACCATGACAGCCAAGTGCAACCGCATCTCGTATATAAAGGTGGCAGAGGCCACCTACCAGTATAGCGGTCTCCATTTGGATAGGGCCTTTTATAACCAGAGGCTATTACTTCTAAAAAGGTAAGAACACCGTATCAACACCGTATTCAGACTTAACACCACGTTCATCTCTCACACCTTAAGGGGAAAAAAATATCCCACTACATAATACAGGATATAGCCACGTCTTTATACTATAGGAGATACAAGGTATCATAGGTATGGAATAGTCAGGTATACAATCACTCAGATAGATTACAAGTCTACGCAACTTACCATTACGCTACAAAGGCTTAGATTAACAAACTGCAATTCACAATAACGCAATCTAAGCCTATTACAATGTAGAAGACTTTCAGGCACCTCGGTATACATACTCGAGGTACCCTTACCAACAAACTATCAGGTTTGAACATAGTGTTACAAAATTGTTACACCAAAATAAGGTCTTATATAAAGGAGATAGCATAAACCTGACAAGGCTCCACAACCACCTTCTAGCTAATATACCAATTAATTAGAAAGCATTATACGTACATACGTAATATGAATAAATTAATAGGAAGACTTCGACAACAATAATATTCGGCTATTAATAGAGTATTAAATTGTTGTAATTATGTTTAATATCAAGACAATTACTACAATAGTGTTGATGGACCCCCCTTCCTGGTTACATACCTATATGCACCAGACCCTAATTAAGTAGGTACTGTTATGTAGCTGTAACTATGAGCACATAGGTTGTATTTTGTCCCTTATGATCAACGTTTGGTGGCCTTTCGTAGGTGCTTACATGCAGGAAACTGATTCTGCCAGACTTCTAGCACACCCAAATCCATTGATGACATGTACTTAGATTAGGTACCTACACACATGATGTATTCAACTGCCTACATGTAGGGGGAAGGGGTAGTGTTCGAGGTCAATAATAGGTAACATGACTCCCTTGCAGAGTAATTAAGCTTTTCGTTTGAGCAGATTTTGGCTGTACGGTGGGCTATGTGTACGGGGCAGCTTCCTAAGATATCCCATTGAGATTCTTCTGAATCACGGAAAAACGTGGTTCGGTTTATCACACCAAGGCAACTACACAGCGCAGGTTACCAGAGTCGCGTAGGCCACTCGCGTAACTGCCAACATAATGAGCCCGGAGCCTGCCCAAATCACCAAAGCTCAGTAGCTACCAACATAAATGCACCGTAGTCGCCTAAGTAACTCCAGTCACTGCCAACCTAAACACACTTCACGTAACATGTTGTCAGCTGGCTACTCAGGTGCACACCTCCTCTGCTTTTTATTTAAAGACTGAACCCTCAAGTCGAGCTGCCACATCTCTCAACACTCCCCAAAACAATTCTTCACATCCATCCTTCTGTCACATTTCCTTCTTGAAAGTGGTAGACCACTCTTTCATCAATCATTTCTTCATTCATTCTCTCACACAACCACCCATTCCATATCTTCATCCATCACCTCCTTTCTTCTAACACCTTATCCACTTGTTCATACAGCTTCAATCATCTGTTTGAAAGTGATATTCCTCTTGTCATCTGACATTAGGCTTGGTTACCCATCATGGATAATTCAGCCTCTGACGCAATGGAACCCATTGCAGTTGTTGGCATTGGTTGCCGCTTTCCTGGCAATGCCACCTCACCTTCGGACTTGTGGCGCATGCTCTCCCACGGAGAGAGCGCCTGGTCTGAAATCCCCACGAGTCGCTTGAACATCGCAAGCTACTTCCACCCTAGTGGTAACCGACAAGGAAGCGTGAGTGTTAGCCTCTGACTTACGGTTGAATAGTGACTGACTGCGTGAAATTAGATCCCCTTCCGAGCCGGTCATTTCCTACAGGAAGATGTGAGAGCTTTTGATAGCTCGGTAAGATTCGCATCTCGTCGATCCGAGTAATCTTTGGCTAACATCCATAGTTCTTCTCCATCCCTGCGGATGAGGCCAGAGCCATAGATCCGCAGCAGCGAATCCTCCTTGAGATCGCTGTTGAAGCTCTCGACAGTGGTACGTTTTCTAGGTGTCCCTTCGTGTTATATTAAGCTGACCTCCCCCTTTAGCTGGAATTGACCGCACTGCCATCAAGAAGAGCGACACCGGAGTTTGGATCGGATCTTTCGTAAAGGGTATGTACAATATGGAACCCCAACCCGTTTGACCTAGCACTAGCTAATAAGTCGAAGACTATGAGCAGATAGTCTTGCGGGACCCCGATGATTCGCCAAAGTATGGGGCGACTGGTAATGGCATTGCAATCATGTCAAACCGCATCTCGTACTTCTTGGACGTCAACGGCCCAAGCATGACCATCGACACGGGATGCAGTGCTAGCTTAGTTTGCGTCCACAATGCTTGTCAAAGTCTTCGCAACGGCGAGATTGACATTGTAAGTTTGACTCAAACCTTTATATATCGTCCTATCTAGAAATTGTCGACTGACTGAACTAGGGTCTGGCTGGTGGTGCGGGTTTGATTTTGACGCCCAACACCATGATGCCCATGACTGCCCTGAACTTCCTGAGTCCGGATGGCAAGTGTTATGCGTTCGATGCCCGAGCCAACGGCTACGGTCGTGGCGAGGGAATTGGCATCGTTGTCCTCAAGCGTCTTCAAGACGCTATCCGAGACAATGACAACATCCGTGGAGTCATTCGAGGATCCAGCGTCAACCAAGATGGACGCACGCCTGGTATGTATTTCACTAAATGCACTGGTCACTTCGCTAATGATTTTGGTTCAAGGTATCACTCTGCCTAGCTCGGAGGCGCAGCTTCGCAACATCAAGTCCGTGTATAAGAGAGCTGGCCTCTCTGTCGACAAGACGGCCTACGTTGAGTGTCACGGTACCGGTACGCAGGCTGGCGACTTTAGAGAGCTGAAGGCAATCTCGGACGGATTTTGTGAGCAGCGTACTTCAGCCAACCCGATTTATGTCGGCTCGATAAAGGTTTGAGCTCTCTCTACCCTTTAGTTGTCCGATTATTTACTAACCATTTAATTATTAGACCAATATCGGCCATCTCGAAGGTTGTGCTGGAATCGCCGGACTAATCAAGGGCGTCTTGACTATTGAGAAGGGAATGATTCCGAAACACCTCAACTTCGAGCTGCCCGGAAATCCGGCTATCAAGTTTGAAGACTGGAAGGTCAAGGTGAGGAAGCGCATCTATACCAAATACCAAATCCTCTACTAACAGTGCTACGCGGCAGGTTCCAATCGCAAACACACCGTGGCCGACTGAAGGACTTCGGCGTGCGAGTATCAACTGCTTCGGTTTTGGTGGAACGTGAGTAGCTCCCAGGACCCCTATATTGGCACACCATCCTGTCTTGTCTCAAGAGTTTGTAGCTGGGGATCAGACATCACCCGATATCATCCCAAAGGGATTGGACCCCTTCCTGCACCTATCAATCTTGAACCTGGCTTGGAATAATGCTAATCTATCTATAATACTTTAGTAACGCGCATGTCATCATCGACGATGCTGCCCACTACTTAGCTCAAAGAGGGCTTCTCGCACACCACAACACCGCAATTCTAGACAATGATCTGGGCCCTTCGAAGCCTGATTCAGCCGCGACCGACAGTATCGTTCTCGATGACGCGATGCGTGATGCAACTTTATCGGCTCAAGCCATACAGATCCCTCGTCGTGATTCGCAAACACAACTCTTCGTCTTCTCTGCACATGAGCAGAAGGTATTGTCCCGGATGCTCGAAGATTACTCGGCCTATGTCGGCAAGCGAGCTGATGCCGCGTCTGGTAATGTCATGGAAGACCTTGCCTACACCCTCGGTTGCCGCCGGACAAAAATGCAATGGACGGCATCAGTCGTTGCTCAATCTCTAGAGGATCTCGCTCTGAAGCTAGGACAACTGGGACCCGCGGATTTCACTAGAGCGTCCGATGACAAGGCTAAAGTGGCCTTCATCTTCGGCGGCCAAGGAGCCCAGTGGTTTGCCATGGGGAGAGAGCTTCTCGGTCTCGACATTTTCTTGGACTCCATCGTGGAGGCGACTTCATACCTGCAAAGCCGAGCGGGTTGCTCTTTTAGCCTCCTTGAAGAACTTCTCAAGGATGGAGGTTCTTCCAGAATCAATGAACCTGAAATTTCCCAGCCAGCAACCACGTCTATACAGGTGGCGCTTATTGATCTGCTCAAGAGCTTCTTCGCAATCAGTCCTAGCTCCGTCTGTGGTCATTCTTCTGGTGAAATTGCTGCAGCATATGCCTTAGGTGCTATCTCGCGGGAAGATGCCTGGGAGCTGGCTTTCCATCGAGGACGCTGCGCTGGGGCCCTACTGAAGTCAGAAGATGGCGAAAGCCCAAAGGGCGGCATGCTTGCTGTTGGCCTGTCAGCTTCTGAGGCGCAGAAATACGTGGACCAAGTCGACAGTGACCGGGTAGTGGTTGCCTGCGTCAACAGCCCAACTTCGGTTACGCTCTCTGGTGATGAGGATGCGATCCGGAAGCTTCAAACACTTTTCCAAGCCGAAGGCATCTTCAACCGACTGCTTGTTGTCAATATCGCCTATCATTCGCATCACATGAAGCGCTGCGAGGCGGCATATCTGGAATCGATAGCTCATATCAAGCCTAGAATTCCAAAGCACAAGACAGTTCCACACCCTCACATTCAGGGAAGACTCGTTACGCCTGATGACATTCGTTTGGGAGCTGAACATGTAGATATTGTTTCTGACAACGACGGCCCCATTATGTACTCGTCGGTAACTGGACAACCCATTAGTTGGGAGGAACTCGGCCCAGAATACTGGGTGAAGAACATGGTCTCCCCAGTTCTCTTCGCTGGCGCTATGCATCAGATGGTGAGATCAAAGGGTGGCGAAAAGCCGAATATGATCTTGGAACTGAGCCCCCATTCTACACTTCAGGGTCCAGTCAAGCAGATCCTCGACGCGGAGGAGAAGCTTGGGCAGAGGCCGTCCTACTACTCGATGCTCCGTAGAGGCAGAGACGCGGCGGTGAATTCGCTCGAGGCGGTCGGAAAGCTTTGGGGCCATGGATGCGACGTATCCATGCCCTGGGTAGTCATGAGAAACCCACAGACTCGACAACCGAAACTGCTTGTCGATGTGCCGAAATACCCTTGGAACCATGACAATGTGTATTGGTACGAGTCGCATTTGTCACGAGCAAATCGTTTCCAAGTTCATGGGAGGTACGATCTTATCGGACGACCGACGGCCGATTCGATTCCTTTCCAGCCTCGATGGCGTGGTTTCTTCCGCCTCTCGGAGAACCCATGGATCCAAGATCACCAAGTACAAAGGACCATGATTTATCCGGCTGCTGGCATGGTCACCATGGTACTCGAAGCCGCAAAACAGGTGGCACCAGAGGAATTCTCGGGTATTGAGATCACCGAGTTCAAGATCGAGAAGGCCATGATCATCCCAGGGACCGCACATGGCTTAGAGTACGCGCTAAACATGAACAAGCGAACTAGTCAACGAGCAGTAACATCTGCCAGCAACGCTGAGTCTTCGTCGACTACCTTTGAGTTCTCTATATACTCGAAGCAACTTGACAGACCATGGGAAGAGCACGGCAGTGGGTTCGTCACAATCTACCACCGTCAATCTGTTGAGGGAGCAAGGGACGCACATCGGATTCTTAGAGAGAATTCCCTCCAAGCTGGTCGGTATTACCAGGCATACCTCGAGGCGAAGAACAGCTGCGACGAGTTAGTTATCCCAAGGCAACTCTACGAGACCCTGGACGTTATTGGTATGAATTATGGCCCGCTATTCCGAAACATCAGTTCTCTTCACAAGCGTGATAATACTTGCGTCAGCATTATTCGAGTCCCGGACACCAAGTCGGTCATGCCTGCGAGCTTTGAGTATCCTCACATTATACATCCAGCAACTCTGGATTCCATCTTTCAGACCGCCTTTGCCATTGGCAGTGAACCGATGGTCCCGTCGTTCCTCGGTAGTCTTTATGTATCGGCTGGATGCAATACGCTCTCAGCAACTGGCGAGCAACTTGCAGCCTATTCCCAGGCAGACCGTGTTGGGTTACGTGATGCATCTGCATCATTCATTATCTCGGACGACTCCTGGCTGGGCACCGAAGGTCCTAGGAACAAACCGCTCATCGTGGTTAGGGATATGGTTTTTACCGCCTTGACTCCCAGCTTCGAAAGCGGCTTTCTCCCAAATCACCAGAACCTCTGCTCTGAGATTGTATGGGAAAACCTGGATACTTCGCTGAAGTCGGATGAGCAGCAGGAAGTTGTCAAAGCTCAGAGCTGTTCCGTTGCACTGACGGACGAGGTTCTTATTCTCATTCCAGACCACAAGAGCCCTGCCCTCGCTGAGCTCTGTGCCGAATTCTCAGAGGATCTGAATTGCAAATTCCGAACCTTGCGTAGTATCGGCAACAATGAATCACTGCCGGAATTCTGTATCTCCCTCTTGGAGGTTGAGGGGCAAGCACTGATCTGGAGCTGGACAGAAGAGGATTTCCTCGCATTTCGTAACGTTGTTACCGCCGCGAAGGGAATTTTCTGGATCACTCGCGAGTCGCAGTTGGAGGCCACGAACCCCCAATCATGTCTGATTCAAGCTCTCGGCCGGACCATACAATCGGAGTATCCCGACAAGAAACTGGTCACGTTTGACATCGGCCCTGACACGTACTTTTCCCACTCAATGGAGGTAGAATCGTTTGAACGAGCAATCATCGAGCTGTTCAGACAATCCTTCTTTGGTCCGAAGAAGACGAAACCGATTGAGACAGAGTACATCGAGCGAAAGGGACAAATCATGGTTCCGAGACTAATTCCTGTGAAACCGCTCAATTCTATGATCGAGCGCGGTACCTTACTGGCCGAGCCGACCCTGCAGCTGATGCCTGCTCCGCATGAAAGACCTCTCAAGCTTGAGATTGGGGAGGTAGGTGACATGGGAAGTCTGTACTGGGGTGATGATCCTGACGCTAGCCTACCCGTCTCACCCGATGAAGTTAAGGTCAGGGTCATAAAGACCACTCTAAGCGATCTGGACAATGATATTGCTCGGGGGCGAGCACGGAATGACGCCCTAGGAACCGACGTGGACGGTATAGTTGAACAGGTCGGCAAGAACGTCGAGAGTGTTTCCGTAGGCGACCATGTTGTAGGCATCGCCCGTGGTGCCCTGAGAGACTACGTTAGATGTCATCATCGCCTTTTGTACAAAGTACCCAGCGACATCGGGCTTCAGTGTCTCGATCTCCTGACAAGCTTCTCCGTTGCCAAATATGCGCTTGGAGGACTTACGGCTGAGGATACTATCCTCATCTATGGCGGTGCAGGAGTCTTCGGCCAGGCTGCGATTCAGCTTGCCAAGTCAGCAGGAGCTACGATATTCGCCAGCGCGGAGACTCACGATCAGCGAGGCATCCTCAGCCATGTCTGGGAACTCCCAGAGAGTCACATCCTTGATGCGAGAACTGAGGGCTATGCAGACGAGATACTGCGCCTGACTAACGGCAAGGGTGTAGATGTGATCTATGACCCGGAGGCACGAAGTCGTGGTTCGAGCATTCGGTGTGTCAGAGAAGGTAAGTGTAGCGCGAGATTTGTAAAAGAGACTATCAGCTAACAAATTCTTAGGAGGTCGTGTTATCGGCTTTGCCGACAAGCCTGACAAGAACGCGACAACAAGCAAGGCCGAGGTCACTGGCAAGACGTTCAACTGTACCGTGATAGACATACCGCAGCTCATCAAGCATGAGCCATCCCAACTTGGCGATGCGTTAGCATTCGTCGCTCCGGAGCTCATAAATAGACACTTCGATGTCTGGATTTCCGACAACTACTATGAGTACGACTACTCTGACCTGGCGGCTGCATTCGAGGCCCTGGAGGCGAATGAAGTAGGCGGCCCGATTTGCTGCCGTCGACCTGCCTCGGATCCTGTTCCGATTCTCCCGCAACCTCCTCGTCCCACCAGCGACTACCTGCATGAAGATGCCACTTACATTCTTTCCGGTGGTCTCGGCGGTCTCGGCATTGAGATCGCCAAGCTGTTAGCAGCCAACGGGGCCAAGCACATTGTATTCCTGTCACGATCTGGCGCAACGAGCGAGTTGGCCAAGTCTTGCCTCGACCTTCTCCGTAACAGAGGAACTGAGGTGCAGGTTTACAAGGTGGACATTTGCAATGGTGAGGCACTTGAGCAGGTATCAAGCGAAATCCAGCACTCTATGCCACCTGTCAAAGGTATATTCCAGTGTGCTGCTGTCTTGCGAGACTCGGTCTTCGAAAACATGACGTACGAAGAGTGGCGGTCGGCAACGCGTCCTAAGACGTTCGGCTCTTGGAATCTTCACCGAGTATTCGGCACAGACCTAGACTTCTTCGTCTTCTTGTCTAGCTCGGCTGGCGTTATCGGAAACCGCGGACAGGCCAACTATGCTGCGGGCAATGCGTTCCAGGATGCACTGGCCAGACACATCAACACTGAGAGTAGCGGTACCACGCACGCCGTATCGGTGGATCTGGGCCCGATCCTTGGTGCGGGTATGCTGGCTGAGGATCCCCGGACACTAGACATACTCAAGGCCAGCGGCTTTTTCGGAATCCGGCTTCAAGATTTCAAACGCCTCATTGAGTGTGCAATCACGGGCTACATGGAGGATGGACAGAGAATGCCAGCGCAGGTGATTACAGGGGTTGGAACAGGCGGATTGATCAGACAGAACAAGCCGGCAGACCCGTACTGGACGCGCACGGCTATGTTCACGCATCTCAATCAAGTGGACATGCCCGCGAGTTTGGGAGCTGACTCTGGAGATGATCTAGACCCGCAGGATGCCATGCGAGTTAAGCTAGCGCAGGCGGTAGATGTCGAGGAGACGAGTCTCATCATCTGTGAGGGGCTTAAGGTGATGCTCTCGAAGAGCATCAACATGAACTCATCAGACGTCGACGTGACTCGACCGCCCAGTGCCTACGGTGTGGACTCGCTGGTGGCAGTTGGAGTACGTAACTGGGTGTCTAGAGAGTGCGAGGCAGATGTGAGCATCTTCGAGGTGCTCAGTGAGATCAGTATTGAGGAGCTCAGCGCCACGATTGCGCAAAGACGAGCAAATCAGTAATTGGCATGGTGGCTTCCCCCCCTTTCTCTCTTCAAGGCCCAATTGAGTTAGCTGGGGACGTCTGAAGTGACCTATACCACACTGATCTGATAAGGAGTAGTGAAGAAAGCTAGGTGAAGTACTTGCGATGGTTTCTCGATTCAGTTAATACTGCAGGTGAGCGAATCGGGTTTAACCTGGATTTGTCTTGTCATTCCACCTTAGGTAGTCTACTATAACTGTCAAATGAGAACCAACGATTTTTTTTAATAAAAAAAAGAGTAAAAAGGGTATTAGTACGACGGTTGATGATGACGACGACAATAGCAACGATGATAGATCTAACTGGTAGGAAAGCAGGATGCGCTTGGCGGGATGACGAAGGGGCGTATAGTCTCCTAACGTGATTGGCAGATAGGATGCCAAGCCACGTAATCTCCCACCAACCCTATTCCCTACCTCATCCTGGTCCTACTCGTACCTGAAGTATGCAAACAGGCAGGTTATATGCATATAGACGAGCCATTCCCCTGCCGGACGCTCGATCTATGAGGCCTGCCAGGCCTGCTAGGTACCTAGGCACCTGAGCTGATAGTAATATCTTCGCCAGCTTAGACAACGTACAACCTGCACCGCGTCGGCTTGGCGGCTGAAGGATGACTGCTTTTCAATCCATCCACTCGTTTTGTTTCCCTTTTCTATTCTCCTGAACGCTCTAGCTCGGCTTGTCGGCAAGGGAACTAATAATAGGTCGCCATCTAGCCTTGGAAGGCGGATAGGGGCGGACTACTGTAGATACCTAAGGTAGGTAGGTATACATCGGTTTTGAGGCTTTCGTCATTTGCTTGATGAGATACTACGTTCTCTCAGATCTCTACTGTGTCTACAGTCGGCACATAATACAACCATAACGGCATATCGGGTATCCAATCCCCTCTTTCCGGTCTTGCTGCTTTCTCCATCTCGTTTACCTCATCCACCTTTGTCGATCGTTCATCTGCTCACTCTGCACGCAATCGGCTCTGGATCCCCCACTGTGGCGATCATTAGTCGCGACTAGACTGCTGGGTGCTGGGTAGCTTCTAGGCAACAAGTCGTGTGGGACTACGGGACGGTACCATACCAGCGGAAGAGAAGAAGTGCTATTTGTTATACTATCCTCTCAATCCCTTCCCGCTCCTCGAAGCGTGCTTCCCTTTACCTGACCGACTACCCTCCCTCGCCATGGGAATTCTCTCAGCTCTCCTCGCCGCGTCGCTCGCTGCCGCCGCTGCCACCGCTGCCACCGCCGCCGACACTGAGCACTCCCAGAGAGTCATTCCCGTCAGCTTTAGCAAACCGAAAGGAGCACTACCCACCCTCCACAAGCGCGCCGGGACCTATTCGCAGGAGCTGAATAACAACCTGACTGGTGGTGGTTATTATGCTCAAGTCACGGTGGGAACGCCGCCTCAAACCGTTGATCTGATTGTCGATACCGGTAGCAGTGACGTCTGGATGTTGGATTCGGACGCGAACCTCTGCAAGTCTAGGTCGATGCAGAACTACTATGGGTACTGCTTGTCCACCTACGACCCGTCCAATAGCTCGACTTACTCGGTGGTTTCCCATAACACATTTAGCATCCAATATGTCGACGGTTCGGGAGCTGAAGGCGATTATATCAAGGACAACTTTAGCATCGGGGGTGCCGACATTGAAGCCTTGCAGATGGGCCTGGCCGAGAATTCCACCATCAACTCTGGTCTCCTGGGCATAGGTTTTGCCGCCAACGTTGCAGCACGGACTCCTTATCCGAACATCATGAATTTGTTCCAAGATCAAGACTTGATCGCCGTTCAAGCTTACAGCTTATATTTGGTGCGCACTTCTCCACGCCCCAAAATCTGGTGCTGATCCGTGTCTCGGGCACCCTCGGGAATGTTACAGTGGGCTAACCCTTTGGTGGTGTTGCAGGATGATTTGTACGCCGAGACTGGAACAATTCTATTCGGCGGTCTTGACACCGACAAGTTCATCGGCGAGCTCAAGACCGTCGACATTCAACCGGATCTCTACGGTAATTATTCGTCTTTCACCGTCGCTCTTACGTCTCTGTCTACCACC
Source organism: Hypoxylon sp. FL0890 (assembly GCA_022497025.1). Taxonomy (NCBI): domain Eukaryota; kingdom Fungi; phylum Ascomycota; class Sordariomycetes; order Xylariales; family Hypoxylaceae; genus Hypoxylon; species Hypoxylon sp. FL0890. Next base: position 480,944 of record MU386566.1, on the reverse strand, counting down.
GCCGACAATGGCACCATTAGTAACTACAGCCGAACCGCCGTTCCAGTCATTCTCGACTCAGGCACTACGTTGACCTATATCCCCGAAAGCATGGCAACCCGCATTTTCCGTGCCTTTGACGCGGTGGATGATACCTCTGGAACTGGACTGGTCTTCATTAACTGTGACTACCTGAGCGATAACAAGAATCTCACGTTCGACTTCCAATTTGGTGGTAATGGCGGCCCAGTTGTCCGAGTTCCCATTGATGAGATGGTATTGGATAACGTGGACGGGTACGTGGAGCTGGGCTTGGATGTGCCCTCATTGCCTTTCAATAATGTCTGCAGCTTCGGCTTACAACCGAGTTCCGACTACTATCTCCTGGGCGACACGTTCCTCCGTTCGGCATACGTGGTCTACGACTTAACCAATAAGCAGATTGGATTGGCTCAGGCCAACCTCAATAGCACTGAGAGCAACATTTTAGAAATTACCCAGGAGTCCGGTATCCCCGATGCCAGCGGCGTCGCTTCTCAGGTCTCCGTACAGCAGACGGCGACGGGAATTCCCGGTCCTGGTGGTAGTACTGGTGCTGGTACTGGTAGTACCGGTAGCGGGGCTTCCACAGTCGCCGTCACATCCACAGGTACATCGTCGAGCCAGAGCGGCGAGAATGCTGGAGCGAGGTCTGTGCCTGCGCCTAACTGGGAGGCACTGGTCGTGGCCGGAGTAGCGGGGCTGTTTGGATTGATAGGCGTTGGTCTGGTTTTGTTCTAGACAAGGGATTCTTGGTCATATTTTTTTTTACTATGGACGAATCTCCATATTGGGACATGGGATGAACACTGCATAGCATATGTTATTGGCCTAAGGTATTCAGAATACAGAATTGAGGGGCATGATTTGGGTATGACCGTTTAGTTGAGTCGAGGATGTCGAGTCGAGGATAGCCCCCTCCCCCCCCTTCTTTTTTAAAAAAAGAAGAAATTGCGGAGACATTGGGACTAACCGCTGTACATATAACTTTTCCTTCTTGGTACTTCGTTGCCGGGTATATTTCTCTGTAAATTTTGCACGGCGACGGCGAATTTGCAGGCGGATCTATTGATACATAACTATTGGACCTCACGTGTCCTGCCTCAGCCACCACCCAATCTTGGACTCGATATCGTACATGCTCGGATGGGATAACCTCCTAGGCTACGACAACAGGGTTCGCTAACCCATCTTTTCATATCGCTCTCTCGCCTTGTCCTTTGCCTTCGAGACGAAGTCTGCGTAATCGTTCTTCGTGGCTCGAGCGGCCTCTTCAGCAGCATCTCCAATCTTGCCGCCTTCAGCTCCGAGACCGACTCCAGGGTTATATGCCGTAGTTTCAATAATGTTAGTCCGCCCGCCCCCTTCAGCTCCGAGCCCCTCGCCTGTACTCCATCCCATTTTGGCCAACAATCCCGCGCCCTTTGATATCATAGGCTTCGTAGGCTTCGTAAGTGGCGCCTCCACAGCCGGCCCTGACTCTTTGGTCGTCTGAAGGTTCTTTCTAGGTAGATGGGGCTTCGGTTTGCTAGGCTGGTTGTGAGCCATTCGACGTTCTTTGGCCCGATCGCGATAGTTGGATGCGGGCTCCTTGCCAAGAGCCTTCAAATCCTTAGTTGCCTTGGCTACGAGCGCTTCGTTTTCGAGATTGGCCTTGTGCATGTCGCTCATCTGCTCATGCCGGCGTAGTGAGGGCTCGTTCTTGAACTTCCGTCTGCATAAAAGGCAGCACATTTGATCGAGGTCGGCGTATGACATAGAGGTCGCTGTCGTCACCGTGGCCGCTACAATACCTGAATCCGTCGGACCTATGGCGTTGGAACCAGTTGCAGGCGCCGTGTTGTCAACATAATCTCCACTATTGTCGGAGTCCTTCGGGCCATGAAGTTCAGCATGTTTATTTGCCCATTTCTGCAGTTGGGGAGCCATGGCAATGACCTTCTTGCCATTAGGTGCGACCAGATCCTTCTCGGCCTTCCTTTTCCTAGAATCCTTTCCTGCGGTTCGGTCGCTCTCATTCTTCGGCTGTTCAGTAGTTCGCGACGTATCCTCGTATAGATTCTCGTTGAAGACGGTAAATTCATTGGCATAGACTGAGGGATTCCAATAGACAAGCCTCAACGACGGGTTATGAGTGGCGGAGAAGGTGAATTTCCGATCTTCGTCCTGCACGGGATGTAGGTAGGGTATGAAAACACCGGAATGAATAAATGCTACCGTGACTGGTTTTGAGGCAATAGTAAACTGCGGAGAGGCGGCATATTTTGCCACGGCTGCTCGAGCATCGTCCAACGTCAAGAATTCGGCAAATCCATAATTGCAACTGATGTCAGAGTATTTGTCTCGGATGATGAAAACACGTACCAGAGAGCCAGGTTTAGCGCCCAACCCACTGGTATTGCCAATTGGAGCAGTACTCTTAAGTTTGTTAGGAGTGCTATAAGATTGCTTCGGCTCGTCTTCCCTGGCTACGTATAGTTTCTTAATCTCGGAAGCCAGCATCGACTCGGTTATAGAAGGCGGCAAATCGCGAATGACAAGAAACTGAGACGGCGTCTGCTGTGGACACTCATCACTTTTGCCATCCAATTTCATGTCTGAGGTATTCTCAGCTAATTCAAATTGGTCAGCTCATAGGGGTAATGCAGTCCGATATTGGGATCAAGACTTACATGACCTCGGTGCTTTGCATTGCTTGCAAGTTGCTCGACGAGAGAAATTCTCAAAGTGACACTAGCAACGCAAATTAGATGATCAGCAAAAGGAGTAAGTAGGTAACTTAGGCTCACCATAGTACATTTCCAATCGTCCGGGTTTGCGATATGTCGACGCTCTCGACTATACTCTATGGGGATGCGAACGGAAGAGCCGTGGCTACTAGTGATATCGAGGGCAGGATAGTGTCTCTCAAGGAAGTCGATAGCATCATCTTCAGATCTGAACTCGGCAAAGGCGTACGACCGACGAAATCCTATTCCACGTTTAGTAGTGGACCAATATTTGTAATACGACGACAACAACGTACCGCTTCTGTCATCCGACTTGATGCGGACCTCGACAAGACCAGTAGCACCTATATCCCGCATAATAACGTCGATCTACTAGACCGTTAGAATAATGAAGATACAGAAATTGGAGGTAAAATTACCTCTTGCGAGCTCATCCTGTCTGGTATATCATCTAGCTTTAAGGTGTGATAGGGTCGTCCAGGCCCAGATCGGCGGCTAGCATCATGATAATATCCATCATCAGCCGAGTCCACAGGCGACGACGCGCCCGACTTGGCGCGTCGAGGACTCCTGTTGTACCGTCCCCGAGGATCGTCATGATCTATATAATGTCGACCTCGACCGCGGTCGTAGTTGGATGAGTATTCGGCTTCGCGGTCATAGGGCTCGCCACCAAGCTTCGTTGGGCGATCCGAGTATGGCTGACGATATTCAGGTGAGACGTCTCGTCTTCGACCAGGTGGAGAGCGTCGTGTACGATAGGGATCTTCTCCTCTGGGTCCGCGTGGAGGTGTCCTTCTAGGCGATCTAGAGGATTCTTTTCCTCGCAAGGAAGTCAGCGCAAGCTCAAGATTCATCTCGACAAGCAGTCCTCCAGGCTATATCATTTTACCATGCCGCGAACGATAGTGGTGGTCCCTAGGAGCGGGTGATCTACGTCTATAGTAATCCCGTTCCTCGCGAGGTCGATGATCGTAGTCGTCGTACATGGTGAGAATGTGCGCCCATTAGGTTTGGTATCGCAGAGAGCTTAGAGTATGTGATAGGCAGTTTCTCCGATGGTGATTTTACGATGGGTAATGGGACGCGATAAAAGGGACGGAGCCGAAGGGGCTTCAAGATGATTGGAGAGCTGCAATTTAGGCATGTAGCTATGCGTGTATGTTAGGTACATGTACATGTAGCTAAGCCTTGCTAGCCCGGACAAGCTGACAAGTTGACTGCGGGGCAAAATATCGGGTAAACCGTTATCTTTTCTGTACCTATCTAAACACCGACTGCTACACGGGCCAGGTACATACATACATGTAATTACCTACATACGTGATACATGTATATGCAGTTCGGGTTGGTACATAAGGTTACTAAGGTTCATGTATACCCATGCATACCTTAAACTTCCAAATATGGAGGTACGACGAGTCCTTGTGATAACTGCGAAGGCTTCTCCTTATACATGCAATACATGCATGCACATACCAAAAAGATGGCCGGTGAAACAACTGAAATCAAAGAGGATAGCTGTTACGTTGGGCTAACTCACGACCATCTCAGCCTACAAGACGTGATGGACAGGGTCCGTAGTCCTCAAGCAGGCGCAATTGTCATGTTTGCTGGTTAGTTTACCCTACGCCAGCCCGCATCTGACTTCTCCTTCACTCTCGATCTGGTATTCTGATGTTTCATAGGCACCACCCGGGATAACTTCGGTGGGAAGCCCGTGAAAGAGCTCCAGTACTCGGCATATAACCCGTTGGCTTTGCGGACCATGCTGTCCATCTGCAAAAGCATTCACGCAAAACATGGCCTCGTAGCAATAGCCATGGTTCACCGACTCGGCGTTGTGCCCATCGGAGAGGAGAGTATCCTCATAGCCGTCTCTGCGCCGCATAGACAGGCTGCGTGGCGAGCTGGCGAACAAGCTCTCGAAGATTGTAAAGAACGGGTTGAGGTCTGGAAGAGGGAAGAGTTTGAAGGCGAGGACGGTGTTTGGAGAGCCAACAGAGATGGCGCAGCTGGCCAGAAGATCTCGCGGGTAGAATCAACAAAGCATCCATGAATGCTCACAATGCGCTTCTTTCTAACCAAAGTTTCCGAGACTTACCCACAGGGATGCATGTGCTTATCTGCTGAGGAGTAGCCAGTAAGGCGTGTGATCCGAGTTATCCGTTAAGATCCATCGGTTGTCGGCCGAGACTATACGACTGTGCATGTTTACGGGGCAGCAGTATACTATCCAATGCATGTACGACGACCCCCGTTAGTTCTGATTGAACATCGCTTCAGAACGGAGCACACTATTTACTATACCGCTGCTATCAAGTGCTTATATTAGGGTTGCCGGCTTCAAAAGCAAGACCCCAGGCTACCGGCTAAACGGCTTTTGTCGAGCCAAGCGGTGGCATCGATTCTTTTGATTCAAACATGGTGTGGTTGGTGAGCAATTATCAGCAGATTAGCGATGCTATTTTTGGCCAACGGTTTACACGCTCTCCCACATTCCTGCCAGCGTTTATTTTCGCCCAAAGGTCGAATGATAAAATTAATCGATGAATGAGAGATAAGACATAAAAGACAAGGGCTGAAGGGGTACCTACGGAAACGCTGTGCCGGTGCATGCATTTCCGGAAACGGGAACGGAGCGCCACCTGCACCCTTTGGTCTGGGGTTGGTTCGGTCCGAATTTGCCAAGCACGGAACTTAGGCTTACGTAGTTGCGTAGGCTCGGGCCAATTAACGTTGATAAGTGGCAATCCGTTCCATTTGCCCTCGCACGAGGTTATCACTAGACCTAAACACCATGTACTAGTCCGCTCCCGTGCGGATTGTTGGTTTCACTTGTCTTCAGTACCTGCCTTTTACATCATTCTGTATCACAAGGGGGCAATTCTTATCTCTCTCAGAGTATAAACTGATTGGTCTCACTTATACGGAGTGGAGTCGTGGCAGCAGGGGAGCTATGTTCAGATTTCTCGGTATCATGGTATCATGGTATCAGTTCGCCATCCACGCTCGTGGCAGACGGGATACGCGATTCGCGAAAGATTTTCTCTATTTTGCTACGAACGCCAAGCATCTTCCTTTTCCTGGGGTTGATCTCTTGGCACCCACGCGATCTACGACTTTGTTCAAGTCCACATACAAAGCGACATCACAACTCTAAATTACGCCCAGGGCCGGTTCCACCGCGCTGGGTAGAGTATGAAATGCAGGTGGTATAGGGATTGCTCGGTGATCACTTTCGCAATGGACACGGTCCCTTACTTTACGTGAACTCCATCCTTCAGGCCCTTAATCCTGGAAAGATAAGGACCCCAGAACTTTTGGTTCTCCGCAATTAGCGTACAGCTTGTGCTGATTGGGCAGCACTTGTCAATCGGCAATCATCCATCCATCCTCAAGTCTACTGATGGCATTCCCTGTCTGCCTGTCATACGTCGAATTGCTATTGTCGTATTACCTTCTCGTAATGTGGTTTCCCGTCCCTTCACCCCAATTTCTAGCTACATGCAGGGCTGGAAGTGGCAAACTCCAGCCAATTCTCTGCGGACGGATACCTATCGGCTTGGTTTCTATTTCCGCAGCTGTCCCACTTAGGTTAATATGCAATGGCTAAGTATACCACCCCGTGGTCCAACTCGATGCGTCGCCGTTATCCGTCTAGTTGGTCGTCCAATTTAGGCAGGTTACCCATAACTAGGATCTGCTGCGTATGTACACTAGTATGTGGTATGCATGTCCGGGGTCCCCATAGCACCCGATCTCGACAAGCGACGAAGATCAGTCAACCCATGCTGGGCTAACACATACTGGATATTACGGTTTATGGTGTCACCCCTGGCTTTGACCCCCAGGTGGGAGAAACAATAGTGCCTATCGGTTCCACTGGAGTGCCATTCAATGTCCCCCGAGACATTCTATGGTTCTTTGTTCATCTACGGTGGTATAAGATAAACACGCTACCCTGACGAGTTCAATTCTCTTCCTATCCCTCCCCCTTCTCCTCGTGCTGTAGCCCAGTCAAGTATGAGTGTTTAATATCGTGCCAAAATTTCCCTCAGGCGTCGCCATGGTGTTCAGTTTTCGCAAGCGCGCCGTCGCAGAGGGGGTTACCCCAGCGAGCATCTCTTCTAGTGAGGCAGTAGAGGCCACCGGTGCTGAGGCGCTGAATACACTTAAGCATTTCGAAGAACAACACAGACTCGACCCTAATTTACCAATACAAGAGCTCAAAGATGTCGACACGGCTCTAGCTACCGGAAACGCCGAAAAAGGCGTAGAGATCGAGACGGCTCTGCTTGAAGAAAATAGCCCTTACCCAGAGGTGCGGGGTGCGGTAAGGAATTACGATGTCGATTTGCCGGCTAATACGATTCGCGCCTGGGTCATCGGCTTAATTCTATGCACAGTAGGCTCGGCCGTCAACATGCTGTTCTCGCTAAGGAACCCTACGATAACGATCACTACGTATGTGATACAATTAGTAGCCTATCCGATTGGGCTGTTATGGGACATGATCTTCCCTGATCGGCAGTTTTCTATATTGGGGGTTAAATTCAATCTCAAGCCCGGCAAATTCAACTTCAAGGAGCATGTCATCATCGTTGTAATGTCGAATGTAAGTTGGGTCCAATTACGTTATACTTCGACTCAACGCGTAAATACTGAAGCACAACTAGGCAGCTTACGGAGGCGGCTCCCTATATGCCACGGATGTCTTGATTGCTCAGCAAGTCTTCTGTAAGTCTTGTTTTGAGTCACAGGTTCTACAGTATTACTGACGCGTAGCAAAAGATAAACAGCATTTTGGCTGGGGCTTCCAGCTTTTATTCGGCATCACCACGCTTTGCACGGGATATGGTCTAGCTGGTCTTGGTAGACGGTTCTTGGTCTGGCCCGCTGCTATGATATGGCCTTCCGATCTTGTCAATGCCTCTCTATTCTACGCCCTGCATGACCATTCGCCCACCGACCCTGACAAGGCAAATGGCTGGAGGATTAGCCGATATCGATGGTTTCTTTATATATTAGGAGGTGGGTTTGTCTGGTACTGGTTCCCGGGCTGGATCTTCCAGGGCCTGTCCTACTTCACATTCGTCTGCTGGGCTGCTCCCAAAAGCGTCGTTGTTAATAAGCTCTTTGGAGGATTGCACGGATATGGCATATTGCCAACGACCCTGGACTGGACTGTGGTCTCTGGCTACGCCCTTTCTCCGCTTATTCCGCCTTTCCATGCCATAGCGAACACCGTAGCGGGTGTCATCGTCTTCTTCCTCATTGTCTCGATGGGTCTGCACTTCTCGGGCACGTGGTACGCCGACTACTTTGTCGTTCAGTCATCCAGTGCTTATGATAACACCGGGGCCGTATATAACGTTTCAAGGATCTTGAACGAGGACTTGATATTTGATGCAGAGAAATATCATTCTTACTCTCCCCTATTTCTATCCACCCAGTTTGCCTTATGCTACGGTCTATCTTTCGCGGCCGTTGCCGCCGTCGTCGTCCACGTTGCTTTATACCATGGGAAGCAGATTATCTCGCAGTTCAAGCTTGCCCGCAAACAGGCGGACGACGTGCATATGAGGCTTATGAAGAAGTATCGAGATGCCGAGGATTGGTGGTATCTTGCGCTCTTCGTTATCATGATCGGCCTCTCATTTGTTGTCTGCTGCGCTTGGCCTACCGGTTTCCCTGCCTGGGCCTACGTCGTCTGTATATGCATTCCTCTGATTTGGACGATACCAATCGGCATTATCCAGGCCATCACAAACATCCAGCTCGGTTTAAACGTGTTAACCGAATTCATCATTGGCTATATGCTACCTGGCCACCCCCTAGCGATGATGATGTTCAAGAATTACGGCTACATCTGCATGTCACAAGCTCTGGTGAGCATTTCTCGGGCTCAAGTTAGAACCTGGACATAAGCTGACTCTCGACTATAGTATTTCTCCCAGGATCTCAAACTTGGCCACTACATGAAGGTGCCTCCGCGCACCATGTTTTCGTCGCAGCTGGTTGCTTCAATATGGTCTGCTATCGTCCAGATTGCCGTCATGAACTGGGCTCTAGGAACCATTCCCAACATTTGTGCCGACGACCAGTCCGATAATTACACGTGTCCAAACGGCAGGGTTTTCTATACCGCATCAATCATATGGGGTGCCATTGGTCCTGCGCGGAGTGAGTAGATTTCATGAATCCGCCTTCTCCCTAATATTCGCCGTTGCGTTGGAACGAATCCTACAAATATGATACTAATAGCATCTTAATAGTGTTCAGCGGTGGCGCTATCTACTCCTCGCTACAGTGGTTTTGGCTCATTGGCGCCATTACCCCTGTTATCACCTGGTTCGCAGCCCGCCGTGCCCCTAAATCGATGTTCAACTTTATCCGCTCCATCAACATGCCACTCATCTTCGGTGGTTCAGGTATGATCCCGCCAGCGTCAGCATATACCTATCTCTGCTGGGGCGCGGTGGGCTTTACTTTCAACTACTTTATCAAACGAAGATGGAATGGCTGGTGGTTGCAGTATAACTACATCACATCGGCTGCCCTCGACTGCGGGCTGGCGATTTCAACTATTATCATTTTTTTTACTCTCTATCTCACTTCTGCCCAGTTACCCCAATGGTACGGGAATTACGATGTCTTCGATACGCTTGACCAAACAGGAATGGCCATCAAGACCTTTGTTGCCGAGGGAGAAACTTTTGGGCCGACGTCTTGGCCTTAATTCCTGATTGATTGTATGGTGTACTGTATGTTTCTGATCCGGATAGCAGGTCATCTGCCTCGGGTCTTTTGGGCTCGAGAAATCTCGTGAAGAACTGCTCATAATACGGTACTGTCGAAAATGGGAGGCTTTCTATACCAAAGGACTCATTTGGATGGAATACGAAGATACTAATATACCACGCTTGGCTCTTAATAGCTCCTCATGCAGTATAGGATCCCTTGATTACCATACGTGCCGCCCATAGCCATGCAGAGGCGAATCTGATACAGTAGCGGCCAGTATTCCCGTGTCTAGGTTCTGGATCAGACGTCAAGGGGAGACTTCATATTCAGGGGTCGGATTGGCACAGCGCGAGTCTACAAATGTGAGAGAGTTACCACAGAGCTTAGTGAAGTTCCATGCGTCTCGTAATAAGGTATCCATGTAACTAGGTGTCTACGCCTAGTCCAATTCACGTTTTCAACATCCCATCAACCTCAACAACACTACCATTCATGTATCTCGCCCCGTCACTCATCAAGAAAGCGACAACCTAGATTGACTCAAGATTAGCCTATGCATGATGATATTAACTACAAGACAGCATTGCGATGTGGGAGACTTACACTAGCAATATCGTCTGGAGTGCCCATCCTACCAAGCGCGTTACCCTGTTCCATATTAGTCCTCGCCTCAGTCGTCCCTTTTGCGATTCCGGCATTGGTCGGCGTGTCAATATAACCTGGGGCAACAACATTGACTCGGATGCCCCTGGGCCCCAACTCGAGGGCCATACATTTACTAAAGCCAATAACACCAAACTTTGTAGCGCAGTAGATGGCAGTTCCCAGGCTAGGGTTCCAGCCGGATATGGAGCTGACGTTCACGTAACTCCCGCCCGGTGTTGTCATGTGCGGTATGGTAGCTTTGGTTACATTATACATGCCCTTTAAGTTTACGCCGACGAGCTTGTCGAAATATGCTTCAGTTGTCTCTGTCAGAGGCATTGAAGTTGGGTTAATGCCGGCGCAGTTGAACACGTGGTCAATGTATCCATACTTGTCCACAATCTCCGCCACGCATTTCTCTACATCGGCCGCCTTGGACACATCGAGAATACAAGTATGATGTTTTGTGTCGCTGCCGCCGCAGAGTTCGAGTGTCTCTGCGATTCCGGCTTCGTTGACGTCTGTGATGGCAAGGACGGCTCCCAGAGTGTGTAGTTTTATCGCCGTGCCCCTTCTGAAGCAGGACAAATATAAATAAGTGAGTGACACGTCTGAACGGGGGAGTGGTTGACCAACCCAATACCGCTGGCTGCACCAGTTATGAGAACCGTTTTACCTGCGAGAATGGAAGACATCTTGAAAGGGCAGTAAAGGCACTTCGCGTCCAAGCGGGGAGGTGAAATTGAATATAAGAGCTTCCCAGGTCGCTTCATGAAGTCTCTTGCGCTGCGCCATCCCCCACTTATGAACTCCCCCTCCCTGGCCCGAAACCCCGAGCTCGGAGAACTCCCCGTATCCGTATCTCTAGGAAGTGGGAGCACTGAGCCAAGCAAGACGCATAAGCTGGAAGTTGAGAAGTCTATTATTCCCCTAGCCTTTGTCAATATCGACCTGGCATGACGTACAAATATACGTGAGTCCCCAGGGCAGTCCAATGTGCCCGCATTATATATCCAACATAGAAATTGATTGCCCTTGACCCTGGCACTGGCCACTTCTGAACTCTGGGAAGCATATTCGAACCTAGAAGGAAAATTCTCAGGCTCGTGGCCTCCATAGAAACGCACAACTGCAGTATAGGCTGTAATGCCCAAGATAGATGTCCAGGGTATATGTATATAGGATGAAAAATGCATCGTAAGCCCTGCCGATTTGAACGCCCGCATCATCATTATAATCTCACAGGATGATCCTTTTTTTTTCATTCGTAGAATCGCTCATCCCACTCGTATTTTAACAATTCCATCGGAGCCGGCCACCACGACACTGGAACGACAAGAGTTAGAATTGGTTTTAGGGGAAAGCAAGATGGATATCACATACTTAAGGGCCCCTCGATATTTGAGACGTGTCGGTCCGCAGGCATCACATGGGAGCTTTTGCTGTCGGCAAACTTCTCGTCGATCCATTCATGCTCCATCATCTCAAGAGGTTCCGGCCACCAAGACATCAATGGTCCGGTGATTTCCGAGACGTGGCTCTCTTCTGGCGCAGCTATTCGGACGTGTTTCGCATCCGAACTCACTCTGGATGCCGGCTCTGATCGGCTCAAGGGAGTCTGGTACGACGATTCCTCTGCCTGCCTGCCAAGGAAGACAGGAAATTCGAACCCATCTTCAAATTTTAGCGGATTCATCTGGGAATAAGCGTTCGGCGAGGTTGGGAGGCACATACCTTCCTCGGAGTCGGACTCGCAATCGCTGAGGACTGGCGTTTCGTTACTTTCCGATTCGGGCGTTTGCGTACCCGAAGGGAAGCACTCTAACGGCGTGGAGTAGCCGTCACGGTATACATGGTTGATAACGACCTTCTCTTTGTGGCCAGAATGGTGTAGATGGTTCACATAGAGGAGATGTGATAGGTCGTCCTCGTTATAAATGGCGACCTGGGGATTTGTGTTGCTGTCTAGAGGGACATGGCTGCGTTCGAAACGGGGCGCCTGGGCCTTGGTCTGGGCGGCCATCTGTTCCATTTGGAAGATATCGCCTTGCATTGCTTTTATGTGCTTAATGGGAAGCTTTGGATCTGACGTGATGATATTGAAGCTTGATGGTAGATTGATGGTAGATTGGTAGGTGTCTAGCTGATCTCATCTCGAGATTCATAAACATTTTATATACAAGAGCCAAGACCACATGCCCACGATGGGTTGAGCAAAAAACATGGTTGCACAACTGTCGTGCTGGAGCCATTCTCGAACTACTTTGAACTGAAAGACCCGAACTATTCTCGTCTCGCCCGACCCAGCAGATGGTTCCAACAGCCCTGTCTTGCTAGCGGATGACTCCCTGGCGCGGAAAAAATAATAGAGGAGGAAAAAAAATGGGTTCGCAGTGGCATGTTATTGAATCACACTGTTATTGATGGTCGTATGATTGGAGTAGAACAGTCGATCCAGTTAACCCACGAAATGTGTCGGAGCCCAGCTTTGAGCTGCGACCCGGCTTCTTCCGAGCGGAGTCATTTCCAGCCCCCATCGTCAAGAGAAAAAAGAGAAAAAAAAAAAAATTGAATCAAGGCTTCACCCTGGTCTTGTTCGAAAAATTTCCAAAGCTACGTATGTAAAAAGATCAGATCCGTTTTGCAACCGCGTTGCCGCTTTGCGCTGGCGAAGTTTCTTCATGCATTCGAGCTAGCACTATCTTCGACGCCACGGACGGGACACTAAATGGCAGGTCCAAACAACTTTAGAACGAGTGGCGGTGACCTCTTTCTGGTCGCCTGGCCCTTTTCCATCCCTCTTCCCGCCCTTGTACGATATGTCGCGTTAGGTAAATGTGATTTTGTTCCAAGTATAGCGTCATTCTGCCAAGTCCAGGGGTGGATTTAATGTGGCTCTCTTCCTTATTGAATCAACTAACATGTAATGAACTAGACTAACTATTCGCCATAGGTTGAAAAGTGCGTGTAGACATAATGCTTTGGTAATGCCAAATGTTCTTGTGAATAATAGGGGCTGAAAGGGAGGCATATGTATTCGGGGTGCAGGGCGGTGTGATATATATCGTCTTCCCAGCTGATTGGGTAAATATCCAGAATCTTGGGAAAGATCACTCTCGAATAATAATTGATAAACGACTTAAGCGAAGTTTCAAACATGCCCGGTTTATGGGTATTTCGCCGGATTTATATAATGCGAGTTAGATTGTCAGACAGCCGTGTAAGATAGGACTTAGTGAGGTACTTATACTAATCATTGTTGGAAGACTTGTTTGCATCGTAACTTCAAAACTACCATACATACTTTTCGACTCGAGAAGCCTTTTCGAGGTCTCGTTGCTGTCTCCAGGCTTAAAGTCGTTTGCCGATTTTACTTGACAGCGGACGAGGGTTTAGTATGACCAGCATAGTTTCCCTTTCTTTGTAAGCGTAGTCACTCGGGAACGTTCCATTGTCTATAACTACCTGTCACACAACAGCTTAGAAAGAGGCCATTCAGACCCATACACAAACCCTTCATGTCCTCATGGTTGATGATATACCTTGCTGTAAACGCGTGTATTTCCTGTCACCCAATATCAACGTGAAATTGCTCTCTTATTGCCTATTATGCCGACTCATTCTTACCACAAGCACGCTCGAAAATAGGCCTAAGTCTACCGTATCGGAGACCTCAAAGCCGCCTTGGTAGAACTCAGAAACCTACGAACGCACCCGCTCTCTCGGGTACTTGATGAGGATTTGTGTGGAGCGCGTTGGGCGGACGAGGGCAAGATCGGTCAAGATTATACGCGGTCCGATGGAAGACGCGTTTCTTGATAGCCTCAAGTTCCTGCTTCGATAAATCGATTCTTCGACCAGATGTTGTCAAGAACTACGCAGTTGTCAATTAAAAACGGAAACTGGTCGGCGCGACCGGATACACAGCTGTAAGACTTACGGTGATATATGCGATGTGATACTCTCGGTTTCCCCCTATTTCTACTTGCGCCAATTTCTCGTCGGAAGAGAGCGACATTCTTCTTTCATCTTTTCCTCGGATACCGAGTGTTAGGCGTCTTCCATCTTTATAGATGAAAGTAAGGCCAGATACCTCGTTGGCTACGCTCTTTAATGATATTTCCATGGCCGTGACAGGATTCGAACCGTCGTCTTGAATCTCCTGATTGAAAACCTTCTGCAAGACTGCCCATGATGGACATATATAGCTGGCTGGTTCTGTTACTAACTGTGGTACGAGATTATTCGTTTTCGAGGAATAAAAGACCCGGACGTGATCCCACTGCGAAAGATTAGCATTTGTCATCGGCTGAGTCTTCTTAGGAGCGGCCCGCGGATCCTGTGAAGCGAGCTTATAAATTCCGAGAGATTTAAAGTAGATAGGAGATGCGACTTCTGATAGCGAGAGAGAACATAAGATAAATAGCCTTAAGAATACATACTTCGTGATTATAGCCCCATAGGATCCCGCTCTTACTAGTGGTTAGTGAATGGTATCCGTTCGTAGCATGGGTTTAGAAAGTTGAACTGACTAATTGTTCGTAAGGGTTCTCTCGATATTCAAGGCATATTTTCCCATCTACATTGGCATCTAGGAATTCCTTGGCGTTACCACAAAGTGTCCGTACTCTCATCTTCTTGATGCGGCCATATTTCACTCGTTTGCGCCGGTTAGTATATAGTCGTGCCATATGACAACTTCCGTTATTCGATCTTCGGGCGGCAGATCTAAAGTCTCGAATTCCTTCACCCACTGTCCTAGGATGACTGGTATTTTGGAGTTGTGATATTCAAGCCAAAGACCTGTGATATGCCCTTGTAAACCTGTCTGCATTTCATCGCCTACTGAAACACAGATTCTTCGAAGACGTGAAAGGTCTGCAGCGGCGAAAGCAAAGCCCCGAGGATACGCCAATATGTCTTGAGCCGAGCTCAGGGTATCGAATGTGATAGGTATGTCGTGTATATCTTCCGAGGATACAGGTACGTATTTTACCAGGCTTCCACTTGCAACCTGGCATCGTGCAGAAAAGTCTCGAAAGTGTCCTAGGGGCGACTTAAAATGCGTATCAGCTAAGCGAAGAGTGCCATGGTATCGCGGGGCTCCATACCTGGATCTTCGCGTACAACGCCGTGAAGTGCGTGCCGGGCTCGGCTTCTAGCAGTTGAGAAACCTCCTTGTCACCTCCCATTGAATCATTGTGTCAGAGGACTGACCTGTCGGGTTCAGTCTGAGACAGCGTAGACAAGGGAGTAGTCCTCATATATACCAGGGGCTAGGCAGCTAGGTTTAGAGTTCCTTGCGGAACAACAGAGCTCGTACCCCCTACCTATGGTTGGCATCGTGACACATTGCCATAGAGGCAAAACTTTTTCGTCCTACCAAAATTGGTAGTAACCTAGAGCTGGGTTCGTAAGAAAACTACTGTGCTTGACGCCTGCTATTCTCATTCCATCGTATGGAAAAAGAGGGGGAATCATACCGTGATCGCTTGGATCGTGTCCATTTTTTGAGAATAGGAAACAGAGAGTCTATTCATAACTTCCCCATGCGGACTGTCAATTACGAAATATAGTCGTATTGCCGGTGTACTGGTAATCTCCTTGAGGCTGTTCCTGAAGCTCTTGGGACCGTAGAAGCGCTCACTTCCGTCCATGTAAATGAAAGAAATTCCTAGAAAAACTGACAGAAATCCACCCGTGAACATAACAATTCTGATCCGTGACTGCAGTAATTGCCCATCGCGTCCACCAAAGTCCATATTGAGACACAGGTTGAAGAATTGTGTACGTCTAGGTTCGGGAAAATGCCACACTGGATGAATTTCTGGGATGTTCGGATTCCACACCTCGGCTGGTTGTACATACTGGGAAATGTTTGGGCTTGAGTCCTTATTGAGGGCGTCGGGTAAGGTTCCTGTCTGTTGATCCACGAGAGAGATAGATATTATCTTGCAAGCCTATGATAGTCATCAGCCATTCAGTTTCTCACGCCTGGGATACTTGCCTCCTTCAACTTACGTCAAGTCCAATGTAGAAGCCAATACACTGCATACGTTCGCCCGGTGTAAGCCTAGATATCCCACTGTCTGGATCTCTAAGTTCCATATCCCCCGCTGAGACAATAGTCGAGCCTGGAAAGCCTCGAATGTAAAAGCGTAGACCGACGATCCCCTTCGCGCTCATGGCAACTTCAAGTCGCTCTATAGAGTTACGAGGTCCCAAGAAAATATCATGCTCTTTACGTGGGTTGACAAATCCAGCTCTAAGAGGCTCCGCGACATCTTGATTGTTTGTCGTGATGAGGCGCAAGCCACTGATATACGTCTTGCCATTTAAGGAAACAGACGAAATCCGTAACCATTTAGGCAGGGGATCCGTAGATTCGGACCAAGAGATTCTTTGCCATTCAAAGAACCGGCAACTTAAAATCACTGGAAAGTCCCAGAAAGCGGTGGTGGATTCAAATAACGCCTCCGCAAACACGGCTTTCCGGGCCAAAAACTATATCCGGGGCTGCTGTGAATCCATTGTTTGTTTTCCAGGCGTAGGTATATAGAATCAGATATGTGCTGGAATATTTGCCAGATTCAATGTCGGTTTCTGAGGCCAGGAAATAATTCGGATTTTAGGGCTGTTTTCTATGCATATGGATATGTTAATACTGCCAGACATGAGTCGTAATGCTATTATGGAGAATTGTCTCCATGTAGGTATGTCGAGGGCTGAATGGGGCCAAATAAAACACAGTGAAAAGGAAGTAGACTGCGGAGTTTCAGGCGAACTAGAAAGTTGTTGGCTTAAAAGGGGGCCATACGTACGGCTTTGAGATATAGTGAGCGCCAGTCTGTGGATCCCATAGGCCTCGGATTAGAAGGGCCAGCAAAGACAAAATCCATCTCGAAATCTGGATCAAATGGATCAAACCGAGTTAACCAAAACCGCTGGTCAAGCAGCCTCAGAGTGGATAGATGCGCTACATGTTTGGAAGCGAGCCGTGAATTACAGACATCTCTACTCGGTAAGTATGCAAGGACAAGCATGATGAGCTCGCTTGGGAGGAGGCAGAAAGGATCCCACTTGCTGTTCCCCATTGCGCAGGTGGAAATCCGAAGCGTGTCCATAATCGTGACCAGGTACTAGAACATGGTTGATGAGATTTAAAGGAGTATTGTAGAGTATAGCAAATAGATGACGTGCTAAGCTATCCACGGGAAGATTATGGTCTGGATCAATACGGTCTCTGAGGAGCTCCCAGCAGGCATTGTGAAGGGCGTAGCACCAGTACCCGTCGACAGCACTTCTCATTCCATAATTGATTTCATGTATTGTGAAGTAATCGTCTAAATCCGGCTGTGGCTCACAATGTCGGTAGTGGCTGTCACAATCGACGGGAGCAATAACGAATCCATCCAAAGTCAGCCAGCCGACCACAAAGAGGACAGAACCTAGTAGGCATAGTTACCTAAATAACGAAAGAGGGTAGATGGTATTATGTTGATTCCGGCAAGATGAAGGGCCTTCTTTTGCTTGAGACTTGATTATCGAATAGGTACCTATTGGATATCGATAGCGCCCCTTTTCATTCAGCTCCCCCCACACCAACTTCCGCCTACTTACCGTTCCGCTACCTAAAATAGGGCGGACCGTACTTTCGCAGATGTACTTTCATACATAGTCTGGATGACGGCATTCACACCAACACCCACACTGTGATAGCAATGGGGGGATAATGATGTTGTTTTCTTCAAAATCAACTAATGTGACATATTTGTGGAAAGTTTCCTTTTAGGGCCATTAGGGCACGTGCGCACCCCACAACACCCACACCCGCAACCCACTAACTTCAATTTTCATGATATATATTTGTGGTGTAACTCACTTATTTCCTACGCAACTAGCAGGCCCACATCACAGCTTGGGAATCACGGCAAGTCCTTCGCAAGGTAAATACGGCCATGCAGAAGCCGGTTGGCTGAAACGAGCAAGTCCCCAGTAAGAAAAAGAAATACAGATGCAAATTTAACACTCTTAAATCATCGCCCTAAGGAACCATGGAATACCCTTGTCATCAGTTCAGCTCTATGCTGCTTCGAAATGAACATGCATGACCATCTCTCCTATCTCTTGAGTTTGAAGAGTAATAACGAATACCACACCCCTTGACCCAAACTCCGAATTCAACCACTGGCCATGATTAGAAAATGCCGTTTACAATCTTTCCACCAAGCGTAGCACCCGCACCAAAGATGGCAGCATTTCCCAACTTCTTGCCAAACTTTTTCCCACCTTCTTCGAACTTGCTCGGAGCTCCGCTCTGGCCGCTACCTCCTTGCGCCACAGCCATGGGGGGAACCTGGGAGTTATAGGGGTTCTGCGCCTGCGGGGGCGGCGGGTACCCTCCGTTGCCTGGCGCTGGACCGGGAGTAGCGTAGACTGGTTGCGGCGGGGCGTAGAAGCCAGCTTTCTCATTGTTGTCTATCTCGACGTAGTTCTTTGGGAATATTCCTTCGGCATTTGTTCGTTTGTTGCGTCCCATCCACCAGTCATCATTCATGTACTCGTATACAGCAATCTTGTCGTCGCGCTCAAACGATAAATCTCGATCGTCGGCTGCCTGGTACTTATACAGCGCCTTCGCGTGAGCGATAACCGGCTTCGTCGGAGGTGGCGCCGGCGGCCCGTTACGCGCAGGGAGGGAAGGTGGCCCAGTTGTGCTGTAAGCTGGAGGCGCGGGATTAGGTGTCGGGTTCTGATTGATTGTTAGGTTCGCCATCGAGTTAACGGGTGGTGAGTGTTGCTGTGCCGGAACTGGCGGTGGCGAGACGATCGATGAAGCCCGCGCCGCGGGTGTAGGCGCGCCCGAGATGGAGGTCTCGGCTGGAAGCATTCGGTGAATTGAGTCGAATACATCGTCGGTCAGGACGCCCTTCTCTAGAAGGTGCTCAAGCTCCTGAAATTAGAGTCAGCGGCGAAGTTAAGCTCGTGTGCAGTGAGCAATGATTCGGTTACGAGCATACATTTTTGATGAGCCTGAGCGACTTGTTAGTCGCGATGATTTCCTGGCGTTCCAGAGTCACCATCTTGCCAAGAAATTGACTGGCTCGTTAACCGAGTCGTATTTAGTCGAAGAGGACTGGAAAAGAGAGCTGTCGAAAGGGTAGCGACAGCCGATACCTCGTTTCTAATTCGATCGAATGGCCGTAATACAGACTATCTAAGTAATCTCAAGCGTCCAATATAGTTGAAATGGATACTACTAAAGGAAAAACAAATATGACTTTGAAGGGCGACCACTCGGTATGTAGAATAAGGCAGGAGATTGTTGGTGTGGATGACAGATCCCCGTTTCTTTTAAGGTGGGTTGCTGCTTTTACGGATGCCTACGGACCGCAACACAGCGGGAAACCGCTTGAGACGAGGGCCCCCGCTTGGCGTCCATGTCCAGACGGTGGCTGTGCAACGCATCCTTCTATCCCGACCCTCGTGAGACTGGTAAGATTGTACATACAAACAACCCAATTTCATTTTTACCTACAGTAAATAATCATGTATTGTCATGTTGACATCTCCAATTGATAAAGTAAACCCAAGACAGGTGTCTATGTAGGAAGGTATGCGTTACTTGCCGACACCCACTTGAATACCTAGAGGTAGATATCCAGCAAGTCTAAACGAAAGGGCTGTTCTTCACAACATACTTGTCGACATATTCATCAACGGCCGTCGCCTCTAATTTCTTGCCAGCCATTCCTAGTTCGATTAACTCCTTGACTTGCGCTTCGGAAAAGTGAGGACCAAGGTGTCGCTTGTATTTGGCCAGGATATGAGGCTTGGCCTCTTCTCTCCTTAGGCGGTGTCCCAACGGGGCCTCGACAACTACCTCATCTAGAACGGTGCCATCGTTCAGCTCTACAGTCAGTGCGTTAGAGATGGTGCGCAGCTCCGGGTCGTGGTAGTCCTTGGTGAACTGCGGATCCTCGACGCATTTGATCTTCTTGCGAAGCGACTCGACCAACGGCGACGTCGCCGCCTCGCTGCCATCTGTATAATCAGTTGCTTCTAGCCGTCCGAATACGAGCATCACCGAGCACATGTACTGGATGCAGTGGTCGCGGTCGGCAAAGTTATCCATTGGCTTGAACTGCTTATCAATAATGCGAATGCAAGCCTCGTGTGTTCTGCACGTGATACCCTTGATATCGGCCGCTGACTTGCCCATTTCCTTTAGTTTGTTGTGAATTTTCTGGGAAGCCTCCACGGCTGTCTGGGAGTGGAATTCAGCTGAACGACAGTTAGCAGGATTGTAATCTTGGTAATCTTAGTAGTGGCACGAACCTGGATACGAGACCTTGAAGAGGACGTTCTCCATGACGTAGCTACCATAAGGGCGCTGGAACTGGAATTTGTTGCCCTTAAACAGGACATCGTAGAAACCCCATACGGGGGCGGACAAGACGGTAGGGATGCCGGGCTCGCCCTTCATGACCTTTAACGCAAGGTTGACGGCTCTCTGGCAAGCATCACCAGCAGCCCATGACTTCCGGGACATTGTATTTGGGGAGTGTCGGTAGGTTCGCAAGCTCTGGCCGTCAACCCAAGCCTGGGTCACGGCATCGGCAATTTGCTTCTCGCTCAATCCAAGCATATGAGACACAACTGCCGTGCTGGCAACCTTAACTAGCACAACGTGGTCCAGTCCAACCTTATTGAAGGAGTTGAGCAGTGCCAGGCAACCCTGAATTTCATGCGCTTTGATCATGCTCTCGAGGACATCCTTGATAGTGAAGATTTTGCCCCCGGCGAGGTTACCACCTGCCTTGTTGGTGCGGTTGACCCAGTCGGCGACGGCTAGAATAGCGCCCAAGTTGTCAGATGGGTGACCCCATTCAGCAGCTAACCAGCAGTCGTTGTAATCAAGCCATCGAATTGCGGCACCAATATTGAAGGCGGCATTGACGGGGTCGAGGACGAAGTCGGTACCGGGAACTCTTGTGCCATTAGGAACGATGGTGCCTGGGACAGTTGGACCAAGCAGCTTGGCGCATTCCTTGAATCGCAGACCTTCGAGCCCGCAACCTAGAGTATCGAGGAGTACCCATCGCGCAGTGTCGAACTATGGTGGATTATAAGCGGTTAGCCGCGCACTCTTCCATTCACTCAACACGGGATAAGGGCCTTTACAGCCAATTCTGAGTTAATTGGCTTGGTGACATAACTGGCGATGTCCTTGATCTCGGGGTCGTATTCTCTTGCTTCTTGAGGCATTGGAGGAGCAGATTGTTGTGCGGCAGTCGTGGAGAAGGAAGAGGTTGAAGAGCGCACAACGTAGGCGGGGTGTGTTAGCCCTGTAGTGGCTCCGACTTTCGCTGTCGCTGCCCGTGAGGAAAGGCTTAGCGGAGCTGTCCTTTGCAGGACGGTTTTTGGCTGCAATCGTAGTGATCGGGAAGCTGCTTGAAGACCACGGTTGACAGAAGACATCTTGATTTGGCCGTATACTCTCCGTATGGGCAAGCACATATAAAGAGAAGGGCCAAGAAGAAGCTCCAGTGTGAACGCGATATATATAGTACCAGTTAAAGAGGGAGCTGGGTAGTTTGGAGGCTGACTATTCCCTCGGCACGGGGGACTGGAGCTAAACTCCGGCTACATGCGGCCAATGGCGGGGCAAGATACGCCAAGCCATTGCCGGGACTGAAGCTTTTGATATTTGCAAAGTTTCAGGGGCACCGGGTTGATTGTTTAACCTATTTTCAACTCCGAATTCGAGATTATCTGGTAGACACGATCTTGATGAACGTATTTCCGATTCTTTTATTACGTTTAAAGGTATTTCAAGGATATCGTATCAATTCATATAGCGGAGTTGCCAGAGAAAGGTACAATTTAAATTAGAGGTATATATTCGTGCGTAGGCAGCTTCATGGCCTTAAAGCTAACTAGGTACGCTCAAGTCATGAACTTATCTATTAGGTATCAGACTTATACAATAAAGAGGAATCTAAGTGTATGTATATATAACTTGAGTTGCAATAATGCCGTAGGACTGTATTCTAGAGGCGGAAAGTCCACCGAACAAGAAACAAGATTTCTCAATACATCCTACTAGACGTCTTGTGTTCTCTCATATAACGTGTATACCGGAGTTAACTACTACCTACATTACGCACCTATATCCTTAGAGTAGCCAACAGCTTGCTTCACTGATCAAATTTTCAGAGCTAACCTAGACACGTCCGCACTCAACTCTCTGCCCTGGATCATTTCGGCCATAACCTTACCAGTACCTAGGCTCATACTTATACCCCACGGGCCATGGCCAGCTGCTAGGTAAACGCCTCCACCGGGAGCGGGCCTTGTGCTCACAGAAGGACCGAGGTACTTATCTAGGATACGGCTTAAGATTGGTGTGCCACGGTCCGTTAGGGGCCGGAAACACAGTCCTTCTCTTACCAGTTCTAAGTCTTCTCCTAGTACATCTTCCACTGTCTCGCGTAGCTTATCAATGGCAGACTTAGATATCTGGCCCTTCGAGCCTGTGGCTAAGACAGGCAGCGGCTCCGTTGCAGAATTTAACCCTGCGATGTAGATATATCCTCCTACCCGCGAGAATATCTCGGGGGAATAGCCGGGCTGGCTAGCCATGAAGATGGCATGGCAGCCGTGTTGCCCATGCTCCTCTGTCCATTTAGGTGACTTGACTACTAGGGAATGGCCCGCGAGACTTGAGATGGGCAGCCGGAGCTCCGACATCGGAAACAACTGGCTGAATACCTGCGGCGACCACGCGCCAGCTGTTATCACGACGTTGGTACAGGGAATGTCTGTCTCTGTGCTCGACTGTGTATCCGCGATGCAGATACTAGAGAGCTCATTACGTAGATCGGTATGTATGGAGATCGCCTTAGCCGGGTGATGCAGCTGCACGCCTGCGTCGAGGCATTTCTGCAGCAGGAATTGGGATAATTGAAGGGGATCTCTGAATCTTACGTTTAGGACTCCCTGCTTAGAAAGCGTTGTATATAATGCTGGCTGCTGACTCACACTTGTGCAACAGTACCCTCATCGCTTATGACTTGGACAGTATCACCTTGCTCTCTCCTGAGCCAAGACGGTGCTATACCAGCAGACGGATCACTAGTCGCGGCCTCCGCGCGGCTCGCACCATCACGACACCAAACATCTATCCTCTTCTCATTCGTGGCCGGAGAGAGGCTAATCGATGTACTACGCGCGTAACCCCATTTGCGCGCACCGCTTTCCTTTTCGGCAAGCCTTCGATGTTCCTCGAAGCTCAGCGCGCCCAGCTCCGCAGAGGCGGGAGAGAACCAGTCTTTTGCGAGGAAGCCTCCTGCGTAACCTGAAGCCGAGGCGAAGAGCTCGGGCGAGGGCTCGACAAGATGGATGCTTGATGCTGGTTGGTGCTCGGAAAGGTAGTAAGCTATTGAAGTGCCAATGATACCTGCACCTAGTATTACAGTTGTGGTCATGGCGCGAACACCCCTACTGAGTTTTCTGTATTAACTGGAAGTCCCACACAAATCCTCAGATGTCGGGTATGGACGCAAGGTTGGTTGCAAGCCCAAGCGATGATGTTCGGTTCTTAAGTCACGGTCACTATTAGATGACGTTTGCCCCTCTTGACCCCGCCTAGGTAGGTCTAGTAGGTACCTGGGTAGTTTAAGCTCCGAGAAGATTGGAGAAATAAATATTCGCACTTCCGTTTTTCCACCAATTTCATCGCCAAAACTACATATTCCTATGTATTTAGATACAAGTTGCTTACTGGGGGATCAGCTAACTTGGATTGCAATACTTAGGTAGTGCTCATAAAGTACCTAGTTTTGTATGCTCTGCTACTCTTCTTTCATCATGGCATCCAAGGTGTTCATCGTAACTGGTGCTAGCCGGGGGCTGGGCTTAGCTGTGACACAATCATTGATTGAAGCTTCGCACAAGGTATTCCTGGTTGCTAGAACAGAGAAAGACTTGCAGGCGTTGAAGACGCGGCACACATCCTCAGTTGATTTTATGGCCGCAGACCTAGCAGACTTAAAGGTATGTTAAGGCTCACTCCTGTAGCATGAGGGACTTTGAATTTGTATGTTTTGTGTGATAAATAGCTCACACTAGGAGTAGATTGCACCAACTATTATCCAATCAGCCTTGAAAGCGTTCGGCAAGATCGACGGTATTGTGTTGAATCATGGCGTCTTGTCTCCTATCACCAGGATTTCTGAATCGAGTGCTGAGGAGTGGAGACACGCCTACGATATCAATGTCTTCAGCGCAGTGGCCCTTGTAAGACAAGACTATTCGTCCCGGGCGACAAGTGGTATTCACGTGGTTGTGCTGTGCTGACCTTTATCACAGATCAAAGAAGCTATTCCTGAACTTAGAAAATCACAGGGACGAGTCGTCTTTGTCTCCTCCGGAGCAGCGTTTAGCGCATATGCGGGTTGGGGCTCTTATGGTACCTCCAAGGCGGCTCTCACTCACTTCTGTACTCACCTGGCTGTCGAGGAGCCTTCTATTACTAGTGTCGCGATCTCGCCCGGGAAAGTTGATACCGAGATGCAGAAAGAGATAAGAGAAAGTGGCAAAACCGGAATGGCGCCGGAGATACATGCAAGCTTCGTGGATGAGCACGAGAGCGGCAAACTCCTACATCCAAGAAAGCCAGGTAATGTCATTGCCAAGCTAGTCGCAGATGCTACTGGTGATCTAAATGGCAAATACTTTCGGTTGGTGCAGATGAAACATATCCTAGATACTATTATACTAACTGACATATAGGTGGAACGCAGCCGAGCTGGCGAATTTTCAGGACGCATAGGAAATGACTTAATTTCAAGATGAGCACTAGTATCACACAAAGCAAGTCAGCTTCTGTAGTCAAATTTGTTGACAGAACGGCAAGAAAGACGTTGCTTCAGGCGAAAGATGAAAAGACTTGATAAATCTCGACATGTAGATTCGGTTGGAAAATAGGTCATCACAAGCAGTTAGTATGGGATTCGGAGTTTTGTCATACCTTACATGTAGACCAATTGTAGAACCTATAAAATCAAGTTCGGTGTAAAGCATGCCAATAATCCACACCCTACAATTATGCATTAGCCCCCCAGGACTCTGGCAAAAGAGGTAAATTGTCACATAAATGGGGGGAGATCGGTCAGAGGGTTATGGGATCCGTCATGTATGGTCGGTATTTGATAGTACGATTATTAAACATCATGCCGATATGAACTATAGAGGAATGATCGGTAAAGATATACCTTTGTCGCGAAATTAGGGTGTCCTGGAAATATATAATCAGCAGACGGACGCAAACTATGACCGAGTAGAGAATATGTGGTATCGAATAAGTCAGATATGTCGTTTGGCTTGACGTGTCAATCACCATATTGCCGATAGGCTGTTGTAAGACTGGGGCGACAACGTGTTCATCATGGTAAGAGGCAAGAAGGGTATCGGGGAAAAGCATACCTTGAGAAGTTGCAAGATACGTATTGACGTTGGCGAGGATTACCGACTGTCAGTAGGTAAGACCAGCAACATCTATGAGCAAAATAATTCATATCCAACGACTTGGAGACTAGCAGATACAGCGAAAGTTGGCCGGAAAGAGTCTGAAGCTTTTGGAAGAGACCGATACGTAGCCGATTCCGTTGGCGCTACACGGAAAAGGTAGGTAGTCAAGTCCTGGACATTCTTTGTTGATTAAGCGAAATCTTTTCAAGCTGGATAAGGAAGGAAAAAAAATGTTCAAATTTAAATTGCAGATAAATCGAGCCGTGTCTGCTGCGCCACCGCGTTGCTCTTAGCGTTCATCATTAGGCATCAGCCACACGGCCCCCACTTTACTTACCTCTGTCTGAGGCTGCAGGCGCGATGGGTACAAAACCATCGTTGATCCCTCTGGACATCAAAAGAGAGCAGCCGCCTCGTCTTTTTCCATCCTACGTCACCTATCAGAACGTTTAATATCCAATCATAAGTCGAACGGCGCTTAACACTGCGAAACTACGAATAATAAAAAATTGACGCAGACGAATAAAGCATCCCACGAAATATTTTTTTTTATTATTTCTTTCTCTTTGGTATCCAACCTTTTCAATATGTCGGACCATGAGTACGGTGGTGAGTTGAATTTACTTCAATCTTCGCGGTTCTCAGCCTTGTCTATTCCGCAATAAGTAGGACAACCCAACGTGTCAAGCAGGATGGAGCAAACCACTGTTACCATAACTACCTAGGTAGATACAAGCAAGAGCGACCCGTGTGCCATATCAAAGTGCGCAGGTGCCAATGCTATCCTAGCTTGGGTCCCATTCTTGCTCTGGCAAGCGCATGATTGTGGTAGTTACAATGAGAAAGACATACAGTGACTACTGTAATGGTCACGGCAGCTACATCCCAAGGCACTGGAGCAAAATCCAACTTCCTGTTCCCCCATACTATGTATATATATATATGTGTATCTTCCCCCCCTTCTTTTCTTTTTTTTTCGAGAAAGGTGTTTTCCATCTCACACCTTCTCGGGTAAAATCTCACTTCACATACATGCAACTTCGACCACCCATAAGCGGCATTGTCGTAACTTACAAGATGGGCCGACCTAAGAAAGTGAAAGAGAGTATTTGGGACTCTTATGATCGCATTGGTACTAGCCTATGACTCGGCCTGTCCTTCTTTGACCCCTTTCAGATTTGTCTTTTGTTTCCCCCACAGCGCAGAGCTTAGATTTGCTAACGAGTTACTGATTAGGCAATGACGATCTGTCTCTTCCCAAAGGTATGTTATTCATGTCCTCCGCCTAGTTTCGACGTCGGGCCGGCTAGTTTCTATAGTCCCGGTAACAATGTGGCTATGTAGTTGCAACATGCTGACGGATTACAGCAACTGTTCAGAAGATTGTTAGTGAGATTCTCCCGGCATCTAGCGGCGTCTCTTTTTCCAAGGACGCGCGTGATCTACTTATAGAATGCTGTGTGGAATTCATCACTCTCGTGTCTTCCGAAGCAAACGAGATCTCGGAGAAGGAGGCCAAGAAAACAATTGCATGCGACCACATCACCAAGGCACTAGAGACCTTGGGCTTCAGCGACTACATCCCTGCTGTCCTCGACGCAGCAGCGCAACACAAGGAAACCCAGAAGGTATGTTCGGAACCCTGCCAAGATCAATACAATGGCGCAGATACTTATCATAGCAGGTCCGTGAGAAGCGAGGCAACAAGTTCGAAGAGAGCGGCATGACGCTAGAAGAGTTGGAGGAGCTTCAGAGACAGCAATTCGAGGCGGCTCGTGAGAGACACGCTTAAACCCTCCTGGGAAGGCTCTAGCATCTCATGCTACGAATCACGGAGTTTATGGGGTCGACCTGTTTGTTTGCTCGGATGGTAAACTGACTGCCACATCCCCGGCGTGGTGACCATGGACGATGATGCATTTGATGGCGTTGATTTGAGGAAATGCGAGGGAATGCTTAAGGTTGCTTGCGGCAATGGCGTTGGGTTCGGTTATGCACACTTATAGTGGGAAATCAATTAGATAACCATTTATTTGAAGGCTTGATTCTCGCTAACTAACCCCTTATTGAATAGTTCTTATACAAGGCTGCAACTGTGTATGGCTCTCTTTGCTAACCTGCGCGTTAGTCCGACTGATTTCCAACCTTGGGCGGCGCCTGGGTAGCCTTGCTTGAGCGCCCCAAGTAAAGGTGAAGCGTCCCTAGGTTTTGATTTAGAAATAGGACCGCATCAGGGAGCGGGTCAGGCGCCTGGAGGATTTGTCCCTTCCAGACAAAAACCACAGGTACCAAACGTATCTTTTCTTTACGTTACGATGAAGTTAATAGATGATTGGCAAGCGTTGAAATTGAAATTACATATTATGAGCTAGCCTCGATGCTGCTACTCCCACGAAGACTTCGCCCAAGTTAGATGTCGAGCCAAGCATACTTCTGCCCGTGGTTTAGTTGGCTGGAAAATAGGGATACACATGATGTAACCTATGAGCTCGATATATCAGAAAGATTTACCAACTTCCACGTCCTCAATGGGCTATCTTATCTCCGAGAATTCATTTATATCTTGGTTTCGAGCTTTTCGCCGTGGTCGTGAGATGGAGGACGTTGACACGTTCTCAAATTTTGTCACCACCGGTTAGACGCTTGCCGCGACTCCAAAGATTACCGATATACTAAGATCTCTAGTTAGATCAAGCAGGAGCCGATTAAGCTACTTGACGTGGTCATTCGTATACCTCTGAGCAAGTTATGGCAGAACCTATTGAGTATTGCCGGCTCTGGAGCGTAACGCTTGGGGGGAGATTAGCACGACAACGGTGTCGCGAGGCTTCCTTATATCTGATACGATTCATAAGCCAAGGTCAACATATTATTCAAGTCGTGTCCTATGTTGTTAGTATTAGCATTAAGTATGGTATGCCCAAAAGGGAACTTTGTCACAGGAACTAGAGTTGACATCTATCAGTCGAGCTCTAGGGCTTTTCACTCCATCATCCCCTGGCCTTCAAGCGGAAAGCTTCAAAATTTAGATGTTGGCTAGCAGGACGTACACTCCGACCGCTTCCAAGCAAGAACAGCGAAAATCTTTAGTTGGATGGTTTCTTTCCTCCTTCTTCCCTGTTTTTGTCTAGTCTCCCTTTCGAAGCAAGTTGTAAATATTTACTGAAACACGACTACTTGACCGTTTTAACTCACCACTACACCGATGAAGATTATGGAACTATTCAACTAAGGTGCCTTATTCATTTCAGGTAGATATATCAGCATGTCAGCAAATCCTCCCTCATTCTCGACATACCTGGATGGCTGATATAACAAGTGTCTACAAGCATTATGAGTCTCAACTCACTATGCCACACGGTACCAGATACCGTATGAAGTCTCAAATTACACATCACATGTAATCTCGACATCTCAAGGTAGAGTCATAAATCGTGATCAATTTCCACACCGTTCATTCACAACAGTCTAGGTACAACAACAATAAATAGTATCATTCATTCATCCTCCCCCGTCTCTCCGCCCAGAATATATAAGAAAAAGGAAAAAGACAGGATTACCTCCGCTCTGCTCAGCTCATGATATGACATGGAATGATTTGAAATCGTCTTCGTGACCCGCTGACATCGTTCATGATAGGGAAGGGACAAATGAAAAGCAAACTGTTATATCCAACCTCGCCTTCGAACCACCACCATGAGGTATAACTCGGAGATAACCAATTGCCAGGAACTCCAAGGGAAAATGGCAAGTAGACGGCTGGCTGGCTGTCCTTTAGGTGCTGTAACTCAGATGGCTTCTAGTAGTCCATAACTCTCATTTCAATCCTTGTCGTCTCAGCAAGCGGACCGTAGTCAGCTCCAACATATCGCGGCTCCTTCAGCGAACATGAGATCTCCGCAAGCCACTTAGCGGACGTAGCTGCGGTGGGACGGGCGATCATACACGACCTCTCGCTCCACGATGCGTTCGTCATCGACCTTATCCCAGTTCAACGAGCGCCGATTGCGGTGGCGACGATCCCACTCGCGCTCCCACTCGATCTCTTGGGTTCTGCGCTTGCGGTGGCGCCGAATCTCGTCTGACAAGTTGACTAGCTCGAGGACATCCTCCTGCATCTAAGATCAGCATGCTAGCTTAAACAGTATAAAACATGTTGTGCAGTACGCGGTGTTCGTGTCACAGGGGCGAGACTTACGTAGCGCAGGTACTGCATAACGTAGAAGAACCACTCCGTCTCCTCGTACTCGTAACCTATCCGCTCGATGGCCTCGCGGACAACGAGGTCCTTGGTAATCTCGGTCCACATCTCACTGCGTTTTCTAGGCGGCGCTCTGTCACCATCGCGGATCGAGATACGCCTATCCTGAATCTCTTCCACCTCAACATCCCGTTCGCGCGACCTGTCCCGCTTGTCGTAGACTTGAATGCTGAGCCGCTCGCGTTCTCGGGATGGTTCACGTTCTTTGACAATCTCCCGTACCTGTTCGCTTACGGCGCTGACGGGAGTTTCGTCCCGTTCGGGAATGAACCTGGACCGTCGCACGCCGCTGTACCGCTGCCAAGACACTTCGGCGCTGCCGCCTCCCACGCCATCCATCCTGACGCGCTCGGTGCCAGGCGGCACATCGACAATTGTCCAGTCCTTGGTAGCGCCGTGCCAGGCTTCTCCCATGCGACCTCGGGAGTCGATCTTGTCCGTGATATACTCGGCTTCTTCCTCCCATTCGGGTCTTGGGGGCGCAGCAGAGTGCGCACGGCGCCGAGAGTCAGAAACGCGAACAATATCGCGATCCCGCTCAATAAACAAATCGTCCTCGTCGTAGTACGCTGAACGCGGACGAGGGCGCTCGCGCGGGCGAGACCGAGACCGAGTTCGTTCACGAATGTCAACATCAGTCTCATTACGACGGATGTCGATATCTATGTCTAGGTCTCGCTCTCTAATCTGAGGCGGTGCAGTGCGGGGCGGCGGAGGCGGAGTCGGAGGTTTCGCCCGTATGATGCCTGCTCAAATGTCAGATGATGTTCTTTTGGACGTAGCCGTTGATAGCGCCGAAGACTTACCGTGGTCGATGTCGCGATAGTGCGTAATAACTTCACGCTCGATTGTCGGTCCTCGTATGACCGGAGGTGGAGGAGGAGGTGGTGGTGACGGGCTAGGAGAAGGAGTCCGTTCTCGCTCCTTTTCGCGTTCGATGCGTAGGCGGATGAGGTCCCGCTCTCTATCCGGGGTTGGCGACCGCTCTCGTCGTCTTTCAATTGTGCGAGACTCTACTCGTACGGCTGCCGGGGCCGGCGATGGGGATCGTTCAATGAACCTTGGCCGGCGCTCCGGGGGCATCGAGGGTGCCCGTTCACGGTCCCTCTCAACAATACGCTCTCGGTACCGGATAGGGCTGGGACTGCGACGACGACGGTCGACAGTTTCGACCTCACGCTGGCGCAGAACTAGTGGTCCAGCCTCTGTCCTCCTGACATCTTCTTTGAGAAAAGCAGGGGTGCGGTCTGATCTACCTCGTTCCCGTTCTATGTCCTCAAACTCCCTTACGGATACCCGGCGCGGTGAGCTGCGACGTTCTCTTCGGTCATAGATTTCAAAGTCGTCGACCTCTCGAGCCGGAGCTCTCCGGACGGGGCCAGGATTGTAGTCTCTGTCGCCCAGGTCGCTCCGACTACTCCTGTATGCCATCTCCTCGAGTTTTAGGCTTTGTTGGCCGTTTCTATGATCAAGGAGGCTGCCTGAAGGGTAGACGAAGAAATGGGCCTATCAATGGAGGTGGTGGAAGATTCACCGCTTAAGTGCGTCACTCTTGCAGCGGCAGCGGGGTAGAGAAGCAATCTCAATAGTTGCGAGTGTATCGGGAAAAGATCAACACTTGGAATAGGAATGTAGCGTGGTGCAACTGAGCAACCTGGTATAATATCTTGAGATGCTGTTTCCTAGTGAAGAGGTTTTGGCAGTTATACGACGGTTGGAAGAGTTGGAACTTTGTTTGAATAATTAGAGCTGAAGGTGTCAGAATGACCACGGGTTGATGGAGGGTCACACGATTTGAATCCCGAGGGTGGTGCCGTTGCTGGTAAGCTAGGTAATAGGGCCTCGTCGGATTGGGTGTCAAAATAGTCGTACGAAACTTGCAGATTCACAGGCGGAAATGCCAGATGTCGTTGAGAGTTTAAACAGTACTTACAGACTCGAGAGAAGCTAGGGAAAACGAACGTCGTCATACCACAGCATCAAGCAAAACTGGGAGGACCGAGACTAATAAAGCAAACGGGAAAATAGCAGGGGGGCTGGCTTGGAGCGGTGGACAGGAATCAAGGCAGGCTAGGGCTGTTCAAGCTAAGCTAGGATCCTCTCGACCTGGCAATGCTACGTACGGTACGAGGGGAACGGGGTTGCGCGGGATGCTGTGACGAGAAGAAGGTCACGGAATCAGAAGAGCAAGGCAACGAAAGAGCATGAATTAGAAAGATGGTGACATTGATAGAATGATAGAATGGTATATTCAGATCGTGGCTTCGCCAATCGTGTGGGAAATGGGAGGGGCCTTTCCGCGTCCACAAATAGCAGGATAGATTGTCTCGAGATTCCCGAGCGAACTTGTCGCTTACTCACACAGCAGGTTCAGTGTTCTCTGCGGGCTGAGCGTGACGGGTTGCCCTCGTGAGACAACAGGGCCATGCTGTAGGTAAGACAAACAGCCAGGAGGTTTAGTTGGGCAGCCAAACGAAGTAGGCTGCGCCTTCAGACCAGTGCATACCAGTGCGTACTGTACCTAGTACCCAGGTATTGTAATATCGACCATGCGATATGTAGACTAGACATGCCATGCGCCACCTTCGGGCTCACGATGCCGCCTGGCTAGGTATGTTAGGAAAATGCCGAGCGTTAATTCTCACCGAATTTACGCCCGACTTCCTTTTTCCTCTATTTTTTCCCTTCTTCTTTTCCTTTCTTTTCTGTCAATGTGTGGAAAGGAAAGAAATCGAATGCATCATACACAGGATCTACTGCATATTCCAGCTGCCAAGCCCAACAGCTGGTTGGCGAGGTTGGTAAGCTGTGACGGGTGGGCGCAGAAGAAGCCCAAGAGGGGAAGAGGGGAGAGAGGGACTAGAGGGGCCAGAGGAGCCAGAGGGCCCAGGAAGATGGTGGGGTCGAAACCAGAGGGCAGGACGCTGACGCAATGACGCAGTCTAATGCCCAGTCGTGCCTTAGGCCCGCTCCAACTTTTTCCATACAGTTTTAAGGCCTCCGTCGTCGCGCAAAGCTTGGAAGCTTGGAAGCTTGGACCATATGTGAGGGGCAGCTTCGTAACTTAAGTTCACTTACATAGGTACCTAATATACCTAACCTACATGTAGGTAAGGTACAGGTATGTACATGTATTACATACGATTAGGTAATGTGTGGGTTCTCATGAAGCCATCACGGGGATTGTAAGTCGACAATTGGAAAGTACCCATGTCATGCTCTTCCTCGAGAAAGTTTCAAGGATTCTCTAGTTGATTCTTCATTCGCCGAGTTCCCCATATATTCAGGAACTCCTTCATGATGTCGGTTCCTGTGGCCTAGGTAGCCATTGGGCATCGGTTGAGAAGTGAGCCACTATCACTATCCCTGCCAGGGATTGAAATTGGGCTGCTACTCCCACCAATTTTTTTTTTTTTTTTTAAAAAATAACCTATTTGAATACCTTTATTGGCTTATAATTATATACCAAACATATCCAATGTAATGTGTTCAGAATCAACTAGTCTGATCCACGATTATGGTAGGTTAACGGGCCGTGCCGGAGGCCATGAGTTAAGCTCTGGTTCTACTTGAGAGTTTGGCCACCTCGAACTTCTGACTCTTGGTTCATAACCGTCCACACTATACCTGAGTCAGTTCAGACCCGGGGAACACGATACTTGCACGGACACAAAAACGAATATTATTTACGTTGTACCATTGTCCCTTACCTGGATATGGTGTTATGTTGTGATCGACTTTGGCTGTCTTCTTGATTCATCGAGTTTAACATGTTATTATTGCCTATCCCTGCGGTACTAGCATTCGCGGTACTAATGCAGATATTTCTCCTAATGAACTCGATGGAGTAGGTTAACATGAAATATTGTAATAATAAGCTTGAGGTTCGTATCCAAGCGATATCGTAGAATGAGATATTCTACAGTTGGTTCAAAATGAGAAGTGCGCCGAATCTAACTCACCCAATTTCTTTTCTAGCGCTTGCCCTTTCAGCTCGTTAATCCTCTTCTTAGAACCAGAAGTCCTGCACCAGTAAACCACGCAGAACCTCACATCGTGAGATGGTATTGCCGGATATAAGATGTTGCTGTTGCGGCGGGATCACGCCAATGGTTCTCTGGGTTCAGGTTCGACAATACACGACGGTAGATCTCATTCTCATCAGCACCAAGGACAACTTGTTGTTATGGAACGCAATTTATAAAACTCAAGCAATATAAGGATAATTTAAGTTGTTGGCTCATCGATAAACATATTGTAGCTTCGTCCTAGCATCTAGGTGAACTTTAAAGTCCCAACGGTGTGAGCGTGGACGAGGCGAAAAGGGGCGGCGGATGTCATCTGAGCTACTACTCGACATCAACAGAAATATAAACTACCTGCATACTATCTGCAAACATTGGATAGACTACACGCAGGCCCCGCAAATACACAATATGTTATCACATGGCGTTCTATTTGATTATATGCATTGCCGTTGGGGGTTATATACAGACGCGAGCCTTCTTCCCCTCTTCCCTTGCCACATCATCATTCTACGTCAGATGCTCTCTTATAACTAACTATGGTGGAAACATATATAACACAAATGCCGAATCTACTTTGAGTGAACGCTCTTGCCTGCCGCCCTACTGTCTGATCCTACTTCAAGGCGCTTCACTGTAATGTCCCTCACCCATCATCTCCACAGGCCTCCTCTGTTCCGGCATCTCGTGCGGATGCTGCTGCTGCTGCTGCTGCTGTTGGTAGTAATATTGCTGTTGTGGCGCGCCATTTTCCGTCGTTGGCGTAGCATATGTCCACCCGCCATCCTGCACGAATCCAGCTTGCTGCGGATATACCGCCGTCGGCGTTCCATGCGCGTAACCTTCTGCAACGGGCGCGTACCCCATTTGCGGAGGCGGGTATATGCCCTGTTGTTGCTGCCCGTAAGCAGTCTGCAGAGGCGAATATCCCATAGGAGCTTGCGGAGGGGGAGTAGAGTATTTGGGCAGGTTGCTTATGGTCTGATCCCCAACCTGCGTCCCAGCAGCACTAAACGTCGTCGCAGTAGGTCCCACGTACGCGCTGCCTGGACTCGTGACGCTCCCCGCCGCCTCCGCAGCCGCCTCATCCAACTTCCGTTGGCGCCAACGAAGGAACCAAAACGCGAACCCCATACCGGCCAGCGCAATCACTCCCAGTGTAACACCGACGCTAATTCCTACCTTCGCGCCATCGCTTAGACCGCCCTCGTCCTGCTCAGACGGTGGGACATCGGTAGAGCTCGGGACCGGCGAACTCGTAGTCTGACTCGAGTTGGAACTTGCGAGCACGGTGGCCGTCTGCCATATCCCACCGTCGCCGTTGGCTTCGATCATACGACCGCCACTCACATAGTACAGGCGCATGATGTTGGTAGAGAAGTCGTTCGCGATGCCTATTGGGGCGCCGGTGCTATCGGCTAGGGGCCAGGCGTTATCCCCCGCGGAGGGCCGGTCGAACACGCTCCATTCGGAATTATTGTTGCCG
Source organism: Hypoxylon sp. FL0890 (assembly GCA_022497025.1). NCBI lineage: Eukaryota > Fungi > Ascomycota > Sordariomycetes > Xylariales > Hypoxylaceae > Hypoxylon > Hypoxylon sp. FL0890. Next base: position 445,499 of record MU386566.1, on the reverse strand, counting down.
ACCTGGTACAACTTGCGGTCGGTACCAATGTAGAAGACGCTGCGTGTGTACGCGCTGTCGATACCCATGGCTAACGCCGACGTGTTGCCGTCCCATGCCGGTAGAGTGAAGGGCGGGTTATCCGAGTTGAGCTTGAGATCAGACGCTTGTGTCGCATTGGTAGATTGGTTTCCTTCCAGTGTTAAGGGTTCCGGGAAAGATGCTGAGATTTCACGGTTAGTGCTGTGGTTTGAGTGGATATATAGGATACTTCTGAAGAAAAACTCACATAAATGCCACAGGTTATCGGCGTACCATCGCGACACTCCAATATTCTTATCATCTCTAGGTCTGACGATTGAGATGTTTTTACCATGAAATGTAGAAGCGATGGCCTGTGCCGAGGTCGTGTCGTGTGAAACAGTGCCATAATACGCCCAGGTCGTGGCAGTCGTATAGCCAATCTGATGCATAGTTCCATCGAGATCGTTGTAGAATACGCGGTATCCATCCGTTGATCCCAGCAGGACGGCAGACAGAGCTGAGGTCGGTGCCACTTTGGGAGAACCCTCAGAGGTAATGTACTCGCCCGTAATTTCCCAATGCCCCGTATTCCAATCGCATTTAAACAGCGCATTGACAATATTGTCGTTATTGTCTAGGTAGAAAATTGAGGCCTGCTCGCTGGCGTCAGCACACTCTCACGCGGTCTCATCGACTCCACTCTGCTCATCTCTCAGCAATGAGAAATTCTTGACTTTACTCACCCAGGCGGTATCGCTATCCGTCCAACCAGTTGCGGCTAAGCTAGATTTGTTCTTTGGTGGGTGATTTATGTAAGGCGCGGTGAGTGTTTTGTCATCTGGGAATATCGGCGTGTGGTTGCCGTTGCAGAGGCTATATCGTAGACCGCCAGTGTCATCGTCTTGCATTATGAAGCTGGGCCCTCTCGAGTTCCACCACGCGGCAATAGAGCCGCACGATACATGTCCGGCGAGTAGCCATATTGAAATATGAAATAGCGACGTGAATTTCGCCATGCTCGGGATAGAGCGCGTAGCTCTTCGCTGATCCTTGTAGCTTGAAGCGTCTTAGGCTAGCACTGTATAACGGCACACATCGTCGGACCAAAGTTTCAGTATGGCGGATAGAGGTAAGGAAAAGACAAGGAGAAAGTGAGGAACGGAAGAAGAGTAGAAAGAGGCGAAGATCGAAAGAGACGAAGATCAGAAGCTATGTAGAAGATAAAAGCCATGAGAAGTGGGACTCAAGAGATCTTATGGACCCAAGCAGCCAAAGCGACATCTCTCGTCAGCCAATACCTACCAATCTACCTGGCGATGCTGCAGGGGTGCCTACTTCGTAGAAAAATAAGTCTTAATTAATCGACCAAGGGTTAGTTGTGAAACGGGCAATCCTGATCTTTAAACTAGGCATGCCGCCTAGAGGAGTCTGAGAGTCCAAAGCTTCCATTCTTCGGGTCCGGGGCCACCAGGCGACGTTGCGCCGGGAAGGATTCGGGGCTACAACTTGCATAGTCTCCCGATCGACGAGTAGGTCTAGCCTATATAGGTAGGCCAACTTGAAGTCTCGTACCTAAACTATGGAACTGTATGGGCAGAGTATAGACTATCCTGTTGTGCTAGCGACTGGCTCGTAGGCTTTGGAAAAAGAGCAACATCCCTAACGTACAATCTCACTGAATAGAGGAATTAGGAATTAGGAATTCGGAATTCGACACAGCTGAATAGTCTGTGTAGTATGGGATTGGTCAATTACACTCAACGCTCTCGATGCCTGCATGAAAATCAATAATCGCTGGGGCTTGAATCGCGTTGTTGAATGACAACAAGGGTTACAGTATGCATACTAGGTCGAATTGGCCAGAGAATTCAGCTGGCGCCAATCAAGAAGGGCGTCTAAAGATGACAGAGAGCGCCGTTGAACTGTCTAAACTAAACAGGGAGTAGGTCACCAAAAATACAACGGTATACCCGTTGCGTCTATGTAGGGCCAAGCCAAATTCTGATGTCGTGGGTAACATCATGCTAGATTTAGATACTTCGTAATGGTGGGGATATCCATTAACTTTGTGACTTACCTATCTACTATTACCTAGGTAGATATACCGATGTTGTACGAAGTTGAAATATTCTCAGAAAACAAGAGGAAGGTTCAGAGTGCTATGCCATTCCCGTACGTTGTAATCATCGACAAGTGCCATTGCCGAGTAATCGGTTTCCATTTCTTACCGCCTAAGAGGGAGAGAGGGTAAAAACACGTCAGTATAAGTATCCATGGATGCTTTCTGTAAGCCGAGAAATTGATTCCAAGAATAGACGAAGCAAAGGATCAAAATTGGACGAGACGCACGTGCCTTCGGGCGGGGGTCCCGAATATATCCCTGCCAACCCTCTCTGCCCCTTTCCCATTTTGAGACACTGTGGCTTGCTCGACAAGCCCGACGACACGGATGAAGAATGTGGCGAAACCAATTCTCAACTGTTATGTCTCAGTTCTCTTCTATCCGTGACCCCTGAACCGCTCGCGTCAGCTCGACCTCCAACTTCTTTTCCCAGTTTCTCCCTTCGAATAGGTGAAGACTAGAGAAAAATGACAATCAACCTTTTCGAGAGCAAATGCGTGGATGGAAGAAAATAGGGAGGAACAAAATAAGCGTTAGGCCTAACTATGAGGAGCGCCGTCGAGGATGAAGAATCCTTCAGTAGTATAGCGCGACCGCCTCCCCCGCTGTTTGCAGCCGAGGCTAGTATAGGTACGACTCGTTTGCTTATACCCATACCTGCTTTGCCATTCTACGCTGTAAGTATTCGGGACCCGGTAGGAGCTACGGCCGCGACACTCTGGACTCTCGTTGCAGTCGATTTGTTTACCCATAGGACTTCGAACGATTTTCGAGTCACTGTCGAAACATACTTGTGTACTAGGTACCCAGGTAGATAATTAGTTTACCAATGAAGACCCATTTCTGCTCCGGAATAAGGTCACTTTGACGCACATACAGATCAGGCCGGGGGCTCATTTAGGATGAACCAAGGTTGAAGATGCTAAGGATCTGATCTGGTATAACCCTGCCTCATATGCTCAGAATTTCGAGGGCAACCTTCTTTTTTTTCTCCAACCTTGTCTATTGGCCAGTGAAACATAGAGCCTGAGTATTCATGGTTACAACAACGTTCCGTACCATGTCGATCCTCGCGCAACCCACACGACAAGAGTCCACTGTTTAGGTTACTCTAGGATTGATAGGACTATGATACGTCTATAACTAACCAGGAGCTTCCCCTTAGGAGGAATCTCGTCCAGTTTCCTATCTGTGCTAAGGCTCCGGCACGGGATACACCAGTCGCACTCCCTCTGCTATCTTTGGCGGTAACTTCTCCGTAGTCTTATTCTCTTCTGCCGACATATCAGCAACCAGTAGTCGATGACAAGGCCGCACTCGGATTCAACCCTTTGAGATGAATGCATGATACATGTTCCTCTGTCTCCAATGCAATCTCTATTGTCTAGATCACCGGTGGATAACTAGGCCCAAGTCGTTTAGAGTCCAATACCATTCGCTGTAGCCTTTACTAGTTTTGCATATAGTTTGTTGCTAGTTTTTTTTTTTTTTTTTTTTTTTTCTTTTCTTTTTATCTTCATAAGATATTTCCATGGCCTTTACCATCGCCATACTCTTCATAGTTCCCACTCCTACGAGAACCATTAAAGGGAGAATTGGGAGACACTTCCAGACGCAGGATTTCTGCTTGCATACGCATTGTCACAGGTCATCGCTTCCAGGTTGTCCATACAGCTGTTGTAAAGAACCGTTGTGCTGCCTCCTGGATCATGCCATCATGTTCCCACGATCACCCTAATTGGGGCCGGGTTTCATTAACCTGCAAGTATCACCACTAAGGAGGAAACACTACGATGAGTTGCAAGCTAATAGGAAGGCCGTGACTAGACGAAGTCCAGACAGCTTAGACCTTGTCCTTTCATATTATCATTCACAACCACAATGAAACATGACCAAGCAGAAGCAATGATACACATATCAGTATTTGCTTACTGCAATTCGACCTGGACGTACATGATGTCACGAATGGTACTGTAAGGGTGTAAAATCATTAGCGGTATCCGTAGCTCGGGTCGCCCTGTCAGAGGGAGAGACGGATGCAAATCGCAGCAACAACAACTTGGATATCGTATCGTGGCTGCGTCTTTTATCTTCGAGGAATAATCATAACCGTGCGCGCATGACCGTTACAGTCTATTTACTTAGGTGTTGCCCCAATGTTCTAGCCCCTGACCCCCCAAACCGATTAACCCGCCGAGCAATTCTGCAACCCCCTAATCGTTCTACTCCTTGATAAGCCCGCGTTTCGCGTCCTTGGCCATGAGTCCAACTAGACTCTTCTCCGGCAATGGGTACTGTGGACGCCCACCAAGGATATCGACAACCTCTTTGTTGTCTAGCCAATGGGCCTGGATAGGCCGCCGGTTCTTCCAATCCGTCTCTTTCTCCTCTAGATGCTCCATGGCGGAGAAGACTACATCCGCGCCTTGGATGCCGATGACGGATGCGCTTAGAGGATCCTTACTGATTTTCTCAGGGTTCTTCTGGGGCTTGGGTCCGTATTTCTCAAGATGCTGTATGCACTTGATAGCCAGGCGGACAGCACGGCACCTGTCCATGGCCGACGGGACACCACCTTGCTGAACGTGACCAGGGATGCTGTCTCGAGACTCAAATCGGTCGTGGGCTTCTTCTCGAATGATATCCGCGATGAGCTTCGCCGAAAAGACTCTGCTGGCCTTCTCGTTGACGAGAATTAGTCGACCTGCTCGTGATTGGCCTCTATCCTTCCTGAAAACCTCCTTGAGATGCTTGACGTCTGCGTTCAGCATCTCTAAACTAATTCCCTCTTCTGGAATATAGACAGCGCTTGCGCCAACGCCCAACCCTCCTAAGATTGCTACGTATCCGCATCGACCACCTTGGGTTTCAATGACGAAAACACGCCGTCGGGTGGCCGAGGCGGACTGCTTGATTTTGTCACAGTACGCGACGAGCTCATTTAGACAGGTGTCAGAACCGAGGGAATACTCTGTACCTGGTACGTTGTTTGAAATGGTTGCTGGCAATAGGGTCATAGGGATGCAAAGAGAGGGAAATCTGGCCCTAGCTTTGCGCAGCTGTGAGACGGAGTGGAAAGCCTCGAAACCGCCAATCAGGAACAAGGCGTCAAATTCATACTTCTCGATCAGTCTGGCAATTAGTTCTATGCCGGACTCTTCCGGAAGCTCACGGTTCGTTCCAATTTCTGAACCTCCCTTGCTCGCCCATCCATCGACCTCTAACCAGTCAAACTGCCGCACAGCACCAAGAGGTTCGTCGCCATGATGTCGAGCAAAGCCAGCAAAACCATTGTGGATTGCAATGGGCTCGTGTCCTCCTGTGATGCTCATGTCAGCATTTCTAATCCATGCCAGAATAGAAAATTTCAAAGCCTGCTTAGTCGTGACAAGCTCATTCTAAGTTTAATGAGAAAGGGGCTTTGGGTTTAGTAAGGCTGCCTTACGAGAACGACAATAAGCTACGCCCGCACGGATTGCGGCGTTCATACCACCAGCGGGCGCGCCGACGTTGATAAAGCCGATCTTCATTCTCTGCGAGCAGTCAGTATCCATGTTTGATATGTGCTAGCCCATATCCACCTACTTTACTGTCTGCTAGGTGTATGTCCTGGTCAAGTCCCATAGTGGTCGTCATCATATAGGACTTGTATTGGTCGGAGAATTCGGTGTCACGGAGAGACATGGCTCTATCGAAATCCTGCGCCTCAATGGCCTTGGCCACCTCTTTGGTCTCTTGTACGGCCTTCATCAGAGGTTTTCGAACGATCTTGTTCTCGGTAATAGCGATGACGCAAGTCTCGGTCTCTGGTGTCGCCTGTAGTACGGCCTTGACGGCCTCAACTCCCTGTAACGTGGCGAGCATTCTGTCGTATGCTACTGCAGTGCCTCCTCTTTGAACATGGCCGAGTGTGGTGATGCGTGTGTCAAGAGCGAGGCCCGATTTGTCGGCTAGAAGATCCTTCACCATCTCCGGTGTAATTTTCCTTCCATGCCTGTCTAGGGCACCTTCGGCAATGATGACGATGGTTTTCCGCTTTCCCCAATCCCGGTGCTTGAGAGGTTAGTATGGACTCGCCCATAGAACAGACTGCTATGTCAAAACGCATACCTTCCTGATGACCTGATACATTTCTTCTTTCCAGTTGTCCTCCCTAGGTTTCTCTGGAATGAAGATAAAATCGGCACCGGTAGCTACTCCTGCCATCAGAGCGAGCCAACCGCAATGTCTTCCCATCACCTCTATCACGAAAGCGCGTGAATGTGAGGAGGCAGTGGCCTCGATATAATCGACCATTTCGCAGATACGCGCCAGAGCGGAATATGCACCAATTGTGGCGTCGGTTCCGGAGAGGTCGTTGTCAATAGAGCCGACAAGTCCCACGATGTTGAGATGGCGGTATGGCTCAACCTGATTTGATTCTAGCTGTCCAGTCGACACAAGTTCTCCGAGTAAAGAAGGCCATTCGGCTCGAAACCTGTCAGCACCAGTAAGAGAGCCGTCACCACCACAGATAATAAGAGCGTCAATGCCGTTGAGGATCAAGTTTTTAGCGGCAGTAAGACGTCCTGGACGTTCGTAGAAGGCCATACACCTCGCGGTGCCTATGAGTGTACCACCTTCGGAGAGGTATCCTCGGACATCATTCCATTCCATTTTCCTGATGAAATTGCCGCCCTGGACTAGGCCTTCGTAACCCTCATAGACGCAAAACGGATCACACCCCATGTGTATGGCCATACGTACGACGGCTCGCACAACGGCGTTCATACCTGGCGAGTCACCGCCCGAGGTCATGACGGCGATCTTCTTCTTTGGCGTAGCCATGATTATGTATAGGTAATTATTGGGAAACGTATAAGTGTTCAGAGGAAGCTCGAGTTCGAGACTAGACAGGGAAAGCGGAAGGAAAGATTTTAAGTTCTACTGGCTCAGCTTGGGAACGATGTAGCTGGGACAGGTATCTAAGGCTTGAGCTAGGTAAGGTAGTGGAAAGTAGGAGAGAAGGAGGAATTATAATAAGGTCCCGTAGTGCGTCCTTTTTCATGCTCGAATCAGCCCACGCAAGCTTGAATGGGAGGTGTCGGGAGATACCTGGAGCTTGCTGTTTCGAAGAGGCGGCAATCGGACTACCACAGCTTCGTGGTCGGTAGTTTGTTGTATCACAGAAATGTGATGTAACGAGGGAAAAAGACGGCTTACCTGCCTACTCACGTAGGTATGTCATTCTTTTGTAGCCAGAAACCAGTGCACCACAACAATTTTGGTGAACAAAAGAAAGCTCTTATCAATTATCGGTGCGGGGCGCAGCTAAATGGAAAGTCCATCCCACTATGGCCCCCGCTTACGTAGCAGTGTAGTGTAGGTACCTGCGGAAGTAGCAATAAACCCCTCATTACGTCCGTAGGTGGTAACCACCAGGTACCGTACCTCCTAATCCATGTCCAATATTATACATGTATTGCAGCTGGATGGTGAGGCTATCACTGAGTTATTTTACCCTCACTGAGCCTTTTATATTAGTTAGAGTCTGCCTTGGACCAGGCTTGTTCATAGATCTGTATCTCTTATATTAATTGGTACCATAGATACTTAGTATTTTCAGGGACATTTTTGCATACATGTACGAACTTATGATTGGAGAACGCTACAGGTACATGTATGTACCTAGCCATTCGAGTATACTTACTTACGTCACTTAGTTACACATGCATGTACTTGGTAAATACACCGAAGTAGGTAGGTACATATACTCGATTATACACGGAGAACCTTAAGCTGGTACGTAAATCTCCAGAATGCGGCAGTGACAACCTCCACCTGACGTAGTTTACTGCCCTTCGAGCTACATACCTAATATGATCGGTCGTATTAGGTACTGCATAGACGTAGGTATTCGAAAATCCCGTTGTTAATGGGCGTTAATTGTTTGACACATATCACAAAAATTCCCGCAGTTATAGATACGCATCAGGAATGCGCGAGATGATGGCTGTTAGCTATTCTTCAGTTGGCAATGCGGCTCTACCGTTGTATCAACCCTTCATGCATTTCTCGATCCGTATCCGATAGGCTCGGCTGCATCTCGAGGCACACTGTTGTGTTGGCACTTTTCAAGATTGTTCCAACCCGATCCGACGGAGGCGTCAATTCGAAAGCACTGCTAATAGCATGGGGTAGCACCGTGGAATAGGGTATGTCGTATATTATCGCATGATTCTGTTGGAAGATGCCAACACAGTATATTTTCTCAGATATCCCTCACTACCTCTCTTTATAAGATTGTTGCATATTGATGGTACACTCATGTAACGTAAATCGTGCGATAAGACCGGCGGGATTTAAGTACTGGTAAAACCGCGACATAGCCATTCTGACGGCTCAGAGCGCTTTGAAGCATTTCGAAGAGCGACGCCCCGCGCGGGTCACTAAAGAAGATAGCCCGAGTTGTTTACTTAAGCAGCATGAATGCAGAGAAGCCCTATCTAGGGCAGACCGTAAAAACAAACCCGCCAACCCGCCAATTCAATTGATGTATTGAAATGTATACTGTATAAATACTGTAATGCACTATGCAATCTACTGTATTTTTTTTTCTTCCAGGGCAATATAGCGCTACTAAGCGCTGTAAATACAGTGCGTTATAGCGCATGCCTCCTTATAAGTATAGTGACTGCTGTACTGACTTACTGACTTACTGACTTATAAGACGGCAGGTTGTTCGACTAGTCAGTCAACCAGTCAATACAGCAGTCAATTCAACTGTCTGTTCAACTGTCTGTTCAACTGTCTGTTCAACTGTCTGTTCAACTGTCTGTTCAACTGTCTGTTCAACTATCTATTCAACTATCTGTTCAACTGTCTGTTCAACACTCAGTACGTACGTATGTCATTCAGATTGACTAGCTGGCTATTTACTTGACAGACCTGACTGGCTAACAGTTGAACAGACAGTTGAACAGACAGTTAAATATTTGAATAGACTGCTGTATCAACTGCTGTATTGACTGTTGAATAAACCGTCGTATGTGTTGTAATATAAGATTGCAGATTATGTAATATAAGCCACTTGCAAGGCTTGCGAGGCTTGTGAGGCTTGCCCTTTGATTGGTCAAATAGCTATAGAGCTATATACGCTATAAGGCCCTATAATTATAGCGGCTTATAGCGCTATAGCCACTATAATTGTAGTGGCAATTTGAAAAAATACAGTGGATTTCATAGTGCATCACAGTGCTTATACAGTATACATTTCAATACATGAATTGAATTGGCGGGTTGGCGGGTTTGCTCTTATGGTCCACCGTCCTATCTTAGTTGACGCTCAAAGAGGCATATAACTTACTTGTTCGGCTAGTTTAGCCTTTTGGGGAGAGTAATCGTCCTATCGCTTCAGATAGAGGAAGTTCTCACCTAATGTAAATCCTCTACTACGTATTCGCGCGAATTGAGAGAGCTGGACTTTTGGGTTTGGAAGAAATACACAGGATGCGTGCAACTCTATAACCTTGAGGTACTGGATGCAGGTGATGATCTGTTGCAAGGAACAGGTACATGTACCTATGTAGAGTAGTAGTGGGGCTAAAACCCGTTAAACCTTACATGTACATATGTACATAAAAACTGTCGGAAAGCTCGATGTCACTGACCTTACTGGCTGTTTAGCCATACCTTACCCTACAGCTACAGATCCTTAATACACGCACCCATCTGCAATTAAACACGAGGTACTTTATACACGCAACATCTTCATTAACGACCTTGATGCTCGCGTCAACAGAGACCTAGAAAACGTGAGCATTTATACCCTCTCCACGTTCGAAGACGCTCCGATAAAACATTAAATACTCATACCGAAAGTAGCCCTGCAGGCAGGCAATCAGAATGGCATCTGCCAACGCGCCCTTCTCCCTGCGCCCATGGCCCATAGGCGACAAAAAACCGAAGAACCTCGGCGAGTTTATCGCGCGCGTCAACGCCGAGCGCGGTGGTTTTCGCCATGTGACCGAGGCAGAGTTACGCGAGGAAATCATGGCGCAGGAGAATGGCCGCATCGAAGCCGACGAGGTATCTAACTCGGAGGAAGAAGATGAAGAAGACGAAGACGCGGACAAGTCGAAGAAGGTTATGGCCGCGCGAGAGGAGTTCTTAAAGAACATCGAGTGAGATATCCTGGGGCGAAGGGATACTGATTGAGGTGGTTATACTGATGGCGACCATGCAGAATCGCGCACCAATCTGCCATGTTAGGTCTCGACTTCGTCTCACTACTAAGCTCCAAGAACAAGCTAGACACGGAAGAAACCCGAAAAGCAGCCGAGGCCTCTATTTCAGCCGCGCTACGAGAGCGAGTGGGAATTGGCACGATAGGGGCTACTAAGGTCAACGAATCAAACATAACGGAGGCACGAAGGCAGGATGATATTGCCGTCGCTACAGGATGGAGGCTTATGGGCGTTAAAAATATGGTGGACTCTGTCGTGGCCGCTGCCAAGAAGCTGGAGAAGGAGATGGAACTAGAAGCCAAATATTGGGCCGACATATTGGCTGTCAGTGAGAACGGCTGGGCTGTCTGCGCTCTGCCTCAGGAACCACACACGCTAGGTGTTAGATATGGCTTCGCCGAATCTGCACCCGACTTCAGGAATAATAGTATTGCTCCTCTACGGCGGAACGACGACGGGACTGTCCGCCTAGATCTTGGTCGTATTGGTGGAGGCTCGCAGCGTGTTCGGATTACGCTGAAGAGGAATGGCTCAATCGTAGACCAGTCACCTTTGCCCGGACGAATACCCGACGATGCCCCTTTGCAGGACCGAGTGCTCGAAGCCAGAAACACCGTTTTCCACCAAGAGTTATGGTACGAAATCAACCGGGAAGCGCGCACCCTCCTTTCATCGGACGTTTATTCAGATTCCTCGAGCATTACTTGGAAACAAGATGCCGAAACACACATGATATTCACCCTTGAAGACCTAGCGGAGCCAGACAATACACATGAGAAGATCTCCGATACTCGGTGCTCGTGCACCGCTTACTATGTCTACATGCAATTCCTTCTCTTCCAGGGACACAGACAGAATTACCATAGACGCACCACGATGACGCAGCTCCCGCCGAATCGTGTGGCCATACACCAGCCTTATGCCATCCTCCGCGCCGTAGTCGCAAATAACGGATACTTTAGAAACTGTAAGATTATGGCCGATTTCCTAGAGGATCTGGTGTTCACGTTAAGGCGTGCTGGGATCTCAACAGCTTCCAGCAATTCGGGGACCCAGCCGCTCATCCCGGCGCTCCTTCAAGGCAACCTGACTCGTCGCAACGCCAAAATGGAACTCAACTTCATAAATTACCTTGTCGGCCGTCTCGAGTCCGCCTTCGAGCTGACCATCACGCCGGAAGCGAGGATATTCATACGAGGCCGCGTCGTCATTGTTCCGTACGTCGGGATGCACTTTGGTATTTCCTTGACACCGTTCTCCGTCCAAAACAGCTCCGGCGAAAACACTAGCAATAATAACATTACGTCTGTGAGCGAAGAGAAGGAGCAAAAGGGACCCCAAAACCCACTAGAGCGCTCGTATCCTCCATCTGATCCCATGCGAGAACCGTACCCGAACGCCGGGGAAGCCATCTACTACGTTCGACAGGCAGTGATCCGTGTAGTGGCGCAGAAGCTGGTTGACGAAGCCTCGGAGAAGCTAGGGAGAGACAACATAGATTGGAGCGAGTTGGTACGAGGCCCAACTGTCACAGATCGTGATGACAAGGAGGCGCATATTGATATTGCCGAAGATATCGATGGACAGCTAGTCCTCAGTCTCGATGCGCAGTGGCAGACGGGTAAAAATACCACTCGCCACCGTTGGACTTGGAGGGCGGACCGTGACGATGCCGGAGGAGAGAGTGTCACTGATGTCTTGATCAAGGTGATGGAGGGACACTCGCAGGTATAGAGAAAATGTATCTTTCAACTACCTACCTAAGGTAGTACACTATATGACGCAGGGTTACTATTAGGTCATCGCGGCAAGGTGCCTTTAGGGCTGGTTACCTGATTGATCGGTCCCTAAAGCATTTATCCAACTTACCTTGGTGTCTGCTGTATTGCAGCCTCTTCTTACAGGCTCGAGGTACGGAAAGAGCTGGGCTGAATAATTCGAAACATTGATTACCTAAATACAATGCAATGTCAGTCTTTGGTAGATAGGCATCATCATCACCACCAACTCCCACTTACCCACATGCTTGCGTGCGTGCCTAACTCTAAGTCGAAGCTGGGAGTATGCTGTGACATAAGGTGCCTTTATTCGCCTTCCTTTATGCCCGAGAGTACTGGCACCTATGAAATCCATGGATAAATGCAAATGATCACCCACTTTCAGCTGATCCCGAATTTTATTGCTAAAAGTCATTCATGATTGAATACGTTCTTCCCTGACACTTTACAGGTTTCTGAAGGAAGGATAACACAACGAGTTCATTGCATTTTTTTTTTCTGTTTCTGTCTGTTCCTATGGTAACAAAGCAAAGTTCTCGCCTATAGAGAAGATCAGGGACTATATTGTGCATTCCAGTCATGCTATGCAATTCCGTGCCCTGTGTCTGACCCTCTAGGAAGTGCTTCGTTCGATGTCCGAGCCCCTATCATGAATATTCAACTTATGCATAATTGCGTCGCGAATCCATTGTAAGTGATTTCCATCATGTCCATGAATCGCCCGAGTTCTCCCTACTAGGAAGATTTACTTGCTGCCTGGTTTTTTGCCGAAGCCAAAGAGGAACTCAATCTCAGCTGTGCCGAGCTTGCCAATCTTCTCCCGCGCCTCCTCGTCTAGAGCAGCCTCGATGTTACTGCGCTTTAATTCTTGAATCTCCAAGATACGATCTTCGATTGTACCCTGTACAAGGATTCTATGAACAGTGACCTCTCTCTGCTGTCCAAGTCGGTGAGCTCGGTCAACCGCCTGCATCTCAACGTACGGATTCCAAAAGGGATCCATAATGATAACCTGAGACGCCGCAGTGAGGTTAAGGCCCGCATTGCCGGCTTTAAGCGATACAAGGATTATCTTCGCCTCCGGGTCGCTGGTAAACTTCAAAACAACCTTGTCACGCTTTGTACTGGACATGCCACCATCATAGCGACAAACACTCATACCTAGTTGATCCTTGATTGCGAGCTCGAGGATGTCGAGGAGGAGAGTCCATTCAGAAAAGATTATTATTTTCTCCTGGGTAGTCTCTTGGATGGTGGAGATAATCTCGCAGCACTTGGTAACTTTAGCCGATGGCAACGCAATGTTGCGCAGGGCGCGCATGTAGCGCTTCTGAGCTGCCTTATTGGAGCGTGCTTCCTTTCGTAACTCTACCAGCATATGAGGGTGAAACTTAGCCTCCGACTTCGACTTATTTTTCGGCTCGTTGTTCGGAGTTTTATCTCCATCTGTCCAGTCTTCAACGTGATCTTCAACGACAAAATTTTTCAAATTGCCGTCATTGTCGATCTCATCAGCCTCGATGTATCCTGAAGGCAAATAATCAGAGCTGTTGTGATCTGTGTCGCTAAGCTTGTTGTATTCGTCATCGTTGACTGTCTCCTGCATATGCACCTTCTTGAAAATGTCGTAATTGATGAACTTGCTGCTGACAGATCTCCCGCACTGCAGTAATGAGAGTCAGTAATTAGATACTTATCTAATAAGTGTTTTCAAGTGTTTTATGCATGTATCTGGAGCAATAACCCCTCAACGACTTTGATTAGGAAATCCTAACCCTTAAGATGGGACGAAGGGGGAAATGGAGAACACTCGATGCTACTTACGGTAGGGCACTTCACTTCACCTTGGTCACCGCCAGTGTGGATCTCGCCCTGTGCCATAGAATTCAACCATCCTTGAATACATGCTTTGCAAAAGTAATCCCCGCACGGGGACATAATAGCGGGATTTGTGGTAGCTTCATGGCAGCTCGAACACTCAAAGGCTTCCGCCACTTTAATGCGCTCGATGATATCCAGGGAAAGTGACTTCGCAGCATCGACAGATGAATCATCAGGGGCGTCCGGATCAACGATTTCGAGATCGGTAATGTTAAGTAAAGGATGACAACAAGCCTGACGTAGTCGTAGTAGCATAGATAAGACTTTCGCGAAGTTCTGACGTACTTTTCCAGACCGGAGGTAACCCTTATATATGACGCGAGTGTCCTTCTGAAGGTTCTGGTAGAGCTCGTCTTCGTCCGCACTGAAAACGGCGTGGTCAACAGTTTCAATCTTGCGTTTCAGTTCGATGATCGGCTTGTCATTGATCTTCGAGTCCTTGGATCTTCGAAGGCAAATGGCTTCCAGAAGGACCTGGAACTGCGCGAGTGCATTATCTTTCATAGATTGGGGACTGGTATTGCCCGGGTATAAGGCCTGAAATGCCTGAACAATGAAATTAGCTACGTGTCTTAAGATGTCTCGTGTGGAACTCACGCTCTTAAACGACCTGAAATTGCAGTACGGCTCGATTCTCAGAAAATGAATCAACGAAGCCATATCCCGTACGCCGTTTTGCATAGGTGTTCCGGTGATACACCAACGGTAATTGGCCTTCAACTTGAAGACAGCTTTGGAAGCCTGGCATCGGGGATTCTTGATCATATGGGCCTCGTCAAGAATCACTCGGAGAAACATACTCTTCGGACCAAGCAATGGAGATAGTCGAGCGAGTTCGCTGTCATTTACAGCGACCTCTTCATCTTTACACTCTCGCACGTACTTGTCTAGCTTTGCAAGCTCCGACGCAAGTGTCCCATAGGTAGTGACTACGATGTGATATTTGCTGAGGTGACTATAGACGGCCTTCTTGCCGTGATATATGAAGACTTGGAGTCGGTGCTTTGGGACGATCATTTGCGCGATCTCCCGCTTCCATTGCTCCAATAGCGAGACTGGGATGACTACGAGGTTTGTCTGGCAGTAATTAGAGTTAATCAGATAGAATTTGGGGAGAAGCTTACCTTGGTAGTTGACGAGGGCTTAGCCTTGCGGCAAAGCATCAAAGCGATCATTGACAGCGTCTTACCAAGTCCCATCCCGTCGGCTAGGATACCGCCACATTTATTTTTATTGGATTCGTTCTTTTTCATCCACTCTAATGCAATTTTCTGGTGCTCCAAGAGGGTACACGTCAAGGTTTCTGCGAGTCTCTTCTCGTCTTCTGCTGAATTATTTTCTTCGATATCGATAAATAGGTTTGTGATGTCACTTTTCTTCATGGTGGTGAGGCTTCCGTTGTCGGCAAAGTCTATGAAGTTGGCACTCCCGATTGATGCTGGTGCAGGAGCGTTTTGAGTGCTCACTGGGTCCGACTTGACAGAACTAGGATATGGATCTATGTAATACGAGTCGCTAAGCGACGAGATCTGCGAAGGCCTGGGTTTAGCGTCGCTGGATATATTAGAGAGGACTTCCGATTTTAACAATGTCAATGAAGCCGATTCAGGGGCAGATAGAGGCCCGGTACGACGAGACTTGGTTGCACGGGCTTCAGAATCTTGAGAAGATCCAATGTGCTCGCTCAACGTCCTCTTTTTGGCTTCGGGGCTGTCGACGACATCTTGCTGAGAATTTTCAGCTAATTTCCCGGTATTGTCAATCACATCTGGCGCAGCGATATCTCTGGAATCGCTCTGAGGACCTGTATTACACGGAAGATTAGCCAGGCACTTGAATGATATGTAGTCTTAATCATGGGCGATTATAGAGTGAAACAATTAAAGGGTGAGAGAATGAAGTGCACGAATGGATTCCTGGAAGTACAAGGAGGGTACGTAATGACGACGTCGAAGCGATGGACACATGAAGGGGAAAAATATGACAATAGGGAACAGAAAACGTCAGGAATTAGCAAATGGATGCAATACATACCTTTCTGAGACTCCAACTTAGCAAGCTCTATCTTGTGCCTAGACTCCTCAATCTCTGATTCTAGCTTGGCTCTTGCCTCTGGCGTATCTAGGGCACCTCGTAGATTCTTAAGTTTGATCTCAAGAATCCAGAGCTCGGCGATGAGTTTGTCGGTGGGCGTTTTCAGCTCCATGCTGGGACGAAAGATGGAGGTTACCAAACCTGATCTCAAACGACGTGATGTTGGGGGGAGTCTTCGGGGTAATATGTTGTGGCGACCGTGAACGTTGTGTGAAGATGGCAGTGATACAGAGGCCAAGTCTTTATACACAAGACGCGTATGTGTATGCTGGGTCGCAACTATCGGCGATATGAAGACAATTGTGCAGAATAGGGAACAATGAGCAAAAATGGATTTCAACGTGAAGGAAAAAGAGAGATGATGATGTAACAATAAGAGGTTGTGTATTTGGCGATTAAAGATGTGCTGTGGGTTGGATATGGGGGTTTGTAGGTTGTAACATCAAGAATCGGCGATGGCAAAGGAGAGTGAAAAATTGCTCCGAAAAGAAAGTTGAAGCTTGGATGCCTTGGGTGATGAAAGTACAGCCTCCTCGGAAACTGAAGTCGCGTTCAACACGTCGATGCTGTATTCCGTCGCAACTGCCAGCCTTATAGAGGTACGTACTAAGTTGCACAACACAGTTGCTACTGCCTGTTTAGATCATTAGTGCCAAGGCTTGACTCACAATTCCTGAGCCGCCCTACGCCGCGCTACTTCTGTAGCAGCCTGAATTATGTGAAGAGGAAGGTATCGATTGGTCCACCGTCGAGGATTGCACACCACTCAGTTGGGACAAAGCAAAACACAGACCACTAGCATACATAGGCATATGTAGGTATTTATCCATGACTACATGCAGATATATTTCTTTTTGGGTGTATGATTTGAATTATCATTTCATGAATGGATGTAGGTAACCATCTGACTAATACCAGCATTTATTATACGTGATTCAACCTGGCTTATACTTATATAAACTTTAATTTTTCGAGGGTGAAGATTACAGCAAAATATATATAAGCCAAGTGATAATCAGCATAACTGATACGATTATATCGTACTTAATATATTCAGACTGTTCCGCCTGCCTTATGTATCTCATCACTCCAGCATTAAGTGGTCCTTGCCTACAAACAGCTGTTTTGATTTCACCACACATTCCGCGCCGGAACCACCTGCCTTGATGTCACTGCACTCTGAAGTTGAATGAAGTTACGTATATTAACCTCTTCTTGCCAAAGCAGCGCAAGCTACCATACGTGTACGCATCCAATAACGAGCTAACGATGTTATTTTTACTGATTATAATAGTACGGCTCATTTTTTTCACTGCCTTTATTAGGTATTGATCGCTTCCATAAATACGTACACTACCTGAGGTCTGACCCGTCAGAGGTGACCTGTCAGGATATGACCCGAGAAGGCCTGGGCACCAGAGGTAGGGGTCTGTTAGGGTATAAGACAGCGAGGCAAAGGAGGTCCTCTATGCATACCACGAGCTTATTAGTGAGGTTAGAGTTCCTTGCGGAACAACAAAGTTCGTACCCTCTGAATAAGGTTGGCATCGTGCAATAACAACGATATCAACCGATATTGTTCGCCTTACCTGTTTCCTCAATTAAAGCGCGGTGCCGATGGCACTAGAAGTGTACTAAGCCAGTGCTAGTACTATTACTGCTCATTTGGAAACGCCTTAGTGCACGCGAATTGCAAAATCTAAGACATCTAGGGTCGATTTGTGGATACGACTCAGCGATTGACTGGCGTCGAGACCTCCGGCTAGTATGCGGGTTTGCCGGGTAGAGCAAGCCCCTTTCAGCATGAAAGTAGTTTTGACAACTTTATCGTACGCTTACATACACTTTTTGACCGTCCTATTCGATAAACTAACCTAAGCATGTTCTTGCTACCGATGATATCAATGCATTTACACGATTCAGAAACAAGGAGGCCGGACTTACCACGGATGGCACCCCATCTAAATCTAACTTTACAATAAATGAGGCCGAAAACTCACATTTCGTTTATGGAGAGACAAAATACCCTCATTGGTTCAATTAGATGTCTTTATAACGGCACGGCCCGTTCCCCGTTCTTAGCGCGAATCTAATTTTACTTGGGACTGCCGAAAATTGATTGTTCCTTGTAGAACCTGGATAGGGCACATGGACTGCATGCCGGACTGTTACACAGAGCTGTTCTCCGTTACTAAGCACCTCCACCCCACTCTTCTGCAGCAACCTCTTCTTTCTTCGCTCGTCAAACAGCAATTAAAAGCGCTGAGACAGCAATGAAGTCTACCCCGATATGACCCTCGCCCTCTTCAAGAACATGTCAATAGGTAATACTTTAAACGAATTGCTATGGTTAGGTATTCATTCAGCTACATGGTTGCGATGGAAACCATGACACGAAAGCGATTGGACATCCGTCTATTCCAATCTATGCAAGACTGGCGCTGATAAATTACGTCATGAGTTTTCAGTAGCAATGAGATAAAAAGCACAAGAAATGTAACGTGGGGCGCGGTCTAACAACTACTACCGTCAGACCCGGACTCAGGGTGGATACTCCGGGCTACGTTGGTTGACAACACATTCAAGACATGGACAGATGTCTCCATGATTCGGAAACGGCTGCCCTACAGAGATGGAGCAATTAGCATAGATATGCCGTTGTAAATAATTCGCTACATTGGATGTCATTCATACTCATGTTATACTCCAATCAAATGAGCGGCTTACGACCTCTACAAACGTACTAGATTAGCCCGAGTACGACAATTAAACAGTGCCACGAGGGGAGGATCTTCAGGTATCTCATTTTTACAATATAATAAAACGGAAATTGTAAGAGAGAACACAAAAAATAATGCGTACATAAAATGTAAGAGGGCAAGAACGATAAGTCCTATTCACAGGAAGGAGAGGGAGGAAAAGGGGAGGAAAGGGGAGGAAAGGGGAGGAAAACAAAAATTAAAAGAAGAGAAAAGGAAAGGGAAAAGGAAAAGGAAAAGGAAAAGGAAAAGGAAAAGGAAAAGGAAAAGGAAAAGGAAAAGGGGGAATGAAGGCAATGAAAAGAAGATAAAAAGTAAAAAGTAGAAGGGAGAGAAAAAAAATTTGGTCATCCCGCCCTCCCAGTTGAACCTCTACTGACTTTTCGAGATTGAGCAGCGAACTGATGGTAGACACCATAAGCCTACATTTCTCAATCCATGATGCTAACTCCCGAGGTGTGTAGGGGCACCCAGTTGTATAAGGC
Organism: Hypoxylon sp. FL0890; assembly: GCA_022497025.1. Taxonomy (NCBI): domain Eukaryota; kingdom Fungi; phylum Ascomycota; class Sordariomycetes; order Xylariales; family Hypoxylaceae; genus Hypoxylon; species Hypoxylon sp. FL0890. The sequence goes on along the minus strand of MU386566.1, from coordinate 426,152 downwards.
GCAATCTCGAAAAACCAGCTGAATTATCAACACAATCGAGGATTCGAACCCCGGGGGCATCAATCGTACCCCTGAAATGTCAGCCTATGACCACTTGGCCAACGCCCATTGTTAATTTTCTCAACATTATTTGGATCTATATGCTCAACTACGCCACCGCATGTCGCGTGGATGTGTTATTGAGCACCTGCCATCTGGCGGCTGGCGGCTGGACATTGCAATCTACGTACAACCCGGCAACCCTGCCTCTACTTCATCACACTAAGAGTAAGTCCGGTCAACCTTTTATGGAAGCTCTCTAGACACCTCTGCATTATATTGGCAGTGGCAGATGCCTACAATTTTGGTTTATCGTTCACGGTCCTCATCAGACCCGGACATCTAGAAAGCATCCCACCCTCAACCTAGATACTTTCATCATTTTGCAATTGTCTCTTCTACACGAACCGCTCCATCTAATTATTGATTCAACCCTACGTACATCGTTTCAACGGAACTTCACTGTTTGATCGACACTACCGTCAACTTATTCTTCGCCATGCCGCGCACTTGCTACCCTCCTCTTTATAAGCTTTTCTATAAGGGTTTTCACGGCGGCCTTCGCTGGCAGACTCAGGCTAGGGATGCTTACGACGAGCGGATTCAATGCAACACGAAGAGATGCCGCTTTCTGCTCCACCACCCGCACTCCTTCCATCTAGCAAAAGTCATCGTGAGGGGTCTCAAGACGGCCCGGCCAATTCTGGTTAGCCTTGCGCTAGCGGACATCTACAATTTCGCGGTTGAGAAGGTCTGGATGTGCGAAGAATTCATTCAGCTGGTCAGCCTCATTCAGTGACCAAGCGTTTTGGGCCTTCACGTACAAAGCTTTTCACGCCAGATCAATCTTCATCAACACTGTGCTGAGATCAAGCGAAGAGATCCCTGCCGGACCGCCTCTCGTGCAAGCGCTCGACAATTTCCGGGATGCGTTTTCGACGACGTACCCAGTCAACCACCTCTCGGTACTCGGAGCTTACGATTCCAGATGTAAAGAAAATCTGGAGTTAGCAGAAGACGAGGTCGCCGCAAACAAGAGAGTCCATGAACGGTATTTTCCTTACCACCTAACCAACTATAATGGACAAGGAGACGGAACGGATAAGATGATCGGTGACATAGGCGAAATCCAGAATGCATGGAAGGAGGTGGCAGCTAGTTTTGCTCCTAAAGAAGAAGAGCTTGACCTCAGCAAGGTACCCGACGAGGAGCTCTTTTTCTACGACACTGAATGTAAGGCTAAGCGTCACGATGCCTTTAAGGACGCCCCTGCCTCTCAGGGAAGTAGCCGTCAGAAGCTAGGAGAGAAAGAGTCCATTCGGAAGTATGACGCCTTCAGGGGCTACCGCGAGACCGCGAGGGAGGATGAGGACGGAGACAGGGACGAGGCCGAGGCCAGGGTTGGAGACCACGAAGAGTATGATGAGGACGAGGTAATGATGGAAGCAGGCGAGAGTGAGGTGTTGCCTCATTTCAAGAAGTTAAAGATTACGGGTTAGTGAGATGGCGAGGAAAGAGCAAAATTGTTAGATATTCTTATGCGAGTCCCTAGAGGGCTCTCGTATAACGCAATACAAACACCAAGCTTACTATAAAGTCGTCACATTCCATAAGAGCTTTCTAGCATAAGGCACATCATATTATAAGGTGGCAACTGTAGAAGATACGTTGCTTAGTTCTATGGAGTATCCGCGTTAACTCCTCTACGATAATGTAACCTACTACATGGCTAATCCCAGTGATATCCAATGACGATTGCTGTGATTGACCTTGTAGCTAAGTTCGTTTAGTGATCGAATGGTTCACCGTTGTTTGTAATGCTTAAGCTACTTCATATATGAGTGATTATTTCCAAGCAACAAGAGATTGCGAGATAGTTTTTAGTGTAATTAGTAACAAACGTCATCAAATCAATTTAGGACCGGGCTTTGAAGCGCCTGATTATTAATTGGAGGTCGCGCTTCTGATAGAATAATCAGATATTACCGCCTCGGCCGCGTCTCAAACTGCCCATTATAGAATTCTACTCTTCAACATTATGAAAGGAAGACGCTGCATGACATCCGCGTATAGAAGATACTTCGACGTATATAAGGACAGCGATGGACCGGGAGCGAAGGGAAGGAATCGAAGTAGAGCGAATCCAACTAAGTGGCTTATTGTATACCGCATAGCTTGAAACCGATCTGAAATATACGTACTACTCCATCAAGATGTCCTCGCCTCGTCTCATCGCAATCATCGGCGCCACTGGTGCCCAAGGCGTCCCTATCGTGAGGGATCTCCTTCAATCGGGGGACTACACTGTCCGAGCGCTCACCCGCGATCCTTCTAGCGCTCGGTTCCGGGAATTACAGTCTTTCGGGGCAATCGAGCCCGTCATCGGCACTTTCGCTTCGGAAAATGATTTGCGTGCCACATTCCGCGGCGCTTGGGGAGCGTTTGTCAATATCGATGGCTTTAATTCGGGCGAAAAGACCGAGATCTTTTGGACTATTCGCGCGTACGAGCTAGCCATTGAAGAAGGCGTCAAGTTATTTGTCCTCGGAAATCTTGATTATATTTACAAGAAGAGTGGATACAAACCCGAATTCAGGTTAGATTTTTGGCTGCTTAACCCCCATCGTCTTCAACCCCTGGTCTACATAGTGGATGCGCGGAGCAAAACTCTCACTCAGGGGAAAGAAAAGACCCAATGTTCTGGCATTTAACCTATTCATGATGATATTTGAAGAAATCTCATATATGGCCCTTACTGAGTCCTGATTATAATCCAGAGCTGGCCATTACGATGGCAAAGGCCGCATCGGCGAGTGGATTCTGCAGCAGAATCTTGATAACCAACACCGAATGAAAGCCGCGCTCTTCACGAGCGGCCCATATATGGAGATGACTATCTCTCACAACACGCCTATGTCGGTCTCCGTGGAGAACGGCCTTGCAATCTGGCGTCTACCTCTCAATGACGGCGCGGTGCCGTACGTGGCCCTCGATGATTGCGGCTATTATGTCAAGTGGCTATTCGACCACCCAGAACGCGCGAACGGCCTAGATCTGGAGGTGGCCATCGACCATATTGGGCCTGAGGAGCTCGTGCGCGCCTTCGAGAAGGTCACGGGTCACTCAGCACGATTCATCAACGTTAGCTTTGAGGACTACTTTGGCAAAGCTTGGCCTCTGGACCCTTCTCGCCCGGCAGGTTACAACGCAGACCCGAAGGACCCAGCAACGATGAGCATTCTGCAGAACTTTTCAGGGTTCTGGACCATTTGGCAAAACTCAGGTGGAAACAAGGGTGTGGTGAAGAGGGACTATAAGTTTCTGGATTCGATCCATCCTAACCGCATCAAGAGTGCAGAGGAGTTCTTCAGGCGCGAGAACGAGAAAGGTATTAAGAAGGGTCTGGGAAGTCTTTGGGAAAGAGTGCAGCCGGAGAAGATCGCTCATATTTTGAAGATTACAGAGGATAACAGGGCTGGTAGACTTTAAGATTGAGCTACGACCGTGATAATACGCGGATGCTTGTGGCCTGCTCAGATTCATTATAAGAGCTATCGACCGTAAGTCTATCAATATAGTTTCACTGTGCTCATATTGACACATGCCACCATTACAGCTACAGAAAACTACTTCAGCCTGTTGATTTTGATTCCTCCTTTTCTCTCTGAATGTCTGATGTGTGAACATTAGAGACGATGCTCTCCCGAAAATCTCTCAGTTTCTGTTAATCAACATATCGTCGGCTATCATAGAAACCATCCCTTTTCTTCTTTTATAACAGCTAACCCAAAACTTTGGCTTATCATGAGCGGAAAGCACTCGCACAAAAGCAAAATTCCAACGGATAAACACACCGAACACTTTCAACGTTTGAGAAGCCGTAGATTAAATAAACCAGAGAGAAGGACCAAGGCTCTCCTCCAAGGGGACCCAGGGCCCATCAAGCCAGGCATCTGCTTGAGATTGCAGTGACAACAACATGCAAATCTTGGCTTAGGAACATGACGGTTATCCGCAACTGGAACGAGCAGTAGCGATATGCACGATGCTGGTGCGATTGGGATGCATAGGACGTCTTTAACGGGGAAGCCGGGCGTGAACCTTCACTGCACGATATCGGCGTAGATGCGACAAGCATGGCCCCTATTCCAGAAAAGTTGGGACAGAGAGCGGGATCCAGAATCGTCGCAGGAAGAACTTAATGGAGTCCCGGCAGCCGATACATCGGCTGCCACATATGTACCAGCATGTATGTTCAGTCAAAATGCCCAATACGCTGATGTTGGCTATGATGGGATCATTTGGCCCAAAAATACGCACAAGGCCTGTAGGAAACTGGGTGTGTCGCTATATGTTAGGAGTGTGAGACATGCTGACGAGATATCTGGGATCGAGTATTCCTTCTTCAAGCCTCGCCATGATTGTTATCCATTCAATTATGTCATATCCTACCTGTCCGGATACATGCCTGATCGGTCCTTTTGGATTCGTTATGATAATACTACCTAGTAAGCATGGCATGTACAGTAACAACAATTCGGCTTACAACGAAAAGGGGCTACAAGAGCCGATAAAGTGTGTGAGGATATTCTTACCAAATATCGCAGTGATAATAGGGACGGGATGACCTTTCGAGATGTTGAGCGTTTTTGGACAGAGCAGAGATCAGTGTCTGATGCGCGGTTGGAGCATCATTGGTCTAGAATGTAAGTGCCACCTAAATTCAACTTTAAGCGCACTATAGCCAAGAATCCTACTGGATACGAGATAATCGAATGTTACTTTGCACAGTATTTGACCTCACCACGCCGAATGCAATGCTATTCAGGCCCCGTGTCTAGCAGAGAAACATACAGTTCAAAGACACCATGACAACTAGAGCTCGGGTATCAGCCCAACCCCTATGATCGAACCAGGCACACGACGTATGATGTTTTACTGAGTCCATTTCATCACTGTAACTGCTTCGCCATCACCTTTCCAGTCCATTGCTCCGGATGTCAGTCTTGTAGGGTTAAGTTTCCAGGCCATTTACTTCTTCTAGACGAAAAGGCCCTTTCCACTCTTCTTTCCTTTACCAACAATCCCTCTCTGCCGACCACCTTCCGTAGAAAATATCGGGGGCAGTGTTGTATCATCCACCTGAGCATGGGTGTCGGCCAGCCTGTAGCCTTCGCCATCTTTGAACATAGTTGCGTACAACCCAGCCAAGGCGTCAGCCCAGGAGTCCATCGCATGAACTCGCTCGGCATCTCCATCTGACTCGATTTCCAGCACTCCGGTTTGCTGGTCAATCTTGCCTTTGATTTTGCCGTCCACAATGAGGAAACCTAGAATATCTTGGACTTCTGCTTCGGATATCTTAAGCTGCCGCGCAACCCATGCGAGCTTCATACGCGTGTACGGCGCAATTAACTTCACAATAGCCTTGGTGCGCATGTTGCGGGTCACCTCGTCTATGTTCTCTGCAATAAACGGGTCGGCCAGAATGTCTTGGTTCTTCTGTAGAACGTTGACGTATGTATGCATGTCGTCTCGTTGGTAAGCATCTACCAGCTCGGTCATTGCCGCGATGCGAGGATCATTGCGGTATGGTTTCGTCTCTTGTGAATCGAAGGGGTTGATATCGGACTTCATGAGCATGGTGGTAAGGAGAAGATATTTGAGCACCTGGATTCGTTGTAGGGATCCGGCCTCGTCATAGTTCCGGAAGGACTCGAAGAAGTCGCTTTGTGCGTCTTTCCAATTCTCTTCGCTCATGTGCATCTTTCCTCCGCATTCGCGGATGATGCCCATGATCTTGGGATGCGGTACGGCAGAACGTACCTTAAGTGCTCTCTGGTATAAGACCTTGAGTTGCTTGTTGTTGCGCGTCTCGGCGTACATCTGGATCTCCAAGGCGTAGATCTCTAAGGAGTAAGTACCCTTGCTAGGGTCATCCGAACCGTCTTCCCGTTGACAGGCCTTCTGTAACTCCCGTAACTTCTTGGTCACCGCTAGGTATTCCTTGCGGTCGAGGAGGAGCTTGGCAAGCTTGATGTTCGTCTTTAACCACAGACGCTCATTGTTCGTATTCTGGAAGCAGTTCAGCGTCAGGGAGTAGAACTGTTCCATGGCCTTGCGAGCCGCCTCGTTTTCAGACTCCTTCTCGATGTAGTCCAGCATGTTGTTGATAGATTTCTCTGAGTAGTTACGGGTCACGGCGGACTTGACATAGGTGAGGAGTTCGGTGTAATGTTCTACTGCCTGGTATGCTAGTCAGTCAAGTGGAAGCGAGAGCAGTCCCTTGGTAAATCAAGTCCTGACCTTGTCATATCTTCCAAGTCGGAATTCTAGCTTGATTGCCTGCTTCAGTCCTTTGAATCCCCAATCACCCTTCTCCTGCTCGAGATCTGGAATGCCTAAGAACTCGTCGATGGCTTCTTCCGGGTCGCTGGACTTCATTTGCTTGGCGTTGTAGTACTTGTTCTCGATACCGACATCCCCGGAGTCGTCGCCATCGTCATCCTCGTATTCGAAGTCATACCTGCGGAAGTTCAGTTACAAGCCTTCATTATTTTAATAGGGATAGGTACTTACTGCTCCTCGTCCGACTCTTGCATGAAATCATCATCCGACATGTTGACGATATTTAGCGGAACCAATGTTGTATTAGTAGAATATGGATGGAGGTTCTCGGCGAGCGATAGAATGTGAATGCAGGCAAAAGAATAAGGTGAGAAACGCGTAAATCTTAGGGGTTGGAAATGGAGTTTGTTTGCCTGCGCGCTCTAGGTACGTGCCGCAGTTTCCACCTGTAGCTTCTGTTAATTGTTCCAATTGATGTGAAGGGGAAGGCTGCACTGCATTCAAAGTGGGATGCGGCGCGCTTGTCATGGCAGTGACAAGGTATGTATATCTTATCTTATCGGAGCTTTAATTCATGTCGTGATGGTGGGGGTTATGTGGGTCCCCAACCTGCCCTGTATAAGGTACGTACCTCCTGTGGTTCCCACATTCGTACATGCATGTGTACCCCTGTAACAATTGATGTGTGGCTGGGCACTTTGAAGTGGCGACCCAGATATCTGGGGATCAGTTCCGTCATTCTTATTTACCCTCCATTTTCTTCCATCTTCTAAACTTGCTCTATCAGCAAACTCTTCCACCACGCACCTGTGCGCGACAACTGCCCATCGTTCGAGTCGCCAAAATGCTGCAGCTCAAGAAATCCTATCACCCAGCGCTACTCAAAAACCAGCGCAGGGTCTATGAGGAGGAACAAAAGGCCTTGGAAGAGCGCAAGAAAACCGAGGCTCGCATCCAGGAGATTAAGGAAGAACGCGCCAAGGAAGAACTTCAGAAACAGCTTGCCATCTCCGGAGGCCGCAAAGTAGTTGACCGTGTCGAGTGGATGTACCAGGGTCCTAGCGATGGCCAGACAGGTACTACTGAAGAGCTCGAGGGCTACTTGCTAGGAAAGCGGCGCATCGATAACATCCTAACCAAAGGATCCGATCATGAAAAACTCAAGAAGTCTGCAGGGACAGAGAGTTTCATGGCTCTGCAGAATGCGAATACCGAGAGGGATACCGCGATGAAAATTCGAGAAGATCCCCTCCTGGCCATTAAGAAGCAGGAACAAGCCGCCTACGAAGCCATGATGAATGATCCTATAAAGAGGAGGCAACTCCTGGCATCTATGGGACAATCGGAAGAAAAGCATTCGTCGCGAAAGAGGGAAGAGAGGCATTCAAGACGACACCGGCACAGATCACACTCAAGAGAACACCGCCACCGTCGGCATCGTCGCTTCGACTCAAGAGAGAGAGACGAATCGAGGGAACGTCGACACAGGCACCGTCGATACGACTCGCGGGACAGGTCCGAAAGCAGGGAGCGATACAGTTCAAGAAAAGACCGTAACTTTGAGCGCCCTGAACGAAGGCGATCAACCTCTAGAAGCGAACCTAGAGAAAACGAAAGGTCCCGTAGAGGTCGTTCCCGTAGTCCGCGTCGTAGTGACGCACGAGATGACGGATATCGAAGACATCGCGACTATTCCGACGAACCTCCTCGACAGCGGCGACAATACTCCGACGACCAAGAGGACCGTCGAGATTACCGCGACCGACGGTCATACAGAGATGGACCTAGTTACAGCCGGCATGGCAAAACCGACGGCATCAATAACTCGGCAGAATCGGCCGCAGAAGAACGAGCGCGGAAACTCGCAGCTATGCAAGAGGCGGCGTCAGAGCTCGACCAGGACCGGGAGAAACGATTAGCAGCACTGGCGGAGAAGGAGCGCTTAGAACGGGAGGCGGACGATAAGGCACGAGAGCGGTCCGGCAAGTATGGTGATAGGGAATTCGTGAATGGGTTGCGGAGACAAGTCCTCGGTTGAGAGTGCAAAGGGGGATCAGTATCGGTAGGACTGGCTGCTCGTGGCAGAACCATATCGACCCCTTTGTCAGAAGCAACCCAGGGCTATTCTTAGGGCCAGAAGCCTCACTATGCTCATCAACGACGGGAGCGTCTATATCGTGGCGCCTTTAAAATAAGCACAAAGGCGCCTTCTATAGTTATGTTGGTAAGAGTCACCATGCAATACTATTAGCATGATCGTACATGCTAATGGAGAAGACACTTGAGTTACCTTGATTATGAGCAGCAACGTCGACCGCGATCCATTTCTTGTCTTGCGCGGGATCCCATAGCAGTCTGATCAACTTATGAAATAGAACTAGACTTGAAATTATGGACTTCTCTCTAGGACGTATGTGATTTTTTATTGTCCTTATCAGTGATCAATTTTGGCTCCCCCCTTCGAAAAGGGCAGTGAATATAGATACCTGGTAAGTACATTTCAGTATGTATGCCCTGCTCATGACCGGCGTCTGAGTGGATTGGCATTGCAAGAGTGAATCATCTCTCTCTCTCTCTCTCTCCCCCTATAGGTATATATATAGGTATACATCAGAATAGAACTGCCATAAAGGCATTAGGTTCCCTAAGCGCCCTAATAAAAGTTCGATATCATCTAATATCATCTGTAGTCTAGGAAAAATGTACATATATAAGTCTATTTCCTTCATATCGTGTCCTGTGACCTTTCATCGTTATCCTATCGAAAGCTACTTCCTCACATCAAGTTCCTATTTCGAAGGGCTCCTCAGCTATGGAATGCTTCTCCAAAAGTCTTACGCGGTCTAGCAAATACGCAACTGACCAGTGTCGTCCACTCGAGGGACACTTCACACTTGGTGCGATCAACATCAAGGCCAATCGCACGAGCCGCTTTCCCCTTGCCTTTCCCCTTGCCTTTCCCCTTGCCTTTCCCCCTGTCGCCGTCGCCAAGAACATCAGCTTCGTCTTCAAAAGTAATATTCCGCGACTCCACCACAAAACCGTCACTGCCGATAACATGGTGTTTCCAGTGTGTCCAGGCACAATCCGGGCCAATCGTCAACCGCAACCGGCCCTCCGTAGGTCCCGCCCCGGGCGGCGGGATGCCACGTGCCGAACGAAGCCATTCGGCGACAACGGTGTTGTCAGTACACTCGGCGAAGCTGCTGCTCATCGCGAGCGAAGGGTCGTTCCGGTGCAGCAAGGACACAAAATACGCGCGCCGCCTATCGGGCGAAAAGCGCGATAGGACCAATTGAAGTGGAACTATGCGCTTGGCTCCGGATTGGCTCCAGGGTCGCCGGGTCTCCAACTGCGGATCGCCCACGTACAGCCAGCCGCGTAACCGGGTCAGGTGTTCGTCCACGAAGGCGGTCTCGAGAGCGGCTTTCAGCGTGTGCGAGAGCAGGCGCACGCCCATCCAAAGTTCGGGAAGATCTTCGCTGTGGACGAGTGTACGCATGATCTGTGTCCATATCTCCAAGGGCAGCGGCGGACAGCGCGATGGGGTGGTGCGAGGAGCCGGTGCCGCCGCCGTAGTAGCTGGCCTGGGCCTCCTGGGAGAATTCATGCGCTTCAGCATTTTCGGCGGTCAAGTCTGCTAAGACCTTGAAGGTAATTCCCGATCCTAGGGCTCGGCTGTGCGAATTGCCTTTGTTCTGGTGTAGCGCATGCGACGACTTGAGCGCTGTCGATAGATAAAGACGTCAGATGCCGAGGGCCCCGATAGGCTTTACCACCAGGGCTTACGATGGTTCGCTCGGAATCGCCCGATTGGACTTGGAGCAAACCCCCTGCAGCTGCAAATATCAAAGCATCACAACCAAAAAGTGAACCGTCTATAATAGTAATAAAAAAACTGGGCAAGCAGAAGGGAATGTGAGTTACTTTTCGGCCTTATCGCGCAATCACGCCGTCATATGGTATCTATTTGAGACATATGCGGCAAGTGGGGAGGACCCGTTCCGACTTGCTTGCTTACCTACCTACATACATTCCTTACGCATGGGCGTAATCCGAATTGCACGTAGAGTTGGATCAGAACATGTCGCTTGACTATTGCATTCCTTTCTAATCGCGCCGTGCCGTATCTAGAATGCCGATGTGTCTGTAAGGCTCATGCTATATCTTTAGAATAGTCTCAAAGCTGAGATGAGAGTAATACGTGTCCTTAGCTATCCCATTAATGCTATTTGGAATTTCTTGCTGGCTGTACACGAGAAAACGATACGAACTGATAAGACAACTGGCGGTGTCATAGTTCGAGAACATATCGGTAGATAAAGGGGCAGGCTTCCATGCTCAAAGCTTCGAGTTCCCCAGGAGCGACCACTCTTTGAATACCTACATGTAGTTATTCGCCTAATGATTTCAACATGGCCAGGTACTTGACAACTACTAAAAGGAGAGAAGTTACCTGAGGCGAACAGGTAATTACCTGAATCGTGGAAATGTAACCGTGGATCCAGCTAGTCGTGAGCTTTTTTGTAACATTGCAGCCAATAAGCAGAAATCCCGGTGGCTTATGAAGATCCTCATGACAATTGATTCATCAAAACTCTAAGCCACTAATCGATCCGTGGCCACGGAGCTGCATTGTAAAAGGAGTGAATAACAAGGGAACAGGAATCCGAGGGTCATGTCGCGATACACTGTATCTCCATTCAACGGTGAATTTGTAAGGGGGGGTTCCTGTAATTGCTTAACTTGACTTCATATTAGAGGAAGTACAGAAAGGAGGATCCGATTGGCTGCTGAGATCTTGTACCAGTGCGGCGTCTCAATACATGTACTCGTTGTATCGTACAAGTACGTAAATGTATGTAGTAGGTACCTCTATCCTGTCTCAGCCATCAATGATGTGGTCTTTCAAGTTACAGGACTATCAAATATTAAGCGAACACCTGGGCATGGCCAGAAATGACCGAGTATCTGAAAGATTAAGGTATTTAGTATGAAGACAGGCTTGTTACACGTCTGCTATTATACCTATATACATAACTCAGTGCATTGTAACGCCAGGATGTACCTGAACAGCAGCTAAATACCTTAGGTACCTTACCCAAGTAGGTACTAGGTACATACAATTGATGTAGGTACACGTAATTAAATCGCTAAATATAGCGCTAATGGGGAAGTCGAAGCAACTTGACCTCCAAGTGGTCTGTGGGATCGGCTAATCCACCTGGAAAGCGCCACAGCAAGAGACAGACCCACCGATTGCCCGCTTAACTCCTTCGCAACTTTGAATGAGGCTTGTGATTCCCTTTCTGACTTCATTTCTGCCAAGGTTGAAAAAAGGCGACCACAGTTAGGTTAGCCTTGGCCTTTCTAGATTAGCTACACTTAGGTACAATTAGCTATAACCATCACTCCTCACATTTTCTCTTCCGCATTCCATCTCCGACACGCGACAATACCTGTAAAACAATCCGCGACGTCCTTCCCGGCTCTCAGACTCTTCTAATTCCTACCTGTCGTCAATCAACACCCATCTATCGGATTGCGCTGACCCTTTAATCGACCGAAACTACCCCCTAACCTGCACTGCAACGTTCCAGTCGCATTGCCGAGCCCATCACCATTAATCCGATCATCATTCGAGTTGCCCCTTTGCTGTTTATTCGAAGTGCATTCCGCATACTCTATATCCACACTTTGTTGTAGTTTGCGACAAATTGAAGATGCCGTCGCTCTGTGGATTAGGAGGGTCCAAGACCGTACAGCGCAAGCTAGTTCTTCTGTGAGTACAGTAACGGCCGTAAACTGGTGTCGCGTATTGAACCGCGCCACCCACCTTGCTGGTCTGCTAACACCAATTCCAAAGGGGAGATGGTGCTTGTGGAAAGACATCGTTGTTGAACGTCTTCACGAGAGGATACTTTCCGACAGTCTATGAGCCTACGGTCTTCGAAAACTACGTTCACGGTACGTGCGATATTTCTTAAGACATGCAGAGATGAAGGGAATCGTGTCGAAACAGACGGTAGAATACGGGCGTTTCTCATATGGACCTTTGACTGATTGGTACTAGATATTTTCGTAGATAACGTGCACATCGAGCTGTCGTTATGGGATACGGCAGGACAAGAAGAATTCGACCGTCTACGAAGCCTCTCCTACGATAACACAGATGTGGTAGTACTCTGCTTCAGTGTAGACAGCAAGGACTCTTTAGAAAACGTAGAGAGCAAGTGGGTTGGCGAGATTCAAGAGAACTGCCCCGGTGTCAAGCTGGTCTTGGTGGCCTTGAAGTGCGATCTGCGTGAGAACAACGAGGAGGACGAGGATGCGGCTGCCAGCGGAACGGATGGTCCCCAACGAGAAAAAAAACCGATGATCGACTACAACCAAGGCCTAGATGTGGCGCGACGTATCAAGGCCATGCGGTACCTCGAGTGTTCGGCCATGAGAAATCGAGGCGTCAATGAAGCATTTACCGAGGCTGCCCGAGTAGCTCTCAGTGTCAAACCAAGCGGCGAGAACGAGTCTAAGTGCGTGGTCATGTGAGATCAGGATCGATTGATACCCCCCAATTCGACACGAATTTCCTTCTACCGGCTGTGTACAAGCGCAGGAGTCCGAGACTATGAGATAATTCCCCCTTTCTGTTTCACGAGTGCTGGCATATATTGGCCCACACTGCACACCAAGCATAGGGCAACATACCTACATGTTTTTTATGCTTGATGAAGTCTACTTTGTACCATCTCGAGAGCTTTCCCTTTCCTGTACATATATTTATCGTTCGGCTTCTACGCGCATAAACTGGCATTTTGTACCTTTTTTATTTTATTATTATTATTATTATTTTTATTTTTTTATTTTTTACTTGTTCTTGTAATCACAAGGGATGGTGCACTGCTGATGAGAGTAGTGTCGGACAAGAGGCTGTCGGCTCTCTAGTATGGCTAGACGAGTGAAACTCCTGTGAGAATGGCCCTTCGCTGGAGGTAATCGCCTTGTTGCGACGCCTCTCGCTTTTCCTTTGTCACACACCGGGACATGACTGGTCAAGTCAGTCAAGACTAAGAGGAGTCGGAGATGTAGCCAAAAGCTAATTGAATTCTGTGTATACGAACCTTGAACGCTCGTCGTGTGTTGGCCCTTATTTTATGTTTCGCTTAAAAGAGGTTGAAGCGGAGTGAAGGGGCCAATTTTATTATCGACTAACTCCTTTCTACCGTCACTTGTTCCCACGACTGAGCACAGGATTTTTCCTCGGGCTATTTTAATCCAAACGCCATTGTTCGGGCTAGATCGACTTCGTTGGCGGTCCGCCGCTTAGTATGTGGACGAGCGTCTGCCCGAGTCAAGTAGCTTCGGGGCTGGACCGCCTCCTATTTAGCGTAGCCGACCGTCGGGAATCTCATTACTAGCCCCCCTTTCCCAGAACAATGAATTATAAGACAATTACTTCCAAACTTTAGCTTTAGATGCACCATCAATCGAGATAATCGACGGGCGACTATAGTGCTTGGAGATATCTGTGCGTAAAGGAATCAGACGGGCGAGGAGAGTCGATTGAATATGGAGGTCAAGTTGTCTCGTCTTTCCGTATTCCTACCTAACAATCATCCTTTGCGATAGAATATTGAGAATATCGGTTTCATGGTTAGGACGCCCTGGATTTATTGGTAAATTGAAAGTCGCTTGCTAAAAGTTACCTACCTAATATACCTTAGGTACCTCCTTAGGTAGGTTAGGGAGGTAAACACATTACATCGCCACTGTCACAGTTGGCTCAACCCGATATAGCTTCTATAATGGCTCTTGCTCGCAGTTCAAGTTCCGCGGCGAATTTGAGCCTTTATCTATTACCGGAGCACTTACCTTCTATGAAAACAATGGTCCAGTATCCAGCAACTCTAGAACCAACTTTCACACGTAAGCAAAAGTAGCGAAGATTGCGATCATCTCATTCATAATTGCATCTCGCTTTCATAGCCATAAATATTGGTATTATTGACGGACAAGATAATCAAGTACCAAAAGCTCGTTATCATTAAGAGTTACCATGGCCTCCACATTCCATCCTTTCTCCCCGTCTGCCAAAGGAACTACGTGACCAGATATGGTACATGGCTATACGGCCGATCTGACCAGGCGCACTTTTCTTCTCTGTTATCGATGGTTCGATGTTCTTAGCCCAGAAGACGAAGCGATAGGTAGCCATCTCATGGCAATACTAAAGACAGCCGTTCCCAATAAAGTAGGCGGCAGCACAAGAGTTGCTGCGCCAGGCTTTCCACCGTCGAACTACACTCTCATGGATCGCAATAATCCTTCGCTATACCTATTTGATGGGGGTCTGTGGATCGCTTGCAAAAAAATCAAGGAGGCGAATGATCTGGTGAATCAAGCCAGAAATGTGGACCCGAAATGTCTTGAGGGAACGATTCAAAGGCAGACCATTATATGCATTTCTTGTTGAGGAAATCAGTAGCATCCTGGGGACAGGATATTTCCATACAGATGAAGGTATTCAATACTTCACAATCTTTCCACACCAAGATGTTATCCGTATGCAGCCTCGGAAACCGGACTTATCGGGCCCTAGCGGTTAGTCACTGCCTTGACCTTGTTTCTAGCATTCCATTCCTTTGCGACTACTGGGGATTTTCTGGGGGCGAAAACCTTGCGATAGAATCAGTCAAGAGTGGGCTCGAAGCTCCTTGTACTGGGACCTAATCGACGCAATTCGCGAGAGTATGGGATCTATCGACAAGCTATGGTTCATCGACTATCGAATACGACAGAGGAACGATGTTAGCATGTATCCCGAAGAATTTTTAGAGAAGAAAGAATCTCTTCATCCATCAATATACCGCCATGTTTTCCACGGTATCGATCATACGTTCGTCGAAGTGGGCATGCGTCACGGCAATTGGTGCACGATCGATTCTCTAAATTCACCAGGAGTATTGGTCCATAACAGTATCAGCATTTCTGAATTTATTTTCATACTAGAGTCGGAATTTGAGTCTGATGATTCAGATTATTTATTATACGAATTTCCAATGTACGCCTCCGGACCCCGGAATCTTGGTCTATGAGCCATTGGCAACGTTGAATGCAACAGAATAAGAACCTGACAAGACAGCTCACGGGAGAGGACACTTTGCGGAGCATGTGACAGTCAGTTGGTAGCAAAAGCTATGATATCACCATTGCTGTACCCGAGCATCAACGTCACAGCATTCCATTGGAACAAGCACCCTTTTGACGATAGAGGTTTTGGCTCATAGTACCTACTTTGAATTAAGTGCTAGAATGGTTGTTATATATATCGTACACGTACTGTCGGAGCAGGATTGGCTAGAAGGAAGATGGGTGAAGCGTCAATGGCCGTCTGGTTCCCTTTCTTACTAACGACCGGCGATTTCCCCCGACGCTACTATTCCGACTACCGTTAAATTCACACCATTTTGATAAGAAAAAGGGTCGTCGGTACTTGAGAAAGGGTAGGGAGATCCCCTCGCAACTAGAGCAGGAGACAAAATAATTGAATATTACGGTTCGGATTTGAAGCAGCGTATGAATCTGGGAGGATCATTTTGGACGAATAATCCTCCGAAGCGCTTTCTAAACTTTCTGTGTGATAGCTACCGATTGATTCAAAGCCAACTGGGCCAGTATTTGAAGCTCTTTCGTCGCTTAATAGGAAGAGCACCGCGATTCGAGCCCTCGCTTTTTCAGCCGCCCACAAGGACCAAGACCGAGCTTTTCATGGTCACGACGTATCTTGTTTATAGAATTATGATACTAAAGAAGTTTCCATTTACCATAGTCCCTGTTTGGTACAAGGTAGTTTGCAATTATGGTTCATTTTTATATTTTGATATATTGGACCTCCTACAGATGAAGGACTCAGTACTATATTTAGTGCTGACCAATCAGCGTAGACTCATATTCCTAAAAGGGCAACCCCGCCAGGACTCCGGATAGGGGCTTCAATGAGAAGATGAAAAGCCATCTTCGCCGTGAGCTTCAAGCTACAGGATGTGAGCATGTTCTCAGACTTTAATTAGCTCCTGCTTATAAGAACCGAATCGTAGCACCATAACCATCAGCGCTCAAGGTCCTGGTCACGTTGCTGGATTTGTACTCGTCCTTCTCGATTTGAGAAATCATATCGTAGGACTGGTAATAACGCAGCAATCTGTCTATGATGTGTCAGCCTATCGTTGGTAAACAATGGAGAGTCCTCTATACACAAGCTTTTAGAGTTCCATGGCTTCTCTCAAACAGTCTCATGGTCAGGTTCATTGGGCCTTGTATATTCGTGATAAATATAGGTCATTAATCCCCATACGGCTGTCTACCTAGCTTAAACGGTTGATATGTCTCATGTCAATGGCCCTTACATTAAGTACCTCCCAGCGGTTCTTTATGCCGCTTCTCCCCAAGCATTTCGATAAACAAATGTTCTAAATATTGCAAGGCACGTTCGTAAATCTGATAGTGGACAACAAGCCGTCCTTGCAATCGGCCTCTCATCGTCTTTAACCATGCTTTCTCGGCCATGTGTGCAAAATGCTCCTCATCAATCCTAGCCGCCTCCGGATCTAACCAAATCATGTTGATTTCGGTTGGATGCTCCAGTTCGCCCTGAGCCGAATCCAAACCTCCGAGACGCGTTTGGGCGTCTCCTGAGCGGTGCAAAGGTGTCCGCCGAGGAAGATTTGCTCGACAGCAACTCTCGCAGGAGCAGCGATCACGCCTGCTTGCCGCAATCCTCCGCCCAGCATCTTGCGCATCAATCGAGCGCGTTTGATAAAAGCCCCGCTGCCAATGACAACTGACTCGATAGGTGCCCCTAAGCCCTTTGTGAAACAGAGTGACAGGCTGTCGAAGTACGACGCATGATCTCTCAGACTGCCCGCCCCTGCGGCCACGGCTTCCCAGAGCCGCGCACCGTCTAAATGCGTGTGTATAGGCGGCTTCAGGCTACGTGCCCAATTTGAGATGGCACGAACGTCTTGGAGAGGCATAATCGTCCCAGAAAGAGTGTTTTCTAGACTAATGACCCGCGTCGGACAATCATAGACATCGTCGCGAAGTGTTACATGTCTCTTCACATCCTCGAGAGTGAGATGGTGGTTGTTCGAGGGTTTGACTCCTTCCACGAGGGCCCCCTCAAGAGTGTGGCTGGTCCTCCTGCTTCCATCCGCAGGATATGACTTCGGCTATCACAAAGGATACCGTATGGTGGAAACGAGAGAGCTGTCCGGAGGGCGACTTGATTACCCATTGTGCCAGACAGAACGAGGAGAGAGTTCTCGTGACCGGTGAGCTTAGCCATGAAACCCTGGAAAGAGTTTGTAGTGGGATCTTCCATCATGACCTCGTCAAGGAGGCTCGTGTGTACTATTGAGAGCAGCATGGCTGCATTGGGCGTTGTGACATAATCAGATCGGAAATCGTATGCTGCTTGACCTGACTTATTCCATGCTGCTCTGCTCGCTATGTTGAATTCTTCGGGAGTAACATGGACGTTCCCTAGCCATGATTCTGTGTAACCCGCTTTGGGGACATGGGGCAGCTGGGTAGACGTTCCCACTTCAAGATTGGACATAATTGAGGATATTTGGGAACGTCCAATTCTATTTAGAACAATATACTTGCAGAATACGGTGGGATTACGAAATCAATGGCAAATAAGGAGCTATGTCCATATGCCATTGCCGCCATGTAAACTGAGTCTAATGTGATCTGCAGAGGAACCAACGCTGCTACCATGCTTCGGTAATCAGTTTGTCTTAGGCTTCCGATTGGTTAGCTCCCTAATATTTTGCGATGGGAAGTGCCTGTCCGCAAGGACACTGGCATTCACCGAGTTTGGCCTGTTTCGTGTTAGAAAGCCCCTTTCCGTACGGCATTGTTGTTGGTGACATGTAATGCAAGTGGAACAAAAATTGCACCTTATCCTATTTGACGGGTATTCCTTTTCCTAGGTACCTAGACATTATATAGATGCCTAAGATGATGTTATTAATTATGTGCCTTAACACCCCTTTCATCACGATACAGTATATGCCTTTGACTTGTATAAATCATGATTCCCTATTGTTTTTATCATCTGATCGAGTACCTATTTAGACTTTAAGATGCGTATTCCGGTATTGAAGGACATTATTAAATACCCTGCGTCAATCTTGGCGTTTCCTATACACGCGCTGTGTGGTTCATCCGGATATGATGTCTACGTAACGTATAGTTTTCGAGGAATGGGCCCATACTTAGGTACGTCAAGAGTGGGCACGTCGAGAAGACAAACCAGCGGCCTTCCCGACCTTCCCGGCTTACCAATCTTACATTGTCTATAGGTTGCTTGAGACGCTGCCGATTTATTGTTGGTGTCTCTTTGTTCTAAGCTAATAAGTAATCAGAGCTACTGGGTTGGCTTGTTTACCACTGTTAAGTATATTCTACGACAGCTCTAGCCATCGCAAGCCGCTGGATTGTAACCCTGATACTCTATTGTCTGCATTGCATCGCCTTCACAGTAGGGGGTTGCCGGTAAGACAATGCTGAACTTCAAACTTAAACAGTGTTATTGTGTCACCGTTAGGCTGCCCCTTGTTCGGTTACTCATACCTTAGATAAACAAAGAGAGTAGGAAACTTGTTAAGAACATGAAGGATCATTAGAAACAAAGACACTTCATTCGTGTTTCATGACTTGTACAAAGACGTCGTATAGCATGATTATCTAGATAGGGAAAAACTACAGAACAAGGGACCTATCACTTCAATAAGCATTAAAATCTTCTCGTTACTGAAACTTTTCAGATTTGGGCATCCCAGTAGCCGAGAGTTAAGTTTCCAGGATGCCGACTTTCAACTGCGGCCACGAACTTCCAAAATCGCGAGTTGGTGCAAACCTCTCTCACATTCCGCAGGACTATGGGAAGCGTTGCCCAGACTGCCAGACCAAGACCGCAACAGGTACAATTGGACTACTCAGAAACTTACAGCAGTCTTGCGAAAACGAGAATTCCCTTGATCCCAACATCAGTCAACGTCTCATCACATATGCCTTCGACCGGTTCGTTTCGCAGCGCAAGACTTCTGGCTTCAAACAGAACTTCGATGAATTTCTACGTGCATGCGGTGAAGTCTCTTTACATCTATTAGGCCGAAAGCAACTTTCCAACTTCATTTTAACAGCTAAAAACCGCTGGGGCAGTGAAATTGCCAAACAAGCCCTGAGGGCTATCGGCACCGCGGCTCTCAAGGCTAATGGGGTGTATACGCCCATAGAGCCGGCGGACGCAGAGATTTTGACAACATTGAACAGAATGATTACTCTTTGCAAGGAGCGAGCCTCAGCCATTGATGTTTTCGATCAACTGGAGATCATTCTTAATAGTGCTAAAATATTGAAGTCGTTGCAAAACGAAGTCATATTTGCATTATCTCACCTAGAAGAAGGGTTCACCAAATGGGATTCTATAGGTAGTAAGTAATATCCACAGGCGAGGAAAGTCCAATGACAGAATGATAACAGTTACCTGAAATTTTTATGAAGTTTCGCGCTCGATATGTTCAGTTGAGGATGGCTTTCATCTTTTGTATCTATTGCGGCACTTACGTACCCCCAATGCAATGTAACCCATCTATGACCTCGCTAGCTAGCGTATATGTTTGTTTCCCGGTGAAAGACTTCAGATGTGGCCCATATATGTGAAATAAGAATACACCAAAGAGACATCGATGTTAGAACTGTAGATTTCTACTCCATTCTATAGGCTCACTCAGTCACGGTATGCCCGTAGCATCTTCCAGGCAACACATGGAGGCTTCGCTCATAACAGGAACTATATACCTAGCATTCATTATGATAACTACCTAGGTACATTGAATTCAAATTTACATGCTCTTTTAGCTGAAATATTCAGTCTGACGTAGTCAAACCTACTAAAACGAAACTTGGTTCAAGATCCATTTACCACCGTTGGTAGTAACTCTGGAGCCTCCCTCCGAGGGTGTTGGTTCGGTAAGGTACCTAATTGGGGACGCCCATGGTATATAGCGATAATTCATTCCGTATCGGGTTGCTTATGTTGGAAGGCTGATTTAAGGAGATATCCATCACCTTTTGGGTATTATTATTTCCAATAAGTCCGAAAGTTTCCATAGTCAATATATAGATGAGCCAGGCGGTGACTAAGAATATTTCGCTGTTGGAACAAGATATTTCGGACGCGAAGGCGGGAGTATGGTTGCTCACAGAGATACTATTTAGTCGTCTTCCTGCCAATATCTCGCCCTAATATCTGCCTTAATGCCGCTACTTTCGCGAGGAAGCTCGTTTAAATTTGCGATGTACTAATGATATGCTAGTCTGCGCTGCGCCGCGGTCGTTCTAACAGTAATCAGCAATACTATTATGGTAGGGTTACTTGAATCGGCGCCTGTAATCTTGTAGAAGTATGGAGTAGGGGGCTCGAACAGGAAGGAATAAAAGGTACCTACCTACCTAGGGAAGTCACGATATCCCAGGTTGTCCATCATAGGATCACCTCTCATCACATAACTCATGCACATTCAATATATTAAATTTTTGCCTATTTTATCTTATTCACAATGTCTTATACTACAGTTCTAATCACCCGTGCCAATAGGGGTTTGGGAAAGGGGTTTCTTCAGTGTTATGCGGCCAGGGAGAACCATATTGTGATCGCTGCGAACCGTGATCCAGAGCACCCAGCATCCAAAACTCTCAAGGGCCTCCCGATAGGTAAAGGGAGCCGATTAAACGTCATCAAGCTCGATGCTTCCGTCGAATTTGATGCCACCGCTGCCGTTCAGGAAGTCGTCGCAACCCAACAGATCGACCACCTGGATATTGTAATCGCCAATGCCGGCATCGCCTACGGGTATCCTACAGCTTCGGAGCTTAAGACCTCTGATCTACTAGCCCGTATGGTCCCAAACTTTTTTGGTCTCATTTGGTTGTTCCAGGCTACAATGCCGCTTTTGAAAAGGTCTGCGAACCCAAAGCAGGTGACAATGGGTTCTTGCGCGGCATGGCTCCACGTAAGGTTCATAATAATTTGATGGCATGATCTGAATGTGCTGACAGTGAGTCTATAGTAAGCATCTATCTTCAGCTCGTTACTATGTAAGCCTGTTCCTTGGTTTGGTACGAATCTGCTAAATAATTTAAGGGACATGATTCCGGCTCCAAACGCCGCGTACACACCTACTAAGACTACGTCTCATTGGATAACCAAGAGAATCAACGGAAAAGAAGCTTGGCTCACGGAATTGTTGCTGATCCAGATTGAATAGTTCTGCCTTAATTCTTTGAGCACCGTTCTGACCTTTTAACCATAGCTGGATACAACCCGACATGGGCAATACTAGCGCCTGTTTTCTTGGCTTTCAAGAAGCTCCAGATGGAATTGATAAATCCTGCGATGGTATTGTAAAGGTGATTGGCGTTGCTGCGAAGCAGACCCATGGTGGGAAGATACAGAGCTACGAGGGAAAGCAGCAAGCTTGGTAGAAGGTTGACACTGAAGAGACTCAGTTTTGGATAGAAGCGTCATATTCTTTTTCTTCCAGATTAACTCCACGCAATCACGTCGTTACATAAAATTATTTACATGTAAGGTCATTCATTATGATGGTAGACATTAAGCCCTTCCAAGTCCAACGCATTCAGGAGTGTACGTGACGCTCCTTTCCTTGTCCCAACGCCGTCGTTTATGCGATCTGCAGATGAAGCTAACAGAGAATTCTACCCCCCAAGGTCAGATCTGAAAATGCAAGAAATTTGTACCATCAAGTCAGTCCATCTCGGATAGACCCGCACCTGCTGCTCGGTTTCTGTTCCTTCCCCTAAATCCTGCCTCACAAACCACTATCAATCTGATCTGGTACGACTCTCTTCGTGAACTCAGCCCAGTCGTGACAGGTCTGGTGTACGTCGTGGGGGACTTCAAATTGGTGTGTTTGTAACTCATCGGGCTGGAATAATAACTGCGAGAAAAAGCCGGCGGACGAGTGCCAGGTGACATGACAGTGGAATGGCCACACGCCGGGGTTCTTTGACGCATCCATCTGTACCACGATGAACCCATTGGCGACGACCATCTGGACATCTCGACGCATCGGATTCTCAGTGTTTAGTACCGTTGTCGAGGCAGAATAGTTGCCGGACCCTGCGGCCAGGACGAACATGTTGAGACCGTGGGCGTGCATCGGGTGAGGGCTGAGACATTTGGTCAGAAGGAGACATGAACGTCTGAGGTAAGCTGTGGGACGACGACTTACGAAGGTCCGGGGTTGTTAACTATGATCCGGACTGATGTGTTGGAGCCGTAATTGATCACGTTAAAGTCCGACTCGAACTGAAAACCCGACTCGCGGCTCCTCAGAAGAGATGGGTCATTGTAATTAACTTTCGCCGTAACGCCCTAGATTTCAATGTGAGAAGGATACCGATCACCATCAAGCGCAACTGTACTTACGCCGAACTCCCATAGGGAGTTGCCACTAGAGTTGGTAGTGGTGCCGATGTCCATATGTTGTGTCCACGATGGCTCAGGAAGCTCCATGGGATAGGAAGGTTTGGTGAGTTCTAAGTCGTCGTTCGCGCAGGTACCAGGATCTGGAACATCCCACGGTGTGCTTGTCGGTATGGAACCATCGTCGGCGCCTTGGTAGTATATGGCTGCAAGGGCTAAGGGCTGTTTGACGCTGGAGCAAGATGACAGATTGGCACGTAACCAGTACGCAGATCCTAATTCGGCGTGAGCATGAACGATGACGTCGACTCGCTGGCCGACACCAAGCGTGATGACTTGCGTGTCATAAGGCTCTATGGAGACGAAGTCGTTGGCTATGACCGTCATATTATGTTCGTCGATCGAGATACGTTGCGTGCCCTCCGCACCGGAATTGATGAAACGGAGGCGATGGGTCCTACCAGGAATGAACCTGAACTTGGATAGACCAGCATTATCCGTGCAAGGTGTCTCATCTCCGGCACCTACAGTGGAACAGTCGAAGTTCATTTTCCCGTTGATCAAGTTGTTGTCTGAGGAGGCCCGGCCGCTGTAGTGAGGCGTCATTACCTCCTTTACGACCTCGTAGTAGTCCTTGTGCCACCAGTCTACGGTAGTATGAGTTAGCAATAGTCCATGGGGTGTGTACGGCTGACACCTACCGCCAACCATGATAGGACCAAGGTCGACATCATAGTCTACATTCCTTGGTCCGTATACGACGATGGGGCCTTGGAGGCCGCCGGCGTACTGCGCGGAATAGTGAGAGTGATACCACGATGTGCCGTAAAGTTCGGCTCGGAACTTGTAGGTAAAACTCTTCCCGGGAGCGATTGGACATTGAGAAACACCTGGCACGCCGTCCATAAATGGCGTCCCGGATTGCAGGAATCCGTGCCAATGGATCGCGGTTCCTTCCGGTGGCTCGTCCGTGATGGAATTGGTGACCTTGACCTCGATGTAATCACCCCAGTTGGCCTCTATCAACGGTCCTGGGAATTGGTCGTTGACGAGAATCACCCGCTTCTCATATCCATCCGGCGCAATCACGCCTCGGCTGATGTTGAATTCATATCTGCGCGTAATCCCAGTTTGTGGCGCGTCGGTATACGGATTGTTCGTCTTCGCCATCATATTGCCCCATGGGCAATACCTAAACCCGTCTCCTGAACTCCCATTACTTAGTATCCAAAGGGGAAGGGTCGGGGCTACGAAAGTGCCCCAGAATGAATTTCTGGAGGCAGCTTGGTCAGGTATTGTTCGGCGATTTCAACTTCTGGGCGTTCAGGTAGATATATGAGACTCTTACCCATTTTGCGCGCTTGGTGAAAGCTCTCCGACTAGGTCACAACAGGACTTGAGGAAACCCATCACAATAATAAACGATTGGACGGCTTCAAAGAAGCCAATGATTAGAAAAGAACGTGGCTTAACGGAATAATTACATAGGAGCGATAGGAAACTACACGAGAAGATTGTCTCCGCAATAAGACAGGAGATCTATCCCATTATATGATCTAAAGTAGCTCAGGAGTCGGGTGTTTTGCAGAGTTAGGGCGTTCCGCAGGCACTTATAGAAACGACTGAGACATGGGTGCAATACCACATACTGTATCCCTTATTAATGTCTGTTTACCTTTTGGCTCGGAAAATCTTGTAGGCGTCATCGTCATTCTAGGAGTCGTATACCAGTACCCACCTTATGTAGCGAACATCCCGAGCATGTCAACCTGGGCTGATACACGAGGGTTACCTAGATGGTGCCTATTGATGGCCGGGTCCTACTGGAGGAATAAAAGCACTTTATGCTGAGCAATGGTTAATGCGTCGAGGACGCGTCGAGGGCCCCATGTGTTACATCGCAAAATTGACTGAATGAGGTACTCTGCGGACATTGGCTGCTTTTGAAAGATTATTGACGGATGGTAGAGAGGCGGACGATGTTTTTTAATTGCCTTGTCAATTGCTTCGATAATGAATTTTCATGAAGTGTCGGGATCTATTGATAGTCGCTGAGGAATGTCTCAAACCTTGACCCATAACGCTTAGGAGACAGACTGCATCTGAGACGATTCCGTAGCTATGTGCACTGCTATTTCTTTTTCTTCTTCTGAGCCTCGTATTCATTCCTGATGGCGAGCTTATAGGTCGTTTTCATTAATATCTCCTATATAGGTGGACAGGACTTGGGTTCAAGTAATATACTCGTTCGCGAACGTACTGTGAGCCGAGAATGGAGGACTGACAAGATCGGGAGAAAGGCACCGATTTGCTTATATGTCGATCAGGGGAACTCAACGGCGATCTGATCTTAGTTGCTACCCGTTCAAGAAATCCCTTGGCTTAATTCGGCTTCAGGGGTATCGTCTGTTCCTGCTTTTATCGCAAAGGCGTGGCTTGATGTGGCTCTTCCCGGAAATTTGATTGGGGTAAGCCATGCCTTCTTAGGTGTCGCACCAAGTCACACAACTTCAAAGAATAGAAGAGCTATTAAAAGGGTGACCATAATGACGAGCTGCACTCGCTGAACACGAGTTTCCGACAAGTGTCTCTAAGAGTATCTACCTCCTATTCGACCACCCTCACGAATTGACTCAAGTTTCCGACTATCCAATGTCTGTTCGATTCCTGCACTTGGTACTGGTAGTTCACTTGGTTTCTGTTGATACTTCAGGTGTAGATCGAGATAACGCCGGTATGGTCGCTCTTGAGTTTCGAAGACGTGGCATAGAACGGAGCAGTCCTGTGCCTCCGCCACCGCAGATATTAGCTTAGGTACCTATATACAAAGTGGTTCATATAGTACAACATCTAGGTCAGTACAACATGTAGTGGTACTTCTGAATACTCGATATAATGCGAGTGCCATGGCTCTCGTGGTTTGCCATTACTGACGGCGGATATTCCCCAGCCGACCACTTGATTTCATCTCAGCTACGAACACAATCCTACCAAGAAAGTACTCTGGGCTCGGTAAAAGTTGGAAGGGAGAGTTTTCATCAGTTACTATCGATCTTAATTCAGCTGCCGTCCTGTGAGGCGAGGGAGGGTCTATTGAGTCCGTGGTCGGTATGCATCCGGTATTGGGGCCATGATAAAGGGTCGTCGTTGAGCTCGCGCAAACGCTTCAACCGCGATAGGGGATGCATCGGTTCTGATAACACTTCCGATTGACATGAAGAAGCTGCCCGAAAGTTGTCAGCTGAAAGTTAAGTTGAAGTTGGGATTGCTAGACTTGACTTACCCGAACGTAGCGCCGGATCCCAACATATATTGACCCAATGTTCGCATTATCCCATGTGTACCCGCGCCGTATCTGAAGATGTTGACGGTTCCTTTCCATCATCCTGTCAGTTACGACAACCTAAAGACACCTGGACGAGAATAAGGCGCACCGAAAATGAAGCCGATAATGACGCCCACAGCTATAATAAGAAATCAGTGAGAACTGCTGCCTCTCAAGATTTGCCGCATATATACATACTACCGCCCATCATAGCTCCCATCTTTACTGTTTGGTAGGACCAGGTTAGTGACATGTAACTTTGCGCATTCAAAGCCTTGGGGAGAACGAACGCTTGTCGACGGTAGAAGGGCCTTGCGGGCCGCGGTTCGCTGGCATAGGCGGCATTTTGAGCTTGTTCAAAATTTCTCGATTTCGGAACGAGGTAGCTCTGGTTACGTAGCGGCTTTGAATAGATCCCTTGAGGGTATGGGAACCTAGGAAATGACGAGTCGAGACTTGACTGTATTCTCAGCGAATGGGACCACTCTGGCTCTGGCTTGTGTTTCTACTGTACGATCCTCGTCCGAGGCTCTGCTCTACTGTCCGGGTAGAAATGATTTCATAAATCAGCCGTTGTAAAGCCGGACTGGCTCACTGGATACATGCGGCAGATGCGGGTCAGCTAATCGATAAAGATATCTACGAGAGGTCCGAGCGCCCAGCCGTTTTTCTAAACACCATCACGTGATATGGGGTAGCAACTTTCAACCGTTCCAAATCCAACGCGTCGCATGCGCATTCCTTTTGCTATGAAAGTACATTGTACCCAATCGCCCGCCTGCATGTAGGAACGCAACAAGTCCTCAGCAATTAAACGCATTTCTACCAAAGAGCGCCCCTGTAAATCAAATGTGAATTCAACATGCATGCATGATATATGAACCCATGCATACTGGAAGGACATAAATGTATATGTATGAGGTACGTATGTACTGTACGTAATACATATTTTGGTATAAGGAGAAGGGAAAAAAAGGTGAAATGCAAGTTGCGGCTCTCCTCGGGCTTGCCATTCGTTGGAGGGACCCATGTTTGTTGCCACACTAAAATGTGTCGCCAAAGACGTAAAGCGCTTAGCTAACCTTGGAAGTCACTCTGTACCGTATTGACCTGTAACGGGCACGGGTTTAGCCAGCACAGACGGCCCTCGAACGCAGCGACCGGGCCTGCGACTCCAAATCTTTGAACGACCACGACTGCACGACTGCACGACCTCCTCTCACATCGTCCAAACTAATTCAAACATAATTCCAACCAGACGTCGTCCTTCTGCTACTCCTTATCCAAATCGCATGGTATGTTGTCCAAACTTCTTTTTCTTTTGCCGCGCACAAATCACATTTGTTCCACGCTTCCCACCCCGGCGTACCCGTAAATATTAGCAATCAGCTTTTCCATCAACGCTCAGCTTTCAAGACCCCCCTTAAACTAATCAATTTTATCCTTGTCATAGACAACAGCATCAGCAAACATTTCGCTTGCACGCACATCCGCATTTGCTCGATTGGTTTCGTTCAGCTGTACGCATATTTCATACTTGAGGTGCTCCCGGTCGCGTGCATGATCAGCAGAAGGGGCTCGCTCCAACCCCCGACTCGACACTTTCGCCTTCCGTGTCCTCATCTATTTACCTCCTTCCCATCTCGTAAGCCATTGCGCCAGTCTTCCTCATGACCGCTGTCGCGAGCCCGCCAAACTTTAGTCAGCATAACCGGCCGGCATGGAGTATTAACGGCGGACACGCCGGTCAGATCAATCCCATGAATCCCGACGAGCTGAACCGAATGTTCATGCCCCGAAAGAACCTGCAGCGAAATAATTCATCTTCGTCTATTTCCTCGACGTCGTCCGTATCTTCAACTTCGACTATTGCCACAACCGGCTCTCAAACGAATGGCAACTCCATGCCTGCCGCGGGTGATATGGGCGCGTGGAGTAATGGTGCTGGAACACGGAAACGTCCCCAACCAAAAGCCCCGTGGCCATCCCCGAAACCAGACGCTCAATCGGACTTCAGAATGTCTGCAGGGCGTCCACAGTTGGTAGCTGGTCTTAATGGATCCACTCCGATGCATTCACCTTCATCCGTATTACCTTCTCAAGGCCTCGTCGGGGCGCAACAGGCAATGTCTCGCCCAATGACTGATTCGTTACCCGCCGGAAATCAGCCGGTTCTATACCTTATATCTCTGAATGGAACCTTCGAGCGCAAGACCATATCTGTACCATTCTCCCCTGATACCCTTAGGATCGGCCGTCAGACGAATGCCAAAACAGTTCCCACACCGATCAATGGCTTTTTCGATTCGAAGGTTCTTTCGCGTCAGCATGCAGAGATATGGGCCGACCGCCAAGGGAAGATCTGGATCCGCGATGTCAAGTCCTCCAACGGTACCTTTGTCAATGGCACGCGACTGTCACAAGAAAATCGAGAATCCGAGCCGCACGAGTTGCAAACTGGTGATCATTTAGAGCTTGGTATCGACATTGTAAGTGAGGATCAAAAGACAGTCGTCCACCACAAAGTGGCGGCGAAAGTCGAACATGCGGGCTTCTTGAATCCGTCGAGTAATCTACTCGATATGAATTTCGGCGATCTTGATCCGGCTAATGGCTCGATGATGATGATGGGGCCGCAAGGCGCAATACCTGTTCGACCGCGAACTGGGAGTCAAGCTTCCGTGGCGAGCAACGGGCGAGTTGTTCAGAATGGTGGCATGATGGGCGCTCAGGGAAACGTTGTAGGCCACCAGCGAAGCCTCTTCTTTTCACCGATCAGCACTGAGCAGATCGTGAAACGGCTTCAGGTGAGTCTATGCCACAGCTCTTACGGTAGACAATTCTAATTCGACTTACAGCATGAAATGCGTACACAACGTCTTCAATCCCAAGACCTTAGTCGAACACACCTATTTGTTAAGGGACTTCTAACGAAAGACGACATCAAAGATAGCGAGAAGCCCGAGCCGGCTGAGCAGCCTAAATCGCAACTGGTCAATGGAAACGGGATATCATTCAGATCCGATAACAAGACGAGATTTTCGGACCCTCCGGCACCTCCACCACAACAACCCTTGCCCGAGAAACCAGATGTGCCATCCCTGAAGCGAGGTATCACGGAGCGCCCTAAGCAGCCTAATAACCAGAATATGTCGCCAATCCGCCAGGATGGAAACACAAGCCAGATCCTACAATTGACAGAAGCACTAAACAATGCGAAGCGAGAGATTGAATCACAGAGTTCACGTATGAGGGATCTTGAGGAGACCCTCCAGAAGGAACGTCGGGCTCGGGAACTCGCCGAGGAACTAGCTAGAAGATTAGAGGAGGCTGCCGCGTCAAAAATGAACGGGGCTCCCTTGAATTCGGAAACCCAGGATATCGCCCTTGAGGCAGCCTTTGAACCACCTGCGGATGAGGCACAGTCACCTACGTCCGAAAACGCTCCAGAAGACACTGTTAGGGCAGTCCCTCAGGCCGAGGTCATAGAAGCATCCGCCACGCATTTACATGCCCAGATTGAGTCGATGGTGTCGGAAATGAAAGATTTGCGACAACAGTTAGAAGCGTTTAAGCAACGGGCAGAGATAGCTGAGGCAGAGAGAGATGCAGACCGGAAGAGCCTGGCTGAAATGGCGTTGCAGATTCGAAAAGACACCGAAGCCAGAGAAGCCGCCGCGCGGGAGAAGGCTCTAGCGAAATCTCGTGTTCTCGAGAATACCGATCACATAAAATCGATTACCAAGGAATTCTCTGCTCTAGACAATGCATCACCGCGTTCAAGCCAGGGCCAACCAACCCCTGGCGACTTCAATGACCACCCAACGCTATCAAGAGCCAATACCATAACGCCGCAGTCCGCAGCCTCTAGTATTCTAAGTCATGATCAAGCATTGGCAAATAGCATACCTTACGCGTCAATGATAGGGGTCGTCCTTATTGGAATGGGCTTGATGGCGTATATAAACGGGTGGCAAACACACCCGAGACTTGAGCGATAGGCCACTCACCAACCACACAACTGGACGCATTCTCACCCAGAATTAACCATACATCTACCTTTCCCTTTCCCTTTGTACCTATTCTATAATAAGCTCGTTTGACTACTGTATCTTCAGGTACTAGTCCTTTGTAACAAGGCATCGTTTTGAAACCGGCGTTAGGGTAGCGGCAAGCGGTTATGTCGACAAGACCACAGGTCTACGGGGGCTTTCTTTTCCTTCTATTTCTACGGTGCGAAGCATCAGTGATCATGCGGTCAACCCCTTGGCCTCTAGGTAGGGGTTCATTTGTGATAGGATACGGAAAAACGAAATATGCCGATTGAGAGAGTGCTCTATCAGAACATAGCAGGCTAGCAAAATGCAAATCCGTGCATTCCAACATCAGGCCTTTTCCTAATAAGCTATGGTTCTAGTTACATGGGTGGAAGGTCATGAGACGCATCCTGTGGCACAACCCCCTTAGAGGAGCATACCTTATTTGCATAGGTATTGTATGGACAATGAAACAACCCATTTATTCGCATTTGGTGACTATGATATGTGAGAAATTTCGCGTCATCTATGAAGTTCCCAGCCTAGTGTACTGTCGCCGAGGCCATCTGTGTATATGAGGTTTCCTACTGGCAACATCATTGACATGGTAGCTATAGATGGTCTAAAATAGGTAGAGGTAGGTATGTATCGCAAGTCACATTCAATATCGCTTAATTATGTTTACGAAGCTCACTTCTTGCATGTACGGTATGCGCCCTGGACATTACCGGCTTCACGGATACTTAAAGTATCTTGGTTCTCAAGAAACATCTAAAGAACTGTGTTGATGGGACTTGAAGGCCTCTGAGCACTTGATGAGACCCCCACTCTGTATACTACATTACATCCACTCTGCACCATCCCACTACTAAACCTGACTCACTTGATACTCTGCCTGAAAAGTATCTGTTCTTAGTTGCGGAGACACTACACACGTTTCTCGGCTCGGAAAGCTTCAGATTTTATAATACTCCAAAATGAAGACCTTGGCTATAATGGCAGGCCTGGCCATATTGCCAACCGCTGCCTTAGCTACTAAGAAGCGTATCATAGTCGACACCGACCTCTTATCTTTCGATGATGATCCTCTAGCTATTGGCTTGGTAAATATCTTCCAAAACTGGGGAGAAGTAGAATTGATAGGTGTCATGTCAAGTATATCTCTTCGGTATATCAATATTGCAAGTAGTTACTAACTAGGTACATACCTAGGCATCAATAGTCGATATGCCCCTCCAGCCATTGACGCTATCAACACCTACTATGGGCATCCAGATATCCCAGTAGCAATCCAGAAGCCTGTCGACAACCTGGTATGCCCTGGTTTGGTTCTTCTATGGGCACAGGGAATTGGACTAAACTCATTATTCATTGCAGACGCAATGGCCAGAATATCCTGAATATGGCGACTACGTCACGGGTTTGACCTATAATTTTGCGGAAGACGTTCGAGACGGGACTCATACGCCAGATCCAGGTACGTTGGCTATGTTCTTCAGAGCCAAAGTACGCTTGGTGGGACTATTCGCGTCTAACACGCAGCTTCATCGGTTCAGTTTCCTCCTATCGCTATCTCCTCTCCACTTCCGCCGATAACTCGATTACTATCGCCGTAATCGGGTTCTTCGACAACTTGTTCCATCTCCTGAATTCCGGTCCTGACCAGATATCCCCATATACTGGTGCCGAGCTGCTCACCTCTAAGGTCCGCCAACTTATCGTGCAGGCCAACGAGCAAGGTTTTTCATACAATACAAATACGCACAATTCGACCTTCGCCCAGACCGTTCTGAATAGCTGGCCCGGAAGGTTAACTTTCGTCTCGGACGACGTTGCTGAAAACACCGTTCTCGGCAGTCGGATTACTACCGAGCTGGACGTGACGAAGAATCCAATTGGGTATGCTTTACGCACCAGTATTGGGTACGGCCAGAAACACCCAGTTTGGGATGCTGTAGCCTTATACTACGCAATCTGCTCTCTGGATGACATATTTACTTGGAAGTATTCCCATGGAGGTCGTGTGACCCTAAACGGATCTGCTTTCGCTAGCTGGGAGGACGCTACGGCGGCGGGTAACACGACTGGCCCAGGCCTACAGAACTCAATCAAGTTTAGAATCTCTAATGCAACCTTTGCAGAAAGGTTAGAGGATATACTGCTGTGGCAACCTGGGCAGCAAATCCCAAAGTGGAGGACTTGGTGTAAGAGCTGATCTGAACATCAATGAAATCTGACAGGTGAGGTCTCATAACGAGACACCATGTGCCATTCGAAGACGTCGAAACCCCAGGTATGTCTTCGCAACAACTCAACTGGCCCCTCTGTTATGAGTCTCAAGACTCTGCGTTCAAAATGTAACACCGACAAAATTTGCGACAGACGCGAAAAAGAGTATAGCTTCAACTCGTTTGCCTCGTTTGCTTTTAGATATCGCTCTACCTTGCTATGAGATATTGTACCTAATTATATAGGTACGGATCAAATGTTGATACGAGTGTACGATTCATGCCCTGGTCTTAGCAGTCTAGTTGCGTTGATGAACTTTTTTACTTTCAAGGTTCTGGGCGATTCCTACCCTATAAGAGCTCTTCCGCGGTCGCTAAGATGCGGGGTACAAACCCCCCCCTCCGGCATCCATGAATGCCCTAAAGCTACGGTGCTCAATTAGTGCGTAACCGACAAAACCCTTTTAGGAAAGTAGACTTTAAGTTTCAACCAATCAAAACTCAGGAAGCTCACGATCGCAACCTCAATTACAACACCTTAACTGCAATAACACCTGAATACAATTATTAATTGCAAAATTAATTGTAGTATAAAGCTAAAAAGATGCCTTTTAAATTTATTATTGTCGAGTAAAGTGATTTTTTTTCCGATTTTAATACGTACGAAAAGGGATTATTTCAAAGGTTTAATGTTGCAGTGTAATCTTAAAAAGGTTAATGCGTAACTTAAAAAGGTAAGTGCGCAACTGAAAAAAGCAAAGCGTGCCAAGGCTCGGAGACTTTTTTTCTTACGCCCTATAAATTTAGCGCTTACACACGCTAAAGCCCACTATAATTATAGTGGATTACAGCGCGTAAGGCCTTATAATTACAGGGCTTAAGATGAATCGGACCAATTTTCGTCCGCGAATCTTCGTTTTGTCGGTTACGCACTAATGGAGCACCGTACTAAAGCTCCTGACACTAACCACCTGCAGACTTCCAAGTTTGAATCAACCATAATACAGTGGATGGGGGGCTTACCTTGCTTCCAGACCCCGGTCCTCTATTCTTTTCTCAAAATGGGTACTAAAATATCTCCTACTGGCTCAAGATGTACTTCGTTATTCTGGCAATTCAATGAGCAAAGCAAATGACTGGAGTGCTTGCGAACAAGCACAGAAAATTAAAGGATGTTCCCAGTCTTGCTGGATTCGGAGCCTTCCACTGACCGACCCTGACAATTTGCTATCGGGCATCGAGCACACCGAGACAAGAGCCATTCCAGTCTCAGCCGACAAGAAAATAAGAGAGGATGCGGCTGCGAAACTATATCGTACAATCAAGCCCTGGCAGACGGGGGGGTTCTTCGTATCGACCCAGCGGCTCAATTCGACGAGACGGGCGTTTGTGCCCTCCTAGTCGCTGATGTAATCGTCCATGAAGGCCTTGGAATACATGTAGTCGAGGAAGGCATTGCCCGAGAGGTATCGTTCGAAGTGCTGTCGTATACATAGGGGCGCCCCGGTATTCTCGCGTCTGATTCAAATAAACGGGGTTAAATTCTTTGTAACGGAGAACCTTGACTCTTACTCTACGTCACTTGCGTTTGACTGATGCTAAGCGCTATATGTGGGTCGACGCGCTCTGTATCAACCAGTTCGACCTAAAAGAAAAGTCGATCCAGGTCGGGCGTTGTTCTCCATCTATAAAAAGGCCCGCAGAGTAGTTGCGTGGAATTATGGTTGGACGCGAGAGAAGAGCACCTCGCGAATATGTCGAATGGCCAGAAGCACTCTCAAAAGCCTTTACCAGTTCCTCATAAGTGCTTGCGAACCCCCTTTGTTCAAACGGACTTGGGGTCAAACAAGAAGTATTTGCTGCTCGAGATCTAGTGATGCAGTTTAGTGATACGACGATACCTTGGGGCCATTACGAGCGTATTAGGGACTTCACCGCGCTGATTGGGAATTGGGCGGGCTTGGGTCACGGATCGACCTTCCTGGGAATTTCATAGATGCCCTCTACCTCAAATCTCCCTTCAACGCGATCATGACATTAGTCCAACCGGACTATAAGAGCGACCATAAATCACGCAATGAACGGAATTTGGCTGCGACGGATGGCCCTGTCTCGCTTCTCGATGCATTGGTGTTTAGCTGCTGCTTTGGCGTAACAGATCCTCGCGATCTACTCTACGGGATACTTGGATTCACCACGATCCCCATCTCATAGGGCGTTGTCGACAATCTCCAACCAATTATAACAGTCTACTATGGCCGTTCTATCTCAGAAGTATACCGAGATATTGTTAAGTTCGAGATTACTCGCACGAAGTCCTTGGGAATACTTGATTTCGCGGCATCTGGTCCGGCGCTATCCAATGAATTACCCTCGTGGACTCCTGACTGGGGGGTCGTACAACCCCAAAATTGCTCAGCATCGTGTTCTTAATAGAGCAAACTCGTGTAAGTGTGGATTCATTGACTTCAAGAGAATTGGCGCGGCATGGGAACCGGGGCAACAGCCACTAGATCTCGATGGAATTCTCCTTACTCGAGGGATTGTTCTTGGCACATTACAGCAGAACATAGACGAGACTACCCCTTGGATTCCGTTTATGTCTCCAGGCCTCCAATATGTATTCAAGGAGAGATTCGGTGGAAGAGGGTTCGATGACCCGGGGCTTTTCCCGGGCGCGGAGCGAGATTACAAGTCAACATTTCACAAGATGTTTGGGGACGGAAATCTACCCCTTTTCGCCGGAAAAGTCTCCGGAGTGAACATAAGTAAGGCCGGTGAGCGGCTGATGGCTATGCTCCAAAGCGAGATGCTTGAGAAGACTAGATTTGCCGTTCGAGGTCGTGTGACTTAGCGCCGCCAGAATCTATCCGAGGCAATCACAACTCTAGGATTTGCGTCGTCAAGTGTTTCAATTGCACCGAAAGGTTCAGTGAGTAACGATATTATCGTCCTATTCTAGGGTTCGTCGTGCCCGTCTGTCTTGAGGCACTTTGATCAGGAGCAATACATACTGATTGGGCGGGCGATATCTCCTCTCTGGTTTGAACATAGATCGACATCTTTTGATGAACTTAGGATGGATGAAAGAGCTTGGTCTAGTAATAATGCCGTCTATACTGAGACCTATTAACATATTGGAGAGTAGGCTGGTCCAGTTGATATGATACCGGAATCAGCCAAAGGGACTCGATATCGTACCTGTTGGCTTAAAGGAAACTGTAACTCCAAGACTATTGAACCAAGTAGGTATAAGTACCTATATAGACAATTGCGTCACCGCCAAGCACACGGTTAATCCGACATCGGTAACTTCTTTAGAGCCGAAGGGCATTTCCGGAGGCGGCCCGTATCAGGCATCGACTTGAATCCCCTAATACATTGACTCATAGTGGTCAATTGGTTGATATAGTCCAGTTCTCCCGGAGGACCCGGCGAGGAGATCACTGGCTTCCTTCTATTAGTTTTGTATGTATCTGCCATAGCTAAGGCACTAATTCCATTCACTATGGGCGCCTTCTTCGAAACAATCCCAGAGTCCCTCATCAAATGGGGTATGATACAATAATGTTAATCTCTAGCCCTCCAACCCCACCTCTTTTCCCCTTTCCGTCTAGTTGATCTCTAGCTAATATCGTGTTAGTGCGTGACAGCTTTCTTCGTTCCCGTTTCCATTTCGTGGTTTGGTAAACTCGTCGCTCGAGGGCAGCTGTGGGCGTTTTAGCCTATCAGAGTTTAAGTTATTAACAGACATGTTTTATGACTATTATAGGTACTTGAACAGAAGGTATTCTGGGTATCAACGGCACCGCTGTCGGGAAAAGGCCATGTCAACGTTTCGCCCAAAGGTGGCCAGGTTTTTGGCATTATCGGCGTCGATACCTTCTACTACGTTGATATGACTGGGAGTGGTTGTGAAACGATATCTCACTTGCTCGAGCCGGGCAACGGTCGTATCACGATCCTCTTCAACGCCTTCGAAGGGCCACCGCGCATCTTGCGATTTTGGGGCAAGGGCCGTGTCCTAGAGAATGGTACATCCCAGTTTAACGACATAGTAGAACGGGAGAACATAAAAATCGTACCAGGGATTCGTTCGATTATTGTCGTCGATATACACCAAGGTAATACTAGTGTGCTTTTGTCAAATATTATTTTACTGTGGTCATATTTCTCCCACCTCGGGGACTCATATAATGACGCGTGTAATAGTTGGCACATCTTGCGGATTTTCCGTTCCAAAGTTTGCCTTTCAGGAGTTCCGGACAACACTCGACGACTACTTCAAGCGCAAGGAGGACAAGTACCTCGCGGGCAACGAGAAAGAGAGCATGGACCGCTACTGGGCTTTGAAAAGTGCTCGGTCTATGGATGGCCTCCCTGGTATGGAAAGAGGTTAGTTTTACAGCCAATGCGATGTAAAACTGATCTGACATCATTTTTTTTTTTTTTCAGGATTGAAAGCTGGACGCCAGTATCAGATTACACCTATGAAGAAAATGGTAGGCCCATGGGCCCCTAAGAATGGGGTCAACTTGGACATACGGAGAGGCTTTCAGCTCGAACACCTTATTATCATAGTCTTGGCCCTTTTGCTCGCCATCTCACTTGCTACGCATCCTGCTTTCCAGCAACAAGCCAGGACACGGATACAGGATGTGCTGCTACACGTTAGGGCGGTGCCAGATGCGCTTCCCAGTTCAGTCAGACTCCGAGGCTGATGGTTTA
This sequence comes from Hypoxylon sp. FL0890, assembly GCA_022497025.1. NCBI lineage: Eukaryota > Fungi > Ascomycota > Sordariomycetes > Xylariales > Hypoxylaceae > Hypoxylon > Hypoxylon sp. FL0890. The sequence continues at coordinate 388,928 of MU386566.1, read as the reverse complement.
CTAACAGGACAATGCGTTCATACTTCGTATTGACTTCGCCGTACCATTGCGAAACGTAGTTCGATAGAATTTGATTGAAAGCTTGTTTGGCTGTCTTCCTAGTCTTTCTTTTTGTTGGGAACAGCGTGGAGGACAGGACGCCTATGGGTTAGGCCGCAACCGTCGGATACTACTTACCAGCATTAAACCCTCATTTGCTCTTATGGTGACTTTTAGCGCAGGAGGAATCATTCTTGCTCGACAGCAACTACAATTCTTAATGAATCTTTTATGGTGGATGCGCAAACACGCCTCCTTACGGGTTTCATGGTGTACGACAGCATCAATTCTATGTACAACGTTGCCAGACGGATAGCTAAGAAATCTCAGAGCAGTCATTTAGGTACCTTAGTCATTTAAAAACAGCGAATTTCGCCCTTTGGGTGGTCTTTCTCCTTTATTATTATATTAGGTACCTAAGTACAATTCCGCTCGGATTTACAAGCCCACGAATACCGAAAGCCGGTCCTGGGTGTAATGTTATAAAGACGCTCCCTTCTTCCGGAATTGAATCATAATCAGCCAAGTCAAACCCTTTCAGCTGTCTCATAAACTACCTAGGCACGCAGTAGTGTGTGGTAACACCGCCAGATATTGTCGCGCAGTTTGGCGGTGAGCAGGTGCGATGAGAAATCAATAGAAGGTCAGCTGAAGCTGGCGCTACTAAATCGCTTCTTGGCGCTACCCGCGATGGTTTGACGAACTTCCCCATCTTCAAACCCCAGACGCAACTAGCAGTCTGAGAATATCTCATTCCCAAAATGGCACGTAAGTTGCAGGCTGTTAATTGCCTCTTTACTGCTGGGCACTAATCGAAAACCCTAGTAACAATAGCCGGGGCAGTTACCAGCAGCGCTGCCCTCGCAGCGTACCTCGACGCCCGTTTTCACATTCGCAATGACATTAAACTGGGTAGCAACAAGAACCGAACTGCCAGGTTTGCGAAGATGATTGCTGAAGCTTCAGAGAACGGCGAAACCCTGCTCTATCACATGCTTGAGAATCGTACTAAGAGTTCTATGGGCAACAACATTTTTCTGGTCTTCGAAGGCCGTGAATGGTCCTATATAGAATTCTTCCAAGCCCTTCAGCCCGTTGGAAATTGGCTCTTGAAAGAATTGGGCATTCAAAAGGGTGAGATGGTCGCTCTGAATGGCGGTAACAGCCCAGAGTATCTCTTCATTTGGTTCGCCCTCGAGGCCATCGGGGCTTCGGTGGCTTTCATAAACTGCAACTTGACGGCCGAGCCGCTTGTCCATTGCGTCAAGGTCTCTGGTGCTCGATACCTACTTGTTGATTCAGATACCCGTAACCTCGTCTCGCCGGTTGAGAAACAGCTCATTTCTTCTGGTACGAAGACCATCTATTACAACCCGGAGTTCATCAGTGCTCTCACAGACAGGGAGCCACTACCTCAGGAGCGCCGTGATGGCATCAAGCCAACAGACATCGCCTCTCTAATCTACACCTCCGGCACGACTGGGAATCCCAAAGGAACAGTCGTTAGTCGTGCGAGGGGTATGCTTCTACGAAGAGCAGGTTATAAACTGGCAATAAAGCCCGGAGATAGGATGTACACTTGCCTTCCGCTTTACCACGCCTCCGCGCAAGGTGTGTGTTGCCTTCCATGCCTGTCAATCGGAGCCACCATGGTCCTTTCACGCAAGTTTTCCCACAAGACATTCTGGCCCGAGGTGCATGCGTCCGGGGCTACGATAATCCAATATGTCGGCGAACGTAAGTAGTCCTTTATTCTCAATCTCTCTCGTTAGATTATCTTGGTGCTAGAACTTATTGACCCCCTTTTGTCGCAGTCTGCCGGTACTTGTTGAACGCGCCGCCCGGTCCCCTGGACCGAGGCCACAAAGTACGTATGGCGTTGGGTAACGGCCTACGCCCAGATATTTGGGAAGCTTTCAGAGAACGCTTCGGTCCGGAAATGGTGATAACCGAGTTCTATGCGAGTACGGACGGGCTGGGTATTATGTAAGTAATATGAAAGTTCTTCGTTTTTCTTATGGTCTGTCTTTGGAGTGAGGCTTTTGCGCTCGAGCTGATGAAGGAGCTATCACTCCCAAAACCTGTGTAGTCCCTTTTCTAAAGTGCTTACTAACTGTCCGCTGCTAGCTCCAACGAGAACCGGGGTCCCTTTTCCGTGGGAGCAATCTCGGTTAGGGGGCCGCTCTGGCACTGGCTGAACGGCGACAGCGAGGCACTTGTGCATATCGACCCTGACACACAGGAGATAATACGAGGGAAAGATGGTTTTGCGATTAAATGTAAGGCAAACGAGTCGGGCGAAATGATATACCGCCTTAATCCTGCAAACCCAACTACGCCACAGTACTATGGAAATCCAAAAGCCTCAGAGAAGCGGCGGATCGCGGATGTATTCGCGAAGGGAGATCTGTGGTTTAGGTCCGGAGACGCCATGCGCTTAGATTCCGACGGCCGTTTATTTTTCGTCGACCGACTTGGAGATACTTTCCGCTGGCACTCGGAGAATGTATCGACGACAGAAGTCGGAGACATAGCGGGTTTGTTCCCGCAAATTGCGGAAGCGAACGTGTACGGTGTCGAGGTACCATTTGCAGATGGCCGAGCTGGCTGTGCAGCTATCGTTGCCGCTGAAGGAGTTTCGACCAAACCTGAAGACATAGCTAACGGACGAGGATTAGACTTAAAGGGACTAGCGGAGCATTGCCTCACCAAGCTTCCACGATACGCGGTGCCTATCTTCGTTAGAGTGGTCAAGCAGCTTGAGTATACAGGGACGATGAAGCTTCAGAAGGGGCGCCTAAGGTCTGAGGGCATCGATCTAGACGCCATCGAACAGACAGCGAAGGAAAAGGGCGAAGATGTCGATACGATTTATTGGTTACCTCCCGGGAAAAGCAAGTACATTCTCTTCAAGCGCGAAGACCTGGAGGAACTTAGATGCGGCAAGGTTCGCTTGTAATAGAGTCCCAGGTGTATATATCATTACGTTCTTGTAATTAATAGAGCTCTACTGTTCATTATCCTTGGAGCAACTGTTACCTGCAGCCTTTATCTGGTACCCCAACTGACGATATCAGCGAAGCGCCGTGCTAGGAATATAAAGGAAAACTTGCATAGAGGATAAGTAGGTGTCTAGGGGAACTTCCAGTGTCCGCATAAGGCAGGAAGATAATCCCTTTGCCGTCCCCGAAAGGAACTAGGGGAAGGAACTCCTTTAGGTAGGGGAGTTTGATATGATCATTTTCTTACCAGAGTCAATATCGCCTGGACCTTCGATGACCTCAATAGTTGAGAGACCAAAAAGAGCCTATCATGAATTCAACACATAAAAAAAATAGTAATTCTGAGAATGAAATTTGTTACATTAGGTCGTAAACCATAAAGACTGTAGGTATGAAGTCAAGTAGTGCCATCCCAACTGCACACATCATTGTGAGCCAACGTGTCTCGCCGGAAAAGAGTCCACGCACTTAGAATGCCCAGTAGACCTTAATCTCGCATCTCTGCACGTTATTGGACCAAGCCGGAAATCTCGAGCGAGCCCAGACTGTAATCATGTCCCCATATCTCAAGTTTCTGACGAATTCTCCGTTGCCAGTACCTGTACCTCGGCCCATTTCGTCCAATGTCTCGGCTGCGAGCGAGTTCGGGCCAACATCATCATCCCAAGACCATTCGACATGGTGATGCTGAAAGCTTTTCTCCGCATGCTTATTCCGCTGTATCAAGTGTTCTGGATCAGGGAGTAGGTTATGTTGGTATCGCGTACCGGGCGTCCCGCCTTCGTTAGGCACCACTCGGGGCCAAACCGGACGTATTGCACAGGTTGGAATGTCCGTGTCTTTACTCGAACTGTCCGAGGTTTGTCGATCTGGACATTCTGGCGCGCCTGCAAGACAATCAGTTTATTGACACTCAGTTATGCCTCGGGTGCCCTACACTCGTTGTTCTTGTCAAATCGCTCCAATCCTGCGTCAAACCAGGTAAAAGAACCGCGATAGGTGCCGTGATTCTGGCGGTCGCTGCTCCAACCCTGATCGCAACTTACGATATCGAAGACCACTTTTCGGACTGGATGCTCCAGCGTGGATATAGGACCTTCTATCAGTCGCTCCAACTCAGACTGTGTATACTCCTTCTCGAGTGGTTTGGGAGCAGACTCGACTCTCCAGAGGTCTTGGCTAGAAGGCGACCATTTAGTAAGTCCCAATGGTTCAGTACGAACCTACAAACCAATGTTAGTGGGAACTGGAGGTACAGAGCCAACATCAAGAAGTCCTACTAACCAAGAATTGATCCTCGCCTGGGCGCGCACCAAGGATGGAGATATGGCTTCGCGGGTGATTGGTGTAGTCGATGACGGTAGCGGAACAGGCCCAATACTCGGCATAGTTGAGGATCATATCGACTAGTTCAGGAGGCAGGTTCCTACACTTGGACAGGATGTTCTTCACCTCAACGATATCTTCCGGTCTGGCTTCGTAGGAACTGGTGATTGTTGGCGGCGGTGGTTCTCCACGCCGATCCGGAGGCGGGATTAGAGGAACTCTCCTCGAAGGAATTCTAGCTCCTCCCCTGCGGTTAATCATGATGGGTGTAATTGATGCGTTGGTATTTCTCTTGGTGGCACTGAAGAGTCGAGAGCTAAAGATGGCTGCAATCAAAAGAATGAGGGCAGTGTCAACAAGGTCAAACATGTTCGATCAATAGATCTGGAAGTAGGTTAAATGAATGGATAGCTAGAAGCGCGGGGGCAAGCGTTACAGGAAAACTGGTCCTTCTCGGGAAAAAGTCACCAGTTACTGGACACCTACGTCAGTAATGATGATTGTTTGCGGCCAATGGGGCATTTGCATTGCATTGGCTTGTGCCACCTGGCAACGTCAGCTCTTCGTCGTCTGCCTAGACTTATGGTACAATCAATCTTAGGTAGGCTGTAATATTGTAGAGTACCAGGGTTGATTATTAGTGGCTAAGGTAAGATGAATCGACTGTAGCTCTAACCATTATTGCCTCTAAAACATTAAAGAGTAGTGAGTGGGCACTTGTTTTGATTTCAGGAGAATGTTAGGTATTCTGGTCGTGACATCATTACCTCCTAGCTATGTTGATTACTCTAGTGCTTTCCAGGTTGTGCTACCCAGACTGCCAGATGCCTTTTGGTTCTTATCGATTTAGTGTGGTATGGATACAGCTTAAAATCTTGGGGGCGCGAACTAAAGAGGCAGGTGGGGGAGGGGTAGGGGTTCCAGAATAATAAGCCAAAGAAAAGCACGTGAGGTCGCACCACTCAATTCGCGCAAGGTGCTTGCTAGTGTGAGAAGCGAGAAGCTTTTAGCTTAGCCTTCTGACAAATCCCATCATGATCAAACGTTCAGTAAATCGAGGCTATTGTCTATTGCGGGATCGCATACCTGGATCAGTCAGAGTGCCGCCATGATAACCCGGAAACATACCACAGCCGTCTTTCGACGCGTATCTGCTCTTTCGCAGTCAGCCTCCAATACGACGTCGCCTATCCCGCTACTCCGAACTCGCCCTCCAATATCATCGTCAGCTCCCGTTATACAGCATGGAGTACGGCTATTTCATGCGCAACCCTCCAGGCGTGGTAACGCAAGTCAAGGCGAGGCTTCGAACCCCCCGATGGCATTCCCATGTCTCGATGCCTTAGAAACGCGATCAGCCAAGCTCGAGGCAAAGTCGCTATCAACCGGGCCCGAACCAACCTATACTACCGGTGCCACCGAGGTTTTCCATTGCAATGATCCTCTTCAACTGGACTGGGGTGGCATATTGCCCGAATTTGATATCGCCTACGAGACATGGGGGAAGCTGAATCCGGACAAGTCCAACGTGATACTGCTATATACTGGTCTCTCTGCTTCGTCGCATGCCCACTCTACAGAAAGCAATCCGCAGCCCGGATGGTGGGAGAAATTCATTGGTCCAGGCGCGTGTCTTGACACCGATAAATACTTTGTGATATGTACCAATGTCATTGGGGGTTGCTTTGGGTCGACTGGACCAAGTAGTATTGATCCAGCCGACGGCCAGAGGTATGCTACTCGATTTCCAATTCTTACGATGGAGGACATGGTTCGGGCGCAGTTCCGGCTCTTGGATCATCTAGGTGTTGAGAAGCTATACGCGAGCGTCGGATCTAGTATGGGAGGAATGCAATCTCTGGCAGCTGGCGTACTATTCCCTTCGAGAGTTGGTCGCATAGTATCTATCAGCGGCTGCGCACGAAGCCACCCTTATAGCATCGCAATGCGCCACACCCAACGGCAAGTGCTTATGATGGATCCTAACTGGAACCGTGGGTTCTACTATGGTAGAGTCCCGCCGCATGCTGGAATGAAGCTTGCGAGAGAGATCGCCACGGTAACATACCGATCTGGGCCCGAGTGGGAGCAGCGGTTTGGGCGTAGGAGAGCAGATCCTACAAAGCCGCCTGCATTATGTCCGGACTTCTTGATCGAAACCTATCTAGATCACGCGGGCGAGAAGTTCTGTTTGACATACGACCCAAACAGTCTCTTATATGTCAGCAAAGCCATGGATCTCTTTGATTTGGGCCTTGAAAACCAACAAGCCACGAAGCAACGACGGGCTGAGCGGGAGAAACTTATTCAATCCGGGTCCTCCCCTAAATCAAACGACCCATACTGCAGTCTTACATTACCAGACTCGCCGTACTCCGAGCAACCTGGAGTTAACGTGGATGCCTCCAGCTCACCCGTACCTGGCGATTTGCGTCCTCCGGAAGACTTGATCGCGGGATTATCACCATTGAGGGACATCCCGACACTCGTGATGGGGGTGGCGAGTGACATCTTGTTTCCTGCTTGGCAACAACGAGAAGTTGCCAACGCAATACGACTCACGGGCAACAGAAACGTGACGCATGTCGAGCTGAGCGAGGAGCAAAGCCTATTCGGCCATGACACGTTCCTGCTAGATCTGAAAAATGTCGGGGGCAATGTCAAGAATTTTTTAGGATAGATCTGAAGCCGCTTTCATGAATGGATGCGCTTGTATTCGGGGCAAAATCGTCAGGTTCCGTGTTAGGTCAGGACATGCAGGCGTGGCAAGCGTTAAGACTCAAGAAGTTGCTAGGTAGGTATGCAGTAAACTATGTTAGTTGGCAATCTAGGCTGAGGTACCATCATTTAACAACCTCAGAACAGACTATATGGTGCCTACCTAGGTAGGTAGATCTAGACAAATATCCCCAATGGCGCCAACTAGCAGAATTGTAGTGAGGCGGGGCAGCATCGATTATTACAGGGGTAAGGGGCATTTGTTTGGCTGGACCTGGGTAGGGTTTCTGACAGGTCACTAGAACTGATAAGTTAACGAGTGTACAAAATGGGTGAGTCTGAACCGTTAACACATCAACAGACGATAACCGCAACACGTGGAAAACAGCACATTCTAGAAGTTTTGACCTTGTTTTTCCGTAGGCTGCCTTAGCCTGGTTGCCTAAAGCATACATGTATGTAGTCATTCCACTTGAGTACCTAGGTAGTATCGAGCACTAACTAACTGGCGTGCCTTTCTAATTATGTCACATCCTCTTCTTTCACATCACAATCGTCCGTTGGCTACCTACCTGATAGTGATGTCCGAGGCCCCGTACACATGTGCTACAATTAGGTACATTATATAGATCGCTACAACAGATTCAATACATGTCACCTAAGTTAGAACTTCACTTACTCAGAGCCTTCCCCAACTAAACTCGTTCGATAACTGTCGCAGGAAGGAGCCTAGAGTCGCGATAATTTGTAGGTGTAGAGGATCAAACATATTTGTCTGTTTCTATCCGGTCTCCAAAGTCCTCCATTCAAGGCACGGCCTCGTCCATCGGTCTCAAATCCCCTCGACAAACATTTGTCACGAGTCAAAATGGCGACTGTCGAGGTGCTTGCTATTCCCAGCAACAAACCCCAACGACTCCAGCACATGATGAGCCAGGGGCGAAATGTTCTCCAGCTAGGACTCACGAGCAGACGCTTGGGACGAGCTGTGAAACCCGAGGATAGTTCAGAATCCGAGGCTCGACTTAAGAAGGGAAGAATGTACCTCGAGTGGCTAGATACTATCGAGATGACACCTGAAATCAAGGAGAGGACAAGCATGGAGAAGATGCTTAAGTTCGTATTTGACGATCCCACCATGTACTATCCCGAAGACATGAAGAAGGCCGCTCAAGCATTATACGAGAAATGGCGATCCGAAAATTGGGGCGCCAACGCTGTTGTGGAAGAAGACGTGATCTCGGCGGATCAAGAGCTCGCAGATCCAGTCTCGGAGCCAACAGCCACCACTGACGAAGCACCAATCGTTCAGAGCGAGCTTCCACCCCGGGACCATCCAATCTTCGGAGAGTCAGGAATTATGCATGGAATTATAATATTTCGTAGCCCCGCGGGAAGAAAGACGTATCGACTTAACCCCCACGTGCCCAAGAGATCAGCCAAGGTGTTCGGACATAATGGTATCCCTGTCGGCACCTGGTTTGCGAATCAACTGGTAGCTCTTCACCGTGGAGCTCATGGGATGAGAATTGGAGGCATCGCCGGCACTACTGATGTCGGTGCTTACTCCATCGTGGTGTCTGGCATATACGAGGATCTTGACGATGACCGTGGCGAAACACTCTATTACTCTGGTTCTAATAGCCATAACAATGACGACCCGACGAGGCCGGCACCGTCTAGTGCAGGCACTAGAGCTCTGAAAGCTTCACTGCGGACGGGAAACCCAGTGCGCGTCCTGCGTTCTAGCGCACCTCATTCACAAAATCGCTGGCTCCCTGAGTGTGGTCTCCGGTACGATGGGTTGTATCGAGTCACCGCATTGCGAGAACGCAAGAACCCAAAAGGTGAGTACCTATCAGTATAGCTGGCGTGCGAAAACGCTTCTAGGGAGAGAGACTCGTCACTAGTGGTCAGCTGCCTTCAAGGTAATTCGAGAATACTAACTTCTGCATAGGTGGACTCTACGAACAATTCGTGCTCCGACGGGAGCCCGGCCAGACGCCTCTGGAGGAACTACTTCGTACTTCACCAACTGCGCAACAGAAACGTGATCTGAACGATATCCAACGAGGATATTAGGACGAAAACATTCGACATCTTACCTATACTCCAAAGTCATCACGAAGGAGATATTTAACGACTGTCACAACCCTAATGCCCTTCTTCCGAATTGAGCAACGTCGACATTGGCAAAGCTTGCCGAGACCTCGTCGGGACTTCGATATTAACAGGACTACGGCGGCCCTATATACTTTGTACTGATCTGCGACTCGACTTCTGCGTTGATGTATGGCTTATTAGCGTTGCTCTAATATCCGATGGTGTTTCTCGGTCCTAGTCTACGATATATAGTTGTCAACGTTACATTTAATGACTGCATCACGGCGATATTCTATGATTACCTCCTATGTACCCAAATGGCGGAGGACCGAATTCGTGATCATGCAGCATGTTGCTCGAGTTCAGAATCCGATTTGCGAGCTGCAAAGCACTGGACAATCGTGAACGTCGTTACATCCACATTAAGCTCCCCTGCAGCGGCGACGGCCAAAATGACTGGCAAAATCTTACAAAGCCGGCGAGTTCCCGTGCTTACTGGCCCCGTCTTGTTTAATAATCAGCCACATATTTACTCCTAAAAAAGTAAGTCCGTACTCCGATCCGATTCTTGTCATCTTCTCCCGACAACAGCCGTTAAACCCGCCCCCAATAGCATCTTTAGTTCGTCTCCAGTGTGCCAAATATGACGCCATCTACACCATTATCCTCGAGTCTTGAGCCTAGATTTTGCTGAATAATATTAGAGTGAAGCCGGCTACTGTAAATGACTACGAACCCTTTTTAGTATCTGACTCTCTGAGGACTTATTTCCGGATTGGCCGGGAGCTCGCCTGGGAGCATGATCTCATTATGGATTTACCTCGTGCATAACGCGAAGGGCGTGAGAGGAGCGGCATATGTGTTGAATCAAAGACATAAATAGGGGGACATCCGCCCATAGCTTTGATAAAAGATACCAGACAAGATCGCAACATTCATAAGAGCAAGACTTGAATAGAGTCGAACGAAATCTTACCAACCCTTTATCAACAAACTTGAGGAATCAACCTACAATGGCCAAGTACAACAAGCTAGCCGGCCAGCACGTCCTCGTCATCGGCGGGAGCAACGGCATAGGTCGGGGTGTTGTTGAGGGCTCACTTGAATCGGGTGCCCGTGTCACACTCTCCGGCTCATCGCCCCAAAGTGCTGCAAGAGCCGTCGCCGAAGTCAAGGCTGCGTACCCTTCAGGCTCCCTCATCGGCCTCTCCTGCGACCTCTCTAAGGACACCGTGGAGGAAGACCTTGACAATCTGCTTAACGAAGCCAAGAAGGCGCAGGGCCAGGACATCGACCACATCGTGCTCACGGCAGCCGACCCGCTCATCACGATGAAGCCGCAGGAATTCACGCTCGAGAAGATTCGGAAGGTGGCTAAACTTCGTTTCGAGGTGCCTATTGGTACGTATGAAGACATGTTATGTTATGATTCTCGCCCCTGACTTTTTGAACGACTCCAAATCCTTTATATTATAGTAACTAACCTTATGGCAGTGAGTTATAACGTCCTCGTTTCTTCGTCATCGAATCTAGGATGGAAATGCCCGGTATATTCTACAAATAGATGTTAAAGTACTAACATGAATGTTTTCATACACCAGCTTCTAGGGAAAGTCGCGGATAAACATCTTCGAAAGAGCCCGGAGACTAGCCTGACTCTCTCTACAGGAGGCATCGCGGAGCATCCAGCACCCGGCTGGAGTGTAATCGCGTTCACATGCGCGGGATGTAAGTAATATGAATTTTCCTCATTCCCCTCATAGCCTGCCTCGGGAGGCATAATACCTTCATCGAGAAGACTTGGTAGTCGTTGGTCTCGAGACGGGTCTAAACCCCTGAACTCAACCCTTGGAGAGGTAATTACTAACTTATTATTGCAGTGACGGGGCTTACGCGTAATTTGGCACTAGATTTGAAGCCGACCCGTGTGAACGCCGTGGAGCCCGGCTTCGTGGATACGGGCTTGTGGGAAGCAAGTGGTTTTACCGCGGAGCAGAAGGCGGCTGAATTTGCCAAGTGGAATGCGAAGCTGCCCACGGGCAGAGTGGGCCAAGTTGAGGATGTGGTCGAGGCGTATCTCTATTTGATGAAGGATAGGAACGCCACAGGCGAGATCGTGGCTACTAGGAGCGGTGGTAATCTGATCTAGCTGGACTTTGGCGCTCTGGCCATCTGTTGGTCCCCCGGGGGGGGGAAGTACAGGCAGATGCTGCACAGAGGTATGGTCATACTTAAGTGTACAATCCTGATGTTACTTGTATGTAGAAACAACTACTACCCTAAACTAAATCTAGGACATTTTTTTTAAGTCTTTTTGGTGATAATTAGCGTTCAGGTATTTTGTTACTATCTCAGGTAGGTAGGTACTGATTAAGGAATACCTAGGTAGGTAAAACGCGGATATTAAGAACGCGATGTGAAAATAACAAAAGGTGCCACAAAAAAAATACGCAAAATTTTGACTCCGGTACGGGGAATCGAACCCCGAGCTCCTCGGTGAAAACGAGGTATGTTAGCCGTTACACTATACCGGATTATAGTCAGATGAAGTTTTGTGCTGCAAACTTAGCTTATATTGTGTGTCTGGTTTTCGGCCAAATCCTGGCTAAACTTTGTTTCTACCAATTGTGGGCCAAACTTATGACTGTTGCATCTGGTGGTACAACTTCAAAGCCACAAGCAGGCGCATAGCAAGTACCTAGGTACATATCACAAATATTCCAAGTTGGTAGTAATTTGATGAAGAATGGAAGCCACGGGCCTAAATCGAATGAGTGGTAAATACCGTCGAGACCAGTAAATTACGCCCATCATTTGAGTCTACGCTTATGACGGGATATGGGCATTCGGAAGAACGTGGGTATCTTTAAATGACATCAGTGACACATCAAACGAATAGCTGTTGTACATAACTCGTTAAGATGCGCGCCTTCCTTAGCATAGCATCTCGCTGCTCGGTTGCAAGAAAATTATCTCCTCGATTCGTTCATTCCAGAATAATCATTAGCGGAATATCTACGCACACAATGCCGTCAATAGACAATATCCCAGTGAACCTGCCCGAGGGTCTCACAGAGGACAAGCTACGGGAATTCTCACCCTTCAAGGTAGGACATCTTATTATGTGCATTCCTAGACTCAAACTGATAATGCCTGCCAATGGAAAAGAACTGGCATGCGACCCTCAAACGCTCGCTCAGCCTCCAGCATACCAACAGCACACACCCGTTCCACAAGGACCCATACTCATTACGCTCCATCACGGTCCAGAGCTTCGACCTCTTCGGCCGGCCACCGCATCAGCGCCTCGGGTTCCTGAAACTAATCGCCGAGGTCTCCAATGGCAGTGGGGAGAGGCTACCCGGCAGCATATTTCTGCGCGGGCCGAGTGTTGCCATGCTCGTCATGCTAATGCCAGACGATCTGCCCGCAGGCCAGGAAGGAGACGAGCGCTATGTTGTACTCACAGTGCAGGCGCGAATCCCAGCCGGTAGCCTAGAGTTTGTCGAGCTGCCTGCCGGCATGGTAGACGAAGGCTCATTTAGCGGCACGGCGGCGCAGGAGATCCGCGAGGAGCTGGGCTTAGAAATCCCCGCGTCTGAGCTACGCAATTTGAGTGAGATGGCTGCTGCCACAGTCGATGCCGGAAGCAAAGAAGGCAAGGGTTTGGGTGAGGGCTTGCCTGCTGCCATGTATCCGTCGGCTGGAGGATGTGATGAGTTTATCCCGATCTTCATGCATGAGCAACGGGTTCCGCGGGAAACGCTGAAAGAATGGACTGGCAAGTTGACGGGACTGAGAGATCACGGGGAGAAGATCACGCTCAAGTTGGTCAAGATGAAGGATCTTTGGAAAGAGGGCGTGAGGGATGCCAAGTGCCTTGCCGCAATAGCTTTATGGGAAGGGCTACGGCGGGAGAATAAGTTATGAATAAGTTCTCCGTGAAGTGGTCCATGGCGTCTGTAAAGATACCTCTCTATATGTGGGCTCCATGCCATTTGAGAGTTGATCAGGCACCTAAATGCAAATCTTGCGACAGGTAACATCACAGTTAAGTCTATCCCAGACACAAGAACGCGCAGGAGAATCTATGACGGTCTGTATTTCTCATACTCTGCGGTATCTCTAAGCAACGCCTCAACCTTCTCTACCGTGGCCGAGTCGTATACATCCTCGGGCTGCTTGTCTCCTCGCAGCACCTCCTTGTCGTGCCTTACGGCCTCTTCCTTGGTCATGCAGACCAGGTCCGATAGCTTGATATTCGACGATTTCTGCTCATCAGATCCCTCTCCGATCTTTATCAGTATGGAGCTAGTCGGCTTGCGCCACCTTATCAAGGTCAATCGGGTTGTGAGTCCAGTAATGGCACTTCGGCCTTTGAAGATCTCTTCGACAAGGAACGCCGTATCCGCAGCTGTAATGGGCACCTTTAGGCCTAATGTGATGCTGGGATCGCCACCAGTCATATGTCGAAGGACCTTCTCTTCTCCGCCCTGAACCGCAGCAAGAAGCCCCTCGTACATCTTCTCGCGACCCTTCGCCGGCAGGTAATCGTGTGGATATCCTTCTATGAGTTAGCTGAAGAATGTGAACGAAATAGCAGAAGGGCACGTACCAGTAATAGAGAGTATAACGTGGTTTGCTGCTGTATACCCAAATACCGCAGGCATAGTACCTAGAACAGGTAATATCCGCACTCGGAAATCTGGTAGGACTCCAAGATCACCTACTTTACCCTTCTGAAACTCATCTTCGGGAAGAGGAAGTAACTCGGCCTTGCCCTCTCCAGTCTTCTCCGTTGAATATATCGTTGGAATACCCTTGGTAACTCCCAGCAGCTTCAAACGCCGACGAGTGGCTCTTGACAATCCGTCGTCGGTGCTAGTTCCAATATCACCAACAATGATTCTGGTGGGATCGCTCTTGCATCCTGCTCCCATGGATGATATTACTGGCAAGTTGTGGTCGTGGCAATATTTCAGCAATGAAACCTTGGTGTCGATATTGTCAATCGCGTCCACAATGTAATCAGGATTCTGCCCGTTCCCTTTCCACGGCTCTAACAGTCTGCCCGCTGCTTTATCCCAGTACTTCTCCTGCCGCAGATCGAAATGCACCCACGGAGTAATAGCTAATAGTCGTCGTTGAAGACAATAGACCTTCGGAGAGCCCACATCGGCTAGTGTAGCGACTGCATGTCGGTTCAAGGAGCTCAGTGTGACCTGGTCGAAATCGATTAAGCGAATCTTGGAGACGCCCGATCGTGCTAGTGCCGCTGTGCAGTGCGATCCCACACCTCCGCATCCAACGACAATTACAAACGCGTTGCGTAGCTTATCGAGACCCTCCGGCGTGAGGAAGACGCGGTTACGAGCGAGTTGTTCGAGGATCAATTCGTCGTCGTAATCGCCTGCTTGGGCGCGCCGCGCGAGTAATTCGTTTCGTAAATCCTCCCTGTCCTCTTTCGAGGCGCCGCCAAAGCTATTAAGCTACCTTGCGCTGGTCAGTAGGCCGTCCCCAATATGCCGATAGGTAGGTTAGTGTTGTTCACGAGAAATTACTCACCCGTCGTAAAGCTTCGCCTTCGTCGATCAGTGAGGGTATTGAGTCTTTGAGCTGGTGAATGCGCTCTTCCCGCTGTAGACGTTGGTATCCCAAAATAGCGCCGGCGACGACGGCACCGGACGCAATGGCAGTTGCGGCAAGCTGAACTTTGGAACTCGAGGTCGCTCGCTCTAAAAACGACGACGCCATGCTGGTCGTATGCTCGAGATTTACCTAGATATTTCCTCCCAGTGTCCTCTAATCACGAATAAAGAGGATGACTCAAGTCCAGAATATATTTCTAGAGAGTGTGTCCATAACGAGGGAGAGAATTGGAAGTATTCCTGTAAGCATGCGTACTTCGCTCAAGCTCGAAAATTATTTTGCGATTCAAAAAAGAAGGGGAATGACGAAATATTTCGGCCCACTATCGGCGGGTACAAAATCTAAGGTTCAGTGGGGTGCTCAGTGTGGCGTTAGGTGGACCTAGGGCGGACCTTAGCGGGCGCCACAGGGAACTAAGAGTGGGACAACCTTGGGATGCTTCGCCAAGGTCCAAGACAAACCCGGAGTCACCTGCAAACACACTTCAGCGTAACAACAAGTGAACTTGATCTCACTCTCACTCTGTCCTTTTCACTCTTGCTCAAGATGATCTAATTTCATATTTGTACAATAATATTAATATTCCGAAGGTACACACGCTAATCCAAGGCTTCGCATTCTGGGCCTCTCCATCGAGTATGAGAAGATGGCTAGCATACTTCATATATTCCCACCCCATTATTTCCCTCTCCTCTTTAAAGGCTCCGTTTAGCATTAGCAATGCTATTAGTGAGAGAGGAGCTTGATCACCATGCTTGAGCCTCTACCACTAGTAACACCCGGCTGAGCGCAGGCGTTTTAGGCTCGGCTTCTACTTAAATCATATCGAGACCGTCCTCTCGAGGCTTTTCGAGCCAAGCAAAGGTGGCTGATATTGTCCGTCTTATTAACGGCTTGCTCATGTCCTACGCTATCTTCGAAGCACTGCTGTAGAGTTTGCTGTAGAATTTGCAGGTACTTCTACAGGTGGGGCCACCTTTGCGCTTGAGGCGATTGTAAGAAGGTTCTCTTCGCCGAGATTGTTTTGAGGGTAGCGAGAGTTGAATCCGACGACATCACGCACTGCTTGATACGTGGCCTTGGAAAGCAAGAGCTTTTCGGTTGCCACGGACCAGGCGACACCTTCGGAGCACGGGGGCGTTGTGAGGGAACCGGTGTACCTCTGAAAGCTTCCTGCTTTTAGCAGAGTGACCAATTCAGACATGACCAGGGGCTTGGTCGTCGTCTTGGTACCAGGAGAGGCGATTTCTCCGACGGAAGAGAAGATTGTTTCGAGCAACGTTGATGAGGCTCTCCGCGGCAGAAGGTGGAGTTGAAGCACCGTCGGACTGTCGATCAGGTCGACATAAACACCAATCACCGCGATTTCCTCCGCTTCCGAGGTGAATACCATGTGCATTTCCACTGGTATGTTGTCAGCTCAGTAATATGCAATCTGGGGATGGCATCGACTCACTCGGCAGGCTGACGCCATTGTCCACATGCTCACTGGGATGGTGGAAATGGAACTGTTGTAACTCGAATGTCTTTCCCTCGAGAACGAACTTGCCTCCGGCTCCTTCCATGGCGACCTCCACCGTCGAACCAAGGTTCTCGAAGGTGGCCCCCTCGACGTCAGGAATGGTTAACTCGATATCGGATGCAGGTACAAGTTGAAATTGCCCTTCGACCATATTTATGGGGGATTGGTTGGTACCTGTCGAGCATAGCCCATTGGTCGCAGGGTCCAGCTGAGTCCACAAGAGAGGCCCTACTGCACCAGTATAACCGAACGTAGAAATCGGTACCTCCTCCCCTGCTCTTCGGTCGAGATGCGTGTGAGCTCCGCAAAAGCCTAAAGCAGGCGTCACAGACGCGGCTAGGAGGAAGAGGCGGGAAAAGGTCCAAGACATATTTATCGACCACAAGAAAAACTGGAAACCAAAACAACAGGCAAATAGGGTCCTTGAGGGGGGAAAGAAAGGAAGGGAATAATAGATCACGATCTGAAGCCCGCTTCAGGAAACGCGGCGAGGATATACCAAAACGAAGGAAAACACAGGTCAAAAAGAAAAGTCCGAAAGATTTGATTAACGACTTAGTCTCATGGACGAATAACGAACACCACCTGCGTTATATACAATTTCTCCAGCAAAATGCAGTGCACAGCTCTTCTTGGCCGAAACTTGAGTCAAGAAGGGGTAGACAGTATTGGCATTGCGACTTTGTTTAGGGCCGGCCGCAAGACAGCATGCCTGGACCGGGACTGCGGTAGCTGTCTCGTCGCTCGGCGTCGGACCCTTTGAATCAACTACTTACCCCGTGGAGTTCAAGGTTCTTCAAGCCAAGGAAACCGTTGAAAAATCCTGGTGGAGTAAGTGAGGACCCTACATATAGTAGAAACCGAAATGGTCGGTCATTTGAGCAGTGCAAGTAGGCCAAGGCGCCGATGTAGAATTGGGAGGGTTTACTACATCTCTCACGCAAGTGAATACAGGGGTGTTTCCAGGTGAAGCTTCTCGATATCGCTAACTTTGGAGAAGAAACAGGAAGAATAATTGTGCCCGTCTCTCTTGGCTAAGGTTTCAATTCCATTTTTCGACTTGCGGCAAAGCATGTACCCAGGTACAGACTCTTCAAAAGCTCACGCAGGGTCCGGAAGCACCAATCTCGGTAGCCCACGACCACCCTAGGTGGCTCTGCCTTGGGAAATTCTAAGGGGCACGATAGGCTCGTTTTCATCCGGAAGCGCCTATGGAAGCATTAATGCCTACACTAAAATTCATAGCGTACCAGGAGAGAAGAATGAGCTCGTTGACTCATTTCCCATCTCTGTCTAACAAGAGCTGATCAACTATATTCATACTAGGTATACCTAGGATAGTGAGTATGTCAAATTTTATCAGATCCATTAGTTACTTTGAATATATTTGTTCCCAGAAGACCAACGGGCCATCACTACTCTCATCATTCCAAACGAGAAGGTCGAAATCTAGTATCCCAATACATGGTTGAGTGTCGTGAGTTGCTACCCAAGAAGAGATTTGAATCACCATGCCCTTTCCAGGAGACTCATCAGGCCATTCTGCCCCTTTCGAGATGCTTGGTTGTCTTGGCTTATTGGCACGTTGTTTGGTTGGAGCTCGTGATAAGCTGTTTAGTGCCTACAGCATTAATCCCCGGTAAATCTATGGAGACGCAATACATGCTAATTGCGCCATATCATTGCACCCACAGTCTCAAGCAACTATCACAGATCTATTTACTTTGTATGTAGCACTTTTAGTAGAATTCCAACAGCATTGGAAAACGTGTTGAACTCGGACCAGTACCGGGCATATGTGTGAGCCAATGAGAATGCACCAATCTCTCCAGATTCCCTGAATCGGTAACAGTGGACCAGCTACGTTCTAGACCTGTACGTAGCTCACTTTTCGGAGCACTACAGGGGTTAAATAGTCTATTCTTTCTGTTGGCGCGTAAGCCTTTTTTTCGTCTCGAGTGAGTTTTCGAAGTCCTGGAGAAGATCAAACCAAAAGACGTGTAATCAAGCCAATAGGCAATCGTTAAATTATCGGATCCAAGTCCAACACGTTCATCGGATCTGCTGGCTTGAACTCCCCAGGTCAATCAGGGAGTCGCCGGATGGACAGGCCTGCAGTTGTTGGGACATACCTAGCGGTAATCTGCCATGCTATTATTGAGTCCAATAACACCATCCCAGATGATTGTTGGTATCACAATAAAAGAGTAGTCTTTAAATACAATTCAATAAATTCCTCTCGAGTCTATATTGCCTTAATCATAGGTCTTACTTTTGAAAAGCGGGTGTAGGAATAGATTTCGTATACCAACATAGATTCATCGCTTAGACCCCAGTGCAAACAGAGGGAACTCCCCGCCGGCATCGTGCCTTTCCATGGCTCAGCCTCGCTGTCGCTAAGCCAAGGTGTCTGAGCTAACTTGGCATCAGGGGCTAGGGGTAACGGCTTACTATCTTCACGAATTTTACTAAGAATAGTAAACAACATGTTGTGCATGCAAATGGCAATTTACGGCGCATCTTCCCTTGTGTCACTCCGGCACTCCGGCCCCCAGCAGGATATCATGTCCGGGTGTCCAGATTCAATTGAGAGACCAACACCACAAGACCTTAACTTATTGCCAGGCTACAATATGGGGCAGATTTTGGCGAGCTTGCACTTAATCAATTTCTTCAGCGATAATAGACTCTTGACATACGGAACACAGCTCCAATTCAATCCGCTAATTTTTGCAGAGTCCTAACTTGTTTAGATCCATGGATACTCCATGATATGTACCTCAACTCATTATGTTACAATTACTCTTCCGGTTCATCCGGGTAAGTTTCTGTACTTCAGCTTCATGACCGAGGACTGAGATCTATTTGCTCCTTAAGTCTCATCGCCAATCTAGAGCCGACCAGATATCGCAAAAAATCACTAGGACAGGTTCTTCCCTTATATTAACGCTCTATTTCTAAGCTATCGCTGCCAAATTCCACTCCATGATCACGCAACAGGGTAGTTTCTGTTGAATTGGACCATAGACCCATTACAGGAAGAGGCGATATCACGATCAGCCAAGAATACACAGTACTTAGCGACGTCCTTAGTCCGAATGGCCATCTCAGGCTTGAAAGCCGCCGAGATGCTCATGCTGTAGGCATCCGTGTTGAAGCCGCCCAGCGCCGCGAAGCTGTCCTGGATATTGGTATCGACCATGCCACCCACCATCAACCCGACCGAATAAATGCCCTTTGGCCCGTAGAAGCCCGCTGTATTCTTTACAAGACCGGCTACGCCGTGCTTGCTGGCCTAGACATTATGTTAGCGGAGATCCATCCTTCTCGAAAGGTATGCTCTATCGTGTCTAGGGGCGAGACTAAGAACCAAGCACACGGGCGGAAAAGTAAAAGCTCGACTGACCGTATAAGCAGCTCCTGCTGAGGTGCCTTGATAACTTGAAGTCGAACCAATTTGGATGATAACACCGGACGACTGCTTCTCCATAGTATTGACAGCAGCCTTAAAGACTAGGAAACTGCCCGTTAAATTGAGGTTGATTATTCTATCCCAGTGCTCCTTGCTTAGAGAACCAACGGGATCGAACTTATCAGTCATTCCGGCATTATTGACGACGATGTCCAGACGGCCGAACTTTGCCACGACGGTATCGACGAGTTTTGTCACAGCAGCCTCGTCCGTGATGTCCGTGTTGACTGCGAGGAACCTCTGCGTGGATTCCAATTCGCTCCGAGCCTGCCCTAGGCGCTCCTCGTTGATGTCGCAGATGGCTACGTTCGCGCCAGCTTCTAGGTATGTCGTCGCTATCACCTTGCCGAGGCCGCCCCCCGCCCCTGTGACCAGCACGGTGGTTCCCTGCAGCGTGTTCGCCATTTTCCTTGGCTTTTCCTCTGTCGCCCTTGATCAGCGCCGTCCTGCGTAGTTATGCTTATATATAAACACTGCTTTGAACGCGTAGTAGCTGAGGAATGAAATGTCGTTTCTTTCGAGTGGCTTTGATGTTATAAGTACCTGAAGGGGGGGTTATACCCGAATACGCGAATACGCGGAAAGCCAGTGCGGTGTTAATCGGCACTTGCAAAGAGCCAAGTCGTATTCGGATTGGAGGCGCTAATGTTCGACATAGGTACTTTGATAACCCCAAGTTGACCATTACCGACATCCCCAAGGGCCTCAGATGCACCTATCTGCTTAAGTTTTCAGATTTGTCTAGATTTAATATGATGCGCTGCTATCATGGAGGAACTGCGGCATCGTTTGTGCCCCCAGTTTGGCTGACGCGATCACTTACATGACAATCAAATTGAGCTGGACCTTGGTCATCCTTCCCCGTATCTTCATTCAACGCCAAACACGTAGCTAGGATACTGCGGAGGTATTCTTTAGAATCCTCGACACTATCATCATCCCCTTTCTCGCAAGCTAAGAAATCGGAGGTGTCCCAGAACCGCGTTTGTATAAGCCTCCCCCATGGATTGCATCTTGACTCGATTTCCGAGAAGTGGATCTAAAGTAAGTCTATGTCATTGTATGAGGACGCCTAATACACGTACGTATGGCATTGAGCCGTAAAGATATGTCATGACGAAGGGTTCATCAACGAAGCACGACATGAGGAAAACATCGGCTCCTAATATGACAAGGAATCTGGTATTGGTAGGACAGGTTAGTCTCTTCGACAGAATAGACCATACCATTGTTTGCGATACAATATGGGGCAGTTCATCGTGTCTTGGTTATGATCCTGCTATTTTTCTTGTAAGTCATTGTTAGCTGAACTAGTGAGACGCACAGTACGAATCAACACTTGGAGGCAGCTTACAATAAATAAAGTTGTGCGGTGCGATCATATTCTGAATCTGCTATGAGTAGACCTACTAAGACACTAACATGCATCCCAAGAGACAGGCTTATTCTGGTTCGTGCCTCAGCTGCTGACCCAGACGACAACAGCTTCGAAGCTATCTTCATAGCCCTGTCTGGCAGATGTCGTGCACTCATTCATCACTTCCACGTCGTGGCGA
The DNA here is from genome assembly GCA_022497025.1 of Hypoxylon sp. FL0890. Lineage (NCBI taxonomy): Eukaryota > Fungi > Ascomycota > Sordariomycetes > Xylariales > Hypoxylaceae > Hypoxylon > Hypoxylon sp. FL0890. The sequence goes on along the minus strand of MU386566.1, from coordinate 367,541 downwards.
GTCCTCGAGGTAAAAATAGATTGCGCATTAGGATGGGACTGGCGTGATTTCTACATATATTTGCATTTACCTCCTTAAATATCAGCTAGAGACCTCACATTCTACCTCCCCTACGAAGCAACTTCAACAAAGTAAACTCTTTGGTACTCAATCTACGAACTTCACGTTATAGGCTAACAGATTTACTAAAAATACCATTTCATTATGCGTTTCTTAGAGTGTCTACCAGCATTGTCGCTGTTCATTTTATCCTATACCATAGAAAGCGATGCCTCTACAGCCACGGATGACAACCCCGACGCTCTTCCAGCGATCTCACCACCATACGATTTCGATGGTGCTATAGAGCCGGACCTACTACAACATCTTAATTCCACCCGGAATGAATTACTATTCTTCCCTACAGGCATGATGCCTGAATACTGCATGAACGTAGCCAAGGACAACGGCTACGGACCAGCCGATATCGAGGCATTCAATATATTCTATAGTGATTGTGCGTTACCATGGACTGTGTGTCGTCTCAATCACTCCAAGGTTGACGCTTATACAATGGCTGAAGTGAGCAATTCTCTTTTCTCGGTATTATGAAAGTTCCAAGAGCTAACAAGCACTCAATAATAGTTCTTCGGCAAGATACCCCTTAGCATGCGTGAATTCATCCGACATATTATCGTGCTGAAGCCGAAGGATCTTCAGGGTGCTGCCGCTGCATCGAATGATGATAACATCGAGTTTTCTGAAGATTCATGGTGCCTTTATATTCTGGTTCATGAGATATCGCATTCTCTAGATTCGCATGTCTTTATACCAGGAGTAACCCAACCAGATCAGGACCGCCTCAGTGACAGCCAGACCTGGAAAGATCAGTTCAGCCAGGACAGCGCAACCGTTTCTGAGTATGCGCGCACCTTATGGACGGAGGACCTGGCCGAGACTGGCATAATTGCTCTCTATGACATCGTGGTACCCGGCGGTGCAGATACTCTCTCAAAAAACTCCCATGATGTAAGTTATCACTTTGGTATTTAAATCCTATGGAAAGAAGAGAGATATACAAACCGCTACTAACCTCAGCGGGCTTCCTCCTAGGTCTACCACCAGTATTCCACCTACCAAAAATACTACGGCGACCTCATTACTCCAGGTAAAAAGACAAATTGCACAAGCCGACTGATGAATTCCCAAATGGTTATTTGGGACGGTAGCGGATATAGAGACGCCGGGGAGGACCGCCCCAAGCCCAACACACGCATCACCATTATCCCACCGAGTGTTTTCCACAATGAAACATGCGTTCTCCCTCGAGTGAAATAATGGAACACTAGCGACCGACAACAGCTCACAGCGTTTAGAAGCCTATCCTTGTATAGGGCGTTCAAACGGTAAGGAGAGGGAGATTTAAACTCTTTCTCTCGACGATACAGCTGTAATACACGAGGTGTCATAATTCTTTTGGACATTATAGATCATAAATAATGGTTAGATCATATGAAGGAGTAGGAATTCCTGGAAATTTCAAACTCGTTCTAGAAACTCAAGGCCAAGGGGTATACAGGAATTTCACCTTGGCTGCAGCCCCATTCGTTAATAGTGCATAGGTAGATTATTAGGTGCCAATAAAATTCTTTCGGCAGAATTGGGATATCTAAGTGAAGATTATCCTTTTAAAAAAGATTCAGTATTCGTACGAACTCACGGACCTATTGACATACGACACAGTGACTATGTATATAAAACAGGTTTATGATTTGGGGTTCTGTAAAGGGTCGTCTGGGTATTATAAATACTATGATTCCTTGCCATGGCCAGAACGCTGCATAAATGATTACCTACCCTATATACTATGATGACGCTTCCCTAGCCACTCCTAATGGTTTCCGTAATAGCCCGTAGCCTAGTGAGCACTTATACACAACGTCGAATACCCCGAGGAGAACCGATACGACGTATATTTGCTATGAAACAGAAAAGGGGGATAGGGGTAATTACGGTGAGCTTAAACCTGTCTGCTATATATCGTATTATACAAGTCCCTGATACATGCATTGAGTTTTTGGCTGCGCTCTTCTAAAATTCCATCTTCTGATCAGTTCACACCTCCAACTGGTCAAATCTCTAACACGTTAAATCCCGACAATGCCAAACGTACCTAATGACTAAGGTAAAAGCGGTAGAAAGGCAAGTTCGTCTCGTTCTGAGTCTTGATTATCGAGCATTCGCTACAGAAAATCTGCATATGTATCTACCTAGATATTCGTTACGTACGGCCGGGGAATACAGTGTGACGCCAATCAATATTATCACCATTTATGCCCACTCAGTGTCGTTCCCATAAAGGGAAACTCGGTGGCCTCAACGTGCTACATCATAGGAGTCATCCTATGCCCCTTGTTAGCAATGCAGGGGAGATCAATTGTGCCTATGACGAGGCTCCTAGTCAGGTATGATTATGCTCTCGACGCACTATAGCAGGTGATGGTGTGTTTTGAATACCTATGTCACATACCTACCTAGATACAGATTAAATACATCATGGCACTATGTTTTCTATTTAAATTGGAGAAACGAGCTTCATATTCTACATTTATTTATTTATTATGCCGACAGCAATAGCGTTTCCTCAGTGCCTATCAGCACACTCCATATCCTAAACCACCTAAGCAAAACGACATCAGAATATTCAAAGATGCAGCTGCTCTTGTTACTCACTCTTCCCCTCCTTGTCTTCGCCGACTGGCCCCATTCAAAGCGAGAAATCATACCTCCGTTCGATTTTCAAGGTGCCATCGAAAAGGGTCTCCAGGAACACCTCCCTTCGACTCCATGGCGTATCACCCCCTGGAATGGGACCCTGCTGCCCTTAGAATGCAACCACATGGTCGACAAATACCTTGTGAATATCTCCAAGATTGAGGTCTTCCAGGTAAAATACGACGATTGTAATCAACCTTGGGTTATGTGTCGACACAAGGAAGCCAAGACAAATGCAAGCACCATGGCTGAGGTAGGCCACCAGTTCTCCTTCCCCGTTTTACCCCCTCATCCCTCTACATGTCCATGAATTTGGGATCCAAGGCTAATTACATTTCAGACATTCGGTAAGATACCTCTCAGTATGCGGGAATACGTCAAAAACCTTTTAGTTTTGAGCCCATATAAAATTATGGGCGCTTACTCGGTCAATTACAACGATACTATTACCGTGGCGGACGACTCCTTTTTCCTTTACGCCATCGCACAGGAGATGATGCACTCGATTGATGCGCATTTTACGGTACCTAATGTAACTGCCGAAAACGGCACTACCAGCGAAAGTGATATCTGGAAAGCCTTTCATGAGAAGAGCGATGCGGTCGTTAGCGACTGGTCCACGTTTACATGGCAAGATAACCTGGCAGAGACAAGCGTTATATCCTTCTACGACGCTGTGGTCCCTGGTGGCGTGCAGGCTATCCAACCGAACTGGACTCAGGTAAGTCATATCAATAGAACTAAATCTAGAGTAGTTACCAACGAGATTAATTTATCTACAGGTCTTCCCTCAATACGCCCTCCTCCAGACTCTGTATCGCGATATCCTTACTCCAGGTATTAAAACGAACTGCACACGCCGTTTAGAGGACACACTCGTCTTATACAATAACTTTTCGGCTCAGCATATCCCCCTTCCTAATTTCAACGACACTGAGAAAATTTCGCCGAATCCTCTGGGCAACAATACACACTGGCTCATTCGGTATGACTGGAACGGCACAGAGACAACCTATGATGGAAATTAAGCTATTCTGTACTAGATGGCGTACGCCAATGATGCCTTGCTTTCGCTATGCTGGTCGTTATATCTATTTTGGAAGGGGGAGATGCAGTATTTGGGATAGGAATTCGCCATGGCCGTAACATGACGTTCTCCTGCCTCGTTTTATGAGCAGCATACCTAGTTATATTTAAATACATCAAGCATGGTTTATTGCCTACTTGAAGTCTGAGTGGTCGTTGGATGCGATACGCGAAATTAGAAACGAATATTTAGACGGCTACTACGGTACGTAATACGTCTCAACACCTTTGACCTAGCTCTTAGTACACTGGTCAAACTTATAAATGTATGGAAATTTATGTGAAATCCTGAGCAAGTATCATATGTAAACGAGCAGAATGTCACACATATTAGATAACAGAGCCAGTTCACTCTCAAACAGTAGCAGTAAGCAACAGAACCTATACTGTGTATAAGAACACAACCTAATATGTGGTAGGCATTCATTCAAAAGGGTCTAAGTCAAAAACTCCTATGTACATCGAAATGATAACACCAATCTATCCGGGCGCGCTCCAACATCCCCGGGGGCGTCGTCGTGCTAGTGAAAGTTCCCGCGTCCCCTTCCCTGAGAGATACGAGTTGACTGATTCGAGCCATAAGAAGCGAATTTGGAAGTGAAGAGTCGTAAGTGATGGACATCGTCTTGCGTATCGACTCGCGAATCCATGGCATGCCGTGCGTTGTTCTCATTTTTCTCCGCTTTCATCGGGGTTCAGGACATTTAGAAGGGGGTAGGGACAGCGGCCTCAGTACGGGGGTAGCTGACAGTCACCGAGTAACTGGTTGTCTGAGGCTGGAATGGTAGGAAGCCACTGGAGCCACCCGTGAGAGCGGTGCCCGGGGCGGTTCCGAAGTTCGCCGTAGGGAAAGAAGCGGGAGGGTCAACTACGGATGGCGTGGGAGCCGGGGATTCCTTTGGGATACGGGCGGGAAAGGTGGCGAAAGGCGAGGGAGCCGTGGCCTCAGCGACTGAGCCAGATGTAGTGGCATATGTGATAGAGGGGTGGTACGACGGAGTCGGGTTGGCTACGGCTGGGAAACCCGTAGACCCGCAAGTCGGTGCGGTGCCAGGAGCAGTGGCAGAAAGAGCGGCGGGAACAACTGGGAAGGCCGGGCCAACTGCCTTCTTGTGTCGGAACGGCACCGCAAGGGCCGCAGTAGCGATAGTGAGAACGGTGAGGAAGTACATATTGATTACTTGTTTAGGTAGTGTATCGAGCGAGTGTAGACTTTGTAACGGAACCCCAAAATTATTAAGCAACTGGACCGACCGACTAGGTGACTTGACTGAAGAGAAAGGTAATGACAGGAAGTGTGCCTTTTCTCCAGACTGTGAGAAGGGCGAGATGGTGGAGTCTATATACTGTGAAGCCCCCCTTTCCCAGCTTGGTTGCCAAGTTTGAGGTGCTTTTCTAACCCTATACCCTTGGGCATCATCGCAATATCTGTAAAATGCTTCGAATATTACGGAAACTTTTCCATCATAGGAAACAACTTGTTTCTATTCTCAGCAATTTCGCATGTATGCCGATCGACTACGGGAAAGTATTAACCTGATGGAGTTCCTTGCACCATCCCAGATAGAGACCCCTGCATCAAAATGTAGATCGTCGTCAGCCCCGGTTGAGGTCCCTCTGGAGTTGGAGGGAGGACGGCAGCTTGGTGTTGAGGCTGACCCAAGTTTTAATAATTGACTGATGACGAAGTGACGCTATTATTCGTTGATCTGATAGGTCCGGCAGTGAACAATTGGCTCTGATACTGGCCTCTATGGTAACGGCTGCCCCAGTCGTCCGCAACGATGATAGCAGAGTAGCAACGACGAAGGCGAGAGAATAATCGGCGATCGGCACATCATATACTCAACAGAGCCTCTCTCGAAATAAGAGCAGGTATACACACTATGCTAGTGTAGTACATAGTAAGAATGCGCCGGAACTAAGGGCAAATTTCTGGTTAGAACAGCTCCACCGACCAGGGAAAAGCCGACCTTGAACCTGCTAATTCCTTGTTTGCCAGGGTTCTGTCAACGGTTGAGGGTCGATCAGATTAACTAATACCTTCTCGAAGAGGCGGCTCGATGTTTGTGCCTGCATGATCGAGGACGCTAGGGGAGAAGACGCCGGTGTTTTGGCTCATGTCCCCATGAATCCCGCTGTACCTACATTACCACCTTGTCACCTTGGCAAAGCTTAGAAGGTCACCCATGCCAGGATCAATATGTCAATTTCGATGAAAAGGAGACGGAACCCTTATTTTTAATTGCTGGTAACTCGATAAGGATCTGACTTGACATCTGAGTTTGCGGTAGACAGGTACCTAATGAAAGCGTAGATTGATTCAGCATTTTGAGGACGAATATGGTAATTGAAATATCCGGCCTCGAGCAAATCCGAATGTGAATGTGTAGCCGTTCAATTACAGTAAGCGGTTAGTGATTTACCGACCGATGAACTGGAACCGGCTGCCCTACCAACCTTAACACACCTCACCAATCAGGTCCCATGTATGTTGAATAAACATGTTTCGAGTTGAGAGGTTAGCAGGTTCTATCTTTTCCTCTCTCATCTACCGAACTAAGTCGACGTGGTCTTTAACATGTGAGAATGTACTTCTTTTTTTTTGATCTGATCTTGGCTACCTCTTTTCTCAAAAAAAAGTTGGAAGCCCGCACGAAATCGGTACCAACAAACCGCAGGGCCCAGATCCACTGCACCATTGCAACCTCTCGTTAATTAGGCCTCCACTTGGTGCCAACCAAGAGGCAATATCTAGAACCGGTTGTTGGAAAGAAATAAAGTACATATGTATAGGCCGACCAAATACATTAAGAGCGTCTTTCCGACAGTGTACAGAATCTCGAAGCAGTCAGAGTTACTGCACATCAGAGTCAGCGACCATACCGATCGGTATGCTCAGTATCAAGATTTATGGCGGTCAACAAACAAAGCAATTGAAACCAACCTGTGGTAGAATGAAGAGACAACAGAGGCATTGTCGAAAAGTATCAACTGCCTTAGAACGAAGATGGCCACTGCCGCGCATTTCGCAACGTTGCAGGTAGATCTAGATGCAGCTTACGAAGCTGAAAGAGGACTGCCACCCCCGCGCCACGAACGCCGAAGTTGTCTTCGGGAACCAGTCGTCCTAGAGTCCAAGTAACGTCGACGGCATAGTGATATTGACGCGTGGCAGAGCTCCCCGATCTCTAAGCTCCTTATTCTTACGAGAGTGACGAGGCTCCGGCACTTATCATGAAACTGAGCAGCAATCCTTGAGCGTGGTCTACTAGAATGACCGGCTTGGAATGGGGTCTTTCATTGTAACTCCCGAAGCGCTCTTCATCAGACCAGGTCCTGATAAGACCTGCGAAAATCATCGCTCAAAGTTTCATCGGTGGCGGACATGAAGTCGGTGGCTCCAAAAGGGTGCTCTCGAATCTCATCATCGCTCTTAGTCGGTTCACGAACAGTACCCCGCTCAAGGCTTTTGTCCTACACGTCCCTCTTAGTATGTAGAGCACTTTCCTATATTTCAGTAACAGAAAGGAAAAAGCTGTTACCTAGCATGTGTTTGCTGAATAATTCATGCTATCCAAGGAAATTGATTCGATCAGCAAGTAAAGAGTTATTTGTACAGTAACTGGCAGAGTGGCTCAGGTACGATTTCCATAATATGTCACCCGCGCCCGTATTAGTCATCGCGCTCCTTGCAACGATCAACAATGAATTATGTTGATAACTGCCTACGTAGGTAGGCAACAATACCCTTGAAGTATTGATATCAACAATGAACAATTGAAGGTTAATCTTCTATTTAACGAGTAGGTATCCCTATGACTTTCCACAGCTGAATTCTCATCCGCGACCCAAGTGACATGCACAACATGGTATCTACCACCACCACCACCACCATTAACACCGGCGCCACCGCGTCAGGGCTGCTCGGCCTTCCGAGAAACGTCCTCCTCATGCTTCCGGATTACCTGCACAACATCGAGGATTACATGAATGTAGCCTCGACATGCCGCAGACTTAAAGAACTCATGAGCAAGGCTCACCCTCACACAATACTATGTCTCGCATGGGAGTCAACCAGAGTATTCTTCCGTCCCTCGCCGTACTTCCTGATCTGCGCGGTAGCGAGGCAACTGGGCAACTGGGCGCGCGAATCGGACGAGAATGAAGCCGAGCTGGTTGCCGATATGCCGCGAGGTATCGACCACCTGATCGACCTAGCCCTGCGCAAAAAGCAGTTCGGCCTGACTATGGCGGATATCCGGAGGATGCATGAGCTTCGCTTCTCCGTCATCAACCCCGTGTCGGACTTGGTCGACAAGTGTGTCGGTCGCCAATGGTACGAAACCCCTAACTTCTGGAATGGCGGTGTCGACGACGCCTACACCATCCACGCCGAGGCCGACGATACCTTCTTCCACCTGGCCATTTACGGCGAACTGTTTGGTCCCGACTTTGAGCCCTTCCTCGACGATTCTCTTTCGTCTCAGAGAAGGTTGAGAGTGGACACGCGCCTCGAGTTCGTCAAGTACATCATTTTCGACTATGAGACGATGTCCCGGTGCGTCTGGCGGGAAGACGGATCGAAGGATCCGCGACGGGCGGTGATAATTCATCCAGACGGACCCTATTTCAGCGACGAGAATGGCAGATGCCGGAGTTATTTAGATAATAACAAGGCTTTGAAGTGGGTCATGCGTAGTACTCGCTGGCGACCTCACTGGCGGATAGCTCGGCTGGACGCGGGTGCCGGCCCTGATTTCGTCGATTCGAGGGGAAACGGCTGCGCGTGGCGGCAGAACATGCTGGAGCACATAATGCAATGCCAAGGGCTCGAGGGCCTAGGAATGATAAGGCCCGAAACCGACTTGGCTAATAAGTATAAGCCGAAGATTAGGGAGTGGAAGAAGAAGATTACGCATCTCCGAGAGGAACCCGCTCTTGTAAGCGTCGGCCCTTTAAATGGTACACATGAGTATCCTGATCTCTATGGAGATTTGTTCATTTGCGCTAGCGGGTATCCAATACCCTGACACCCACGTTGAAAGGGGGATTTACTCGCAAAAGGCCGGATGGCTGTCCCAGTCTTCGCAGGGCGAGAGATACTTGTGAAATGAGCTTACAACACGCAATTCGGATGAGTAGGTACCTATAGATCCACCCAAAGACTAGTCGCTTATCTCTTCGTTGTGAGAATACACCACCTAGTATTTCCGTAGAAAACGTATGACATATAGGTAGGTTGCTGCTCCCCCTGTGAGCCGTAAATGCCGATAACAGCAGACATAAGACTAGTTAGGGAACGGCGTACCTAAGTTAACAACTCAAAAATAATTGCTTGCTCTTGCCGTTATGTATAGACCCAAGCTTCTGAACGGAATAAGGAGGGTGACTCACCATTGAGAGTGACAATCAAAAAGGGGCTGGAGTGTTTGGTAAGACAACTTACTCGTCACGGTCAGCTTCGCTACTCCTATATGCATTAGCCCAAGACTTGAATAGGAAAGTGTGAAACTTGCCTTGGAGCCTGCTACGGTTCAGATAGTCCATGTTCCCAAAATATCCGCTACTCAATAACAGAAGCCAGTCTCTTCAACCTATGTACGAAATACAACATTCAGGAGCGTCCTGTAACATTAACATCCCGCCAGAGTATTATTCATGATTATACGAGATAGCTAGAGGAGCACGTGTCAGCAATTCCAGTAAGGCTACGTACCATGGAAGCTGCACTATATGATCAGAATGCGAACTTGACACCCCTTTAAACATGTCAACGCCGAGTAATCCAATCCAAATCACTTCACTTCTATCTACGCCCGTGTCACTATGCATAAATCAGTCTAGACTTCTAGTTTTTACTTTTTGTCTTTATTTATTCTTTTTTCATGCTTCCGTTACCGTCTATCTAGGGGGTATGCCCGCCGTCGTTGAGTCTCAAGTACCCCAGGGACAAAGGAAATACACCCCTGGTCTTGCCCACCTAACAATCACTTGATTCGGTGGCTTCCATCTGTAAGAGTCCCCTACCCCTGACCTGTTCCATGTCTTTTCTGGATATCGAGGTGTCCCACACACCTTATGATGCTCTAGTATATATGCCGTAGACTCCTTGTGTCCCTTTGGTACCTAGTCCCCTCCTTGCAATGTGCACAACCCTAAGGAAAATAGTACCTCAGCTCAACTCCAGTCGGATGACCCCTTTGTGCCGCCTGTGGTATCTCTGAAAATGCGCTATGTTTGCTAGGTTAGCCAAACATAGCACCACCTAGCCTAGAGTTGCACAACGACATAACTATCATGTCCTCCCTTCGTCCAGTGACATCCAATTCAAGTTCTCAGCCTGATACGAAAATCTGACTTCGAAAACCTGGTCGTTTCAACTCAAATACCACGTAATCGAGTAGTCTGCCGTATCAACGAGTAAACTCGTCCTCAGTGAATAGACCAGTGCCTGAAAGTCAGAGAACTGTATGACCTGGCCGAAAATGTCGTCCACGCGAGGAAATAGCCAGGATTCTGATCATGTCCAATAAAGTGCCAGTCATCTCAGATAAGAGATTCGCTTCGAGACAACGTGTTCATTAGCTCGTCATCTTGGCCATATCCAAAAGGAGATTGGTAATTCAACCTCCCTTCCTCTCCGAGTCATTTCTTGGTAACTGCTCGCTCTGTGGGTAGACGTCGCTTCGTGGCTTCGTATCGTTACCTTTCTTTCTGCCCCTGGTCATCTTCTGCCATCCACTGCCAGTGTTATCACTCTCGCTTTTGGCGCCCCGTATATGTCCGTTTTCCCTAGACAGCCCATTTACCCTCGGATTTGACAGTTGCAAGCCTTCAAACCTGGATGGGAGGTTGTCAATCGGCGACTTTTGCTTGTCCTTCGTCGACTCCCCTTTCAAAGCCGGTTGGTTGTACGCTGGGGGGTTTGGAGGTCCTGGTGCCTGATCAAAAGGCAGTTCCAATCGCCTAGTGAAAATGGGGGAAGGGCTGTTGGCTTCATAAACCGGCGAAAGATGTGGGTACTCGGTTGACTGTAATCGATTCTCCGTTGCGAGGTCGAGTTGTGCTATCAAAGGACTAGGCGTTGTTGTACGCATGGGAAATCGTTGCAAGGTATTCGGACCAATTGTTGTAGCATTACCACCATCAGAGCCAACTGGTATTGGGGACATGTTCATAACATGAAAATGATTACTTGTTGGGGCCATGGTCGTAGTATGAGGAAATTGGGATCCAGGTACCTGATTTGTTATTAATGAGCCGTTATTCGATGAACCATTGACAACAACCGGTCGGTCTGATGGTGACGAATTCTCTTTCCGTGGCACAGAACTATGAATGAATGGTGTTTCACTAACAGAACCAATCATGTCTGCCCGCTGATTAATATGAAGTGGATTATCATAGCCTGCATACTGAGCCGATGCCATTTCGCACTGCGAAGGTTGTCTAGGCGAACTGCCATTCGATAGTTTAGACATAGAGCCATTGACAACAAGAGGAGCCGTATCACGAGGTTGCGGCCCAGCCGTTGTTGCAAAGGGCGCCGAAGCAAGGGGAGTCGAGTTTCTCCCCACGGAGCAGGCTCTGTTATGACCCAATGGCGAAGGAGAGCGAGAAGAGTTTTGCTTGATCCTATCAAGTATTGACTGAGGAAGCTGATCTGAAGACAAGCGTCCCCTACTTGGATTAGGAGGCTGAGGTCCTATTTCGCCAAATGTAGGGATATTATTCGTTGGGATGCTTGTTTGCCGCGGTGGACTAGAGGGATCCGCGTAATAACTGTAGCCTCTCGCCTCTTCGGGTGGGGTGTTCGTAGTCGATCCAGTCTGTTCATTCTCATGCCCCTCATCTGGGATGAAACTGGGTATAGGGATTCCATTGAGGTGTCGGGCAGGAACATTAGCAACCCCGTTGGCGGCCAAACCCTGCGCGTTTTGCATGCCAGGAGCAGTCCGTGACGCCGGCTGTGACTGTGACCTCATCGCACTTCCAGATACACCGTGGCTTGTGTCACTAGCGGTCGTCGATCTTTGCGAGCTCCGTCGAAACTCAGCACCGTGATTATTCGACGGGGACGATGGGTACGTCCCAAAACCCTGCTGAGTGTAAAATGCCGGCTGCATTTGAAACGGGTAATAAACCCATTCGGGGTGAAGCGGTGCACTTAGCGGTGGAGTGTCAAACGAATTGGTTCTTGAGCGCTCCGTTGATGAAGGTTGCGTCTGTGACGCATTCCCCTGCATCATCTGAGAATGCTGAATATTGAATGCTTGGGATTGGGCATACTGGAGAAACCTAAGATTATTCTCCTGTAACGTCAACGCGGAAATCGTCTGCGCCATCAATTCTGGCGATGGCATATACATAACCCCGTCTTGGGTCATTGGGTATCCAGTCGGAACAAATAACGGGCTTCCGTTATTGTCGAAAGGCACGCTAGACGATGCTCTTCGACTGTTGTTGTTACCATTATTTCGGTGCTGGTTTTGTTGTCGGTTTCCGCGAAACCCTGCTCCACGACCTCCACGATTGGGTTGTTGTTGAGAAGCACTCCGTAAGAGTACGGGCCGAGGTACCGGCGGTTTCTGCATTGGGGGTGCTTTTTCCTCCTTCGGATACACATACTGCTCGCAGCACTCGTCAAGCTTGCCTTCCGCAATAAGGTCAAAGGCGCGACGGAGCTCGAGATGCAGACCTCGAAATGCATAATCATCAGCCGTGTTGCCAAGGTTGCGATTGGTGTTAAACGGCTCTTCAACACAAAGGTGGGTATTGTTTTGACCTATATGCCACCCCTTTTCCGTCTTGCTTATGATTCTACCCATCCGCACAGAGAGCACATCCGTACTATAGTCAACTTCGTGAGCATAAAATCGGAAAAACTGAAATAACAACTCTCCTAGAGAAGACTTGTTTTTACTTCCAAATCCTTGCAGCTTATCTACGTCGTCGGCAAATGAGTTTGCCTCGCCATCTTTCCCGGAGGACTTGTGGTGAGGTTGCTGGTGCAGCGCAGGCAAAACGGGAGGTTGTCGTAATTGTAAAAACGCGATGATCATACATATCCATGTATATGAGCTCAGAGTCCCACCATTTGCTACCACTGTTAATAGATACTTCCAGCATCTGTGCAAAAGAACCTCTACTTACCAGCGTCATTCACAATTCTCCGCCTAGTCCAGTACTTGATTATCATCGCAAGAGGGCGAACTCGTTCGTCAATTTGGACATACGTCTTAATCATACGAGTGTTATCCAGAGCCAATGTGTTGTTGACATTCATATCACAAGACAGCTCTAGCTCGGGATCCCAGATCTTGACGATTGGAACTTTGGCAGAAGACACACAGACGACTCTCTCCATTCCGTCTAAAAATAAGTCAGCAAGCGGCAAATGAATCCTGAGGACAATATCTCTTACGTCTAGCTAGCAAATCTGCGAGCATGCAGACGCCTTCAAGCTCTTTCCATGGAGTTACTATGCATATGTCCACTACGATATGGTTAGTTGAGCAAACAACCCTTCCCGGGTGGGGTATCACGAACCGTCAGAGTCGTCTGAGCAAAGCAGGTTTCCCGAGGAGCCGAAAAGGTGTACACGAATGTCATGGCCAGGCCACGCATCGTTAAGAAGCTTTTCTAGCTTCTGTACCAATATACGTCGCTTCACCTCTACTTTTTCTGTCGGCTGTAACCGGCCATATAGCTCGCGCATGTCTGTGGTGAGTCTTCGCTCATCGTCTTCAGAAAGCTTGCTTTTGACGGTCTTCAAGTCCACCTTCTCCAGCCTCTCATTGCCTATGCTATACGGTATTCTTCGACGAGAATTCTTCAAGCCAGTCTCATACTTGCAGTGTCTCGGTGGCAGCGGGCGCAGAGAAGGGAGGGCCCCGTTGGTCTCGGAATACGCGGATCGCGGAGAATGGGATTGGTTGGCGTTTGGAGAATGATCTCTGGACTCGAAAGAGAATTTGCGCGCATGTTGTTGCGGTGTCGACGGAACGGAATTCGAATGCTGAGGCAAGTTTGATGGGGAGGTAGACGGCTTCGGTCTCGTGGAAAGAGGATGGGACAGATCCGTTTTCTTCGGAGGCATCTTGGGCGGCGTGTCCTTGCCTGTTATAAGCGCGCGATCGGCTTTGCTAATGTTATGGTTGCCTCTAGTAGCATGGCAATTCTGGGAACTCTGCCTAGCGCGAGAATCCTTGTTTGGCAGTTTGGATGAAGAGCGAGATCTGGGTCCGACGTGGACGTTGTGAGTCGATAATAATGGAGGTAAGGGAGCAGCTTGGAGACCACCTCCTCGTCCAGGCGCAATAAGCTTGTTGTACTGCAAGAGCTGTGCCTGGTAAAGCGAGGACTGTTGTGGGAAAAAGATTGGGATCCAGTCGACCTGACTTGTCAGATACTGGGAGGCAAGAAGCGGATCTGGGGTACCGCGGGCGAGAGAGCTAAGTCTAGGGACGGACTGACTGGAGGTCGACCGGGTCCAAAGAGGTTGAGTTGGATAATTATGTTTCGAGTCTGCCGTTATAGGCCGGCCGTCCATTAAAGATGGGCCCCGCACAAACAACCGAGAGGGATTTGACTGGGGATAATCAAACGAATGGCTAGTGACGCGACTGTGAGCAAGGAATGGACCCTATTCTTTGTCGGTCGTGGTCGTCGGCAGCAAATAGTCGACAATCGTGAACAGGAAACGCTACAACTTGATAATTACGCTGATTTTTGTCGTCGGCTGCCCGAGAGAGCGCGGCAGGGACTGGACAATGGCAAGTCGGAGGATCGGCAAGGCGAGGCCAAAAAAAAGGAGCGAGTCGGATGGCTCGAGTTGACAACTCACTAGCGTGCGCTCAGTTCGGGTCAAACCCGAGCTTGTAATCAATATAAGGGGATATGGAATGTCTCTACCGTTCGAAGACCGTGGATTGCGAGTTCATGGGGAGGCAGTTTCCAGCATACGTCGAGCATCAATGGATCGATTGCCGAGCAGAATCGCAGGAACTGGGAGCATTTACGCTTGGCTGGAGAGGCCAGACACGCTAAAAAAGGGAAAAAAGGACAAAAGATTCAATTGAGGGAACGATTGTAATAAGCAAGACACGCACACGAGTCGACGTGTGGGTATAAAGGGGTATCGCCAGAAGAGGAATGAATAAGAAAAAGAAGTCTGAATCTGCAAGAGACAAAAACGGTCGTAGTAATTCGTTATTGTTGCCCGCTGTAGCCTTTTCCACATCCACTTCTAAAAAGGGGAGGGAGAGAAGATACAGAAGTTGTAACAAGCCGTCGACTATAGCATACAGAAGTGGTGGTGAAGTTGGTCGGGCAGTTTCCAAGGGCCAAGCACAAAAAAGGGAATTTGTGTAGAGTAGGAGGTAGCAATGGGTAGGTGAAGTAGTGGAGGCAGGTAAAGGTAGGTAATTTGACTGAGGGTGATGAAAGTGCAAGTGCATTGCAGATGCGGTGCCCATCTTCTATGCAGTTAGCAGCTAGCAGCTAGCACCTTAGAACAAGGCGACATGATGGAAAGGGTTATCGGAGGTATAAGGCGGGTCGTCCCAGAGCCTGGCTCCCCTGTCGGAGTGCCTGGTACCTGCTCCTCGTCTTATTCCATTTGCCCATGCGTAATACGGTCTGACCTGGCTGGAGTGGGCAAGAGCGCGAGCGCGTTACCCTACACCAAACTATAGGGGGTTAGCGTGCGGAGTGTGGCGCGTGCTCTAGCACGCTAACTACCTAGGTACACTAATATGGTCTGTCTACGTGGGTACATACGGGCTGACGGGTAGGATATGTGCCAAACAGCATGTTGCAATAATTAATGACTGAAGGGCAAAGACGCACCAACATGGAGAAAAGGGGGCGTCAACAGGGTGTACTCGGAGCGAGGCAGACGGCAACGTTTCCTGTAGCGACGTTCAAAGACGTTGGGATTAGTATGGTAGAAGAGCGGTCGTCTTAAGCTAGTACCAACGGGTATAAGATCGTTGAAGGTTACTACAATTTTTGATAATCTCAATATGTACCTATGGTCCAACCCGTATCTCCGGATTGACGGCTACATAAAAATTGAATTATAAGTGTCGTTAGATAAATATATGCATGTATACAAGTAGAAAGTTAGCCTATTACCAATCCTTCGCCTCGCAAGATCCTACCAGACGCTATAATTATATGTATACACGTAGCGATGCAGAATGAGGTAACGTAAAGCATTTCAGACTTATGAGGTAATCTCTACATGACGACCTTGACAACGTGGTAAGAGGTACAAGTACGAAGCTAACATCAGAGACATCAGGCGTTCTCTCCTTTCCCTAGAGATACTTTAAGTTCCATCATGCAGGTAATAATATCCCAAGCTCGCCCTTGCCATGTTACATTGGGTCAAATGCTTTCCAATTTCTGCAGCGGTTCCCCAGATCGTTACACTCAATCCTCTGCCGCTTCTAATACACTCCAACGTCATCTACCTGCAAAGAAATACCCGATCAAGCAGGTAAATGAGATGGCTAAGTCGTTTATAATTGGCCTCGGTGCCTTAAAACATTAGATCCGCGTATGATTATAATGAATGAGTTCCTAAAGCCTACCTTCGCCACCCACACATTCATCAAATTGTAACATCACCCCTACTAACCGGTTCTATCATTTCTTTGGCATAGGGCTGTCTGTCTCTTACTCACGGCCTTTCACTACCTCCCTACGTAATCAATAGTATTAGAACTAACCCAAGCACCCGGTGAGATCCCCAATCTGACCGGCGTCTTGGTCCAATAGCGACCCAACCAGATTGGGACAACCCGGGTCCTTGTCGATCGATCGCTAAAATGCATTGGGTTAATTCTTTCCTAATTTCTGAACTTTAACGTACTGTCAGTCAAGGCGTCATGAGGCTCCAAAGACCCTTAAGCCCGCTGCAGGGTCCGCATGTCCCCTTTAACACGTCGTAGGGCGCAATGACGAAGGTAGCCAAGCAAAATGCTCCTCAATCCAGTCAAGAACCTTCGGGGGTACTTAAAGAGATTCCGCCGCCAACGCGAATGGTTGTACAACATGCGAAGTACGACTGATGTAACCGATCTTATCAGCCAACTGGTGACAGTGTATCCCTGTCTTCGCCCATTTGGTATATCCCGAGAGAGCCTGAAGCAAGGCACATTTGCTTTTTCGAGTCTGCTGGATCTGAGAAAACGCATGTTTTACGGTACCACCACTGGTCGGTCTATTTGACGTCGTATGCCAGTTTGAACAAATAGGCCTATCGGATCAGCGTCTCGGAATCCTTTTTAGTGACCTTTCCTAGGTGTGCAACTACCTACCTAGGTACGTATACGGGTCTCGATTCGCCGTCACTGGCTTCTTCAACTAGCCGGACCGGCCCAGCTAAGCCGTGTACGAGCTACGCCCCCTCAGTCAGCGCATCTGACATAAGTTTGCAAACGTGAGGTTTTATTGCTCCTTGGCCGAGTGACACAGCTGGAAAGAGGCATTCTGCGGATTTACCGTACTTTGGTTTTGTCCTCTAATTTAGGGTCGTCGCCGGAAAGCGGCGGAAGCTATGTAGGTAATCTTGCTTAGTACCATTTCCGTACTATCGCTTGAATGGTCTAAGCAGACGGTGCTCATCTTCAACTTCAAATACCTTAGGTAATCATGCCTTTCTTGGCTACGTCGAAGCCGGCTACACCGTCTACGTTCCCCTTATGACGACAAGCTGCGTCGCTGGCTATCGCCCTCAATCCACCAGGGATAGCAAGTACTTCCCCCATCTGGCAACCGAGATATGGAAGAATCCAGCTACAATTTCTCTGATACTACCAACATCTATCGGGACAATAAGTACGCGGTCTAGACTTTGAAGACCAACCGCCGTTTCTTAAGGGTTCTCACAGTGGACGTTGTCCCTTAGAAGCCATTTCTGTATCGACTTATTGTCCTGCACAAAGGAATCGACTCGGCACAATCAGATACCAGTCACTAGTCCAAACTAGTAATCTACGCTCGAAGTATGTGTTTCGCGGAATGGAGACTCCGAGAATATGTCGCGCTTGTCCATAACGTTACCGAGGAACAGCCCTCGAATTCTACGTAATAAAGAGTTTCTATGTTTTAACATGAGACTTTCAGCCGGTATTGCAAAGTTAGGCGTTGGGGGTGGTCTCCAATTATAGAGCAGTTATTCATCAGACGCTGAGGACAGCGAAGCGCTCTACAAAACGGGAGACTTACCCCGTGGCCTTCAAATGTTCTATGCATACAACGAAGGAATGCAATAACGAAAGTTGACTACAACTTACATAAGCTGTCAGACCCCGCATATCCGCTACCACGGTTGGACAGCTGCTAGTCCCGATTGGTCCCAATCCAACTAAATGGAACGGCACGAGTTCTTCGAGGCGCGCTTGGCATCAGCCTTGCGAAATTCAAGGGGTCTAGCCAGGGGTTCAATCTCAAGACTGGGATCAGATCTCTGGCGAGGTAAAGGTTGAGACGGTCCCTGTGTCAAGGAGGTCCATCAGCCTTGTGTGCTGGCGCCAGGGACGTTTCTTTTCGTTTTATGTTTCTGTTTATTCTCCTCTATTATCTGCATGATCTTCGTTCGTTCCTTTCTTTCTTGCTTCTCATTAGATTAACACGCCGTGATTTTTGTGGCCCTGTCCCGGCAATTTCATTTTGCATTGGCGGCTTGTTATTACCCATTCATAGTGAGAGAGGTCAAAGTTCGGGATGTTTTCAAATTTGACTACCAAGTTGGCGATGAGAAAGGTTGGGTTGTCGAGCGATGCTCTCGATTTTTCTTCGTCTAAATCTAACAAATCCAACGATGGCTCCGTACCTGGTCTCGATGACTTGGAAGAGTCGAATTCGGGATGGTCGGCCTGGATGAATACTAAGAAACTCCCACTTACGGCACAAGCCTGGCTATCGCCAGTCCCGCCCCCAGTTCCCCTCGCGGAATGCCCCAAACCTGGTGACCTAGCACCTTTAGACCGAGATCGTCGGCTTACCTTTGGTGGCGGAAAGCCTGTTATTGTTTTATTCCTACGTTGTGTTGGATGTGCCTGTATGATTCGCCCCCACTTGTGACAGTGTCACAGCCCGCTATGTAATGCTGACTGGAGTGAATTCATAGTTGCACAAAAGTCCTTTTTAGCTCTCCGAGACCTTGCTATCAAGAATCAAGGCAGACTCAGCTGCATCGCCGTGTCACATTCATCGCGAGAAGCCACTCGGAAATGGGTCGATATACTAGGCGGTGCTTGGACCGTCGAGATAGTCATTGACGAAGACCGCGCCATCTACGCTGCATGGGGCTTGGGGCTAGGTAGTATATGGTACATGTTCAACCCTACGACGCAAATACAAGGGTGGAAGGAGAAAGGTTGGCTGGGCATAAAAGTAGCGAACTCTCTTCAACGAACGGGAAGCATCAAACAGAACATTGCGCTCGGTAACGCAGCAGGTGCGGATGCCACGCCGGAAATCGCAAGCGAAGGGCCGTCGACGGTTATGGGCAATAAATGGCAACAGGCAGGTCTATTCGCCGTCGATGGGCGGGGTACTGTAGTATGGGCCACCAAGGCGCTACGGGCCGATGATGTTATGGATTTGAACGCCGCGGCAGCTATCCTAGGTTTCTGATGAAAAGCAGAGAATGGACTGCAGTCTAATGAACAAATGTATCAAGATGTACGAATAGCAGCATTGAATTCACACGGGTGAATATGTATCTTGGTAGATGGGCTCATTTCCTCGAATCTGGCTAAGGGCAAGTGACAAATCACAAGGACAACTACAGACTTATCCCCCGTAAGTAAGTGATTCCTTTTTGGCGTGCGATATGTAGTATTGCTGGAGAATAAATATGGCCCGAGGATTAATCAAGAAACCAACCTTATGAGGATGCGTACCTATACATACAAAGCATAGCTCTCAAGACCCCTTATTTCCCTACTATATTGATGAGTAAAGCAACCCCGAATTTCGTCGTGAACATGTCGTCTCAGTACGTAACTTTGTTTAATTTCTGACTTATACACAATGGACTGGGAGAGGCCCCAACCTTGAGCAGACCTCGAGCTGTTCCTCAACAAGCCTACAAGAACAGCAACATGACATAAAAAGTCATTTAGGTGTGCCGTAGAGGGTAACTCAGGATAAGCTCGATGAATCTAAATGAAGTATATTATTTATCTCAGGTGACAGTGAAATAGCAACAAAGAGAACCCCCTTAATAATTAGAGAGAAAACGAGTCAACGGCTAAATCACCTAACAGTACCTAGGTAACTACCTACCTCCTAGGAAGGTATAAAAGTGAGTTTATTCCAATATATAGCATACACCATTTGCCCTTCGCTACAATTCAAGTAACTTTCAGTACACTATATGGACATAAGTACTAGAAACTCGACAAGAAACTGCTCTCCGCAAAACGGTACGTTCATTCGCTTACTCATTCACCATCTAGACTCCTGAGATGCTGAAGGCTTCTTCGTTCCCACTGCTTTTGGCGACAGATAATCTAGTGCCAGGTACTCGATGATACGTGAGTTCGTGACGGATTGCCAGCATCTAGCGCTAACTAAGTATTATCCTAGAATCTAGGTTAAGGGTTCTCCAACTCGAAAGTCGTGGTGTATATCTCCTCGATAGAAAGGCCTCACCCCCCTCCCATTATGATAAAGTGTTCTAGTCAGCGCAAGTGTTTAAGAAATGGTTATACGACGATACTACACCCACAATATTAACACAGTTTTACGACGCCCCTTTTCTTAGGTACTCCCTTTTTTCCCTCGTCTCTCTGGGTTCTTTTACTCTAGTTAAGAGCCTAGATTCAAGGTCTGGGTAGTTGCGTTGTTGTACTACGTACCGTCCACTCGTTTTCTTCACCAAAAGCCGCCCGACTGCTTGATATCGTAGCCGCGTTCTTGCTCTCAAGGAAGGAAACCCCAACCACAACCTTAATCCTTTTTTCAAGAGATGGCACTGCCTAAGCCGCCCGCTCGATCTGTCGTTCATCAAGGCTGTCTACAACGTTAGGCTTGCGCTATCCTTCATAGATCAGATCTAACGGGTTTGACAGGGGAAGATCGGATAGATACCCTATACACCTTATCAACTATACGATCAAAACGTGTAATCTACTACTTACGACACATCCCCCGCCGGTAACTACAACGAACTTAGGAATCGGGATTCAGGACCGACTCATCTCTTACCGTTCACCTGCACTGACGTGCGAATGGTCCATTACGTGTCATGACGAGGAAAATCACATTGAACTCATCAAGCGGAAAGTACAACGCCGGTATTTGTCAATGCCTTTTGCTGCCAATTGAGATGCCGAATCGATGTGCCAAACTCCCTGATGCGGACGTGACTCGGAGTTCCTCTCCCTAATGCTTTACACACACACACACACACACACCTGCACCTGTGAAATGAAAAAGCCCTCTCTACACACAACCTTCTTCCATTAACCGGCCCGTTTTAAAATCAAGGAAAAACACCGCCATGCCGCCCTCCAAAACACCCCTTCACTGGATGAATACCCCTACTCTGTATGTATTATGGATCCCGAATTGTACCTCTTCTCTGATCGTAGTGCGATGCCTAAACGCGCTTAGGCTGTTAAAGCCCTCTCCTTCACACCGCTTCGACCCTGTCCAACTCTTGAGCATTCCGAATACCTTCGAGACTGGTATGTCGCCCAGATTTTTATGTTTGAATAAAAGCCGCGTCAAGAGGAAACCCATGCGCGTTTGTAAAGGCATGCGACCTCGACCGAGAGAAGGAGGCATTGAAGACAGATCGCAACTTCAGCAGTAAACACAAACCACCCCTTATGCCCTTATCCTTGTATCCTTGCCATTCCGTTGCCATAGAATTCCAGGTCCATTCTTTTCATGTTGATTCCATCCAGCCAAACCTTTGCAGGTACCAGTTTGAGAACAAGCCGTCTTATATACCGCTCTCTTGTAGGTATCGCGTATGACCTCTGTTTCAGAAAGTAAAGTGACGAGATGCTCGAAAATGAGAAAGGGGCGAGAATGGAGGTATCGTAGGCCGAAAAAGCAGAAACGCAGAGAACTCCTAACAGAAAAATGTTTTCCACCCCTGGTTTACCTAATCTTTGTTTCCATGTCGTCAAAGGCCTGAACACCCATGCTCATGCTTGGATATACGTATCCCTCATCCGTACCCAACCAACCTTAACACCGATTTTGCTGAACTAATCATCGTAATCCTCTCCTTGCGCCCACAACGTTGTGATACTACCAATCGCATATGATAAAATAAGCATCTAGTAACGCGGGTCTTCACGGCTTTGCATTGGCTTCTAGCCCCAGACGCTTGCCTGAACTCCCAAACTCGACTTATTTCCCCAAACGCCAGAGCGGTTACCCCATCCGTTATATCCGTCTGCGGCAGCGCTGGGCGGATTAGATGGAGCACCGGTTGTCGAGCCACTCTGGTTTGAATCATCGGCATTGCCCGAAGCAGAGACCCCGTGGCTCAGGGGAGACGGTAGAGGAGTGGTAGAACGCTTGTTCAGCGCTGGGTTTGGCGCCTGCGAACTTGCCGATGGACGCGTACCGATAGGGGCTACCGCGTTGCCGGATTGAATTGGCTTAGATGCCCCACCAGCTCCAGGAGGAGAACCTCCAGTTGGAGACGAGTTACTGGTGCGATTGGCCTGCTGGCCGACAGTGCTATCGAAAATGCCGATATTTGCCGCAGGGTTCGACTGAGGACTGGCATTGCTGTTGGCACGGGACAGGCCCTGCGCATCAGCCGGCTGCGATACACCTTCAGTGGCGTTGGGCGCATTCGGTCGTCCGTAATCGTAGGCTAGAGGGGAAGGACCGCGGTGTCCCGAAGTGCCGGTTGGCAAGCCCGGAATCCCAACTCCAGATCGGCTGACACCTGAATCGTCAGGATAACTACCTTCGCCGAACAGCGCGCTACGCTGACGTGCGATTAAGTCACGGCGCTCGTCTTCCGATATGCTGCCTGGGCTCAGAGCACGGTCAGGTTTGGCACTGTAGGGGATATCACCAAGAATGTCTGTAGATAGGACAAGTTAGCATCTAGTGGTAGAGGCTTGATCGTGTAGGAGGGTTGAGGACGCATCGCAGCATGCCGAGACAGGGTTTTACGGGAACTCAACAGGAGACATGATAGAAACATCGCGTGGAGCCAGAGGGAGACATAAAACATATTGACTCCGCCGAGTGAATTTTCTTTTTTCTTTTGATTTGCGATGCAAGTCTGGTGCTATACAGAAGAGGGAGGCCTACTTCGGTTATATTGCTGCTCTTGATGGTAGTTGCGAAGATCTCGTTCCCGCTGAGCCGCCATCCTCCGCTTGGCCTGCATCACCTGCTCCGCCTCGTTGGAGCCACGCGAGGGTTGGTGTCGTTGCGCAGCATAGAAGTTCTGCAAGTTAGGGCCGGGGTGGCCGGCGCGCGGGTCGCCAAACTCCAGGGAATGCTGTCGCGGCCCATGTCCAGAAGCAACTCGACCATCTATATACCAATTAGCACCGTTTTTGAATAAAGCTCCCCCAATTTTCAAGGCATATTCAATACGCCTTATTCCTTTTCCAACCCATAGCTGGGATGAACTCACGTCGCCCCGGCGGACCGTACATCTTTCCGCTCTTCACCAAGTTGTCGATCGCTCGTTCAACCTCTGTCAAATAATCGCGTCAGTATGAGAATGTAATATTGCGTCGTGCCGTGACAGGCGACGATCGCCTGGACCGGTATTTATAGTAGTAGCTGTCAACCAGGGCTCGGTCGCGCAACAAATCCTGAAATATCCGCCTCTTATACTCGGCTTCGCGTCTTGGATTTACGTACCCTCAAATTGGTAAGAGAAAGCAATCGACTCGACCTGGGGCGGGTTTGTAGAGTTGGCACCTAATTCAAAGAGTTAATCGGCGAGATCTACGACGGCGTCAGCCATTGATTTGAACCTTACCAGATCGCGCCGGGGGTGGTGGAGGAGTTTGATGATCCCAAGTCGATTGGGAAGGGCCCGTACCGGGCCATTGCGAATCTCCGTAGTATTGCTGCGACATAGTGTTTCGGGCGACTCTGGCTGTTGCTCTGCCAGGGCGGTCGAGTTCTGTCGGAGTGAGAACTACTAGTTCTACGATAAATTAGAGGTCAGCCCCGTCATGACGATACCAAACTATTAATGTGATGTATAGTAGGGAATAATGTCGACGCCGTCGAGTTGCAACTGTTGACGCCTTGCGTAGGATGATGAGTTTTTAGAACACGATGGCCAATTTGGTTTTCTAGTAATATTTCGTCTTTCATCGATTCTATTCCTGATGCTGCAAACTGTAGGAACCATGTGGGCGCAGCAAGCAACTGGCTTCGAGAAAATTTTTAAGTTTCGGCCTCGGTTCCTGTAGTCGCCGTACACTTCATGCTTCGCGCGCGTTGATACAGCAAATTTACTAGGTTGCGCCACGAGAGGGGAGGCGGTATTGGTAACCGAGAAAATAAAAATGAAATGAAATAAATGTCTCTCGTTTCGCAACTTACCAGAAATCCTTAAATCCCGATTATTCTTAGTCGACACCTATCAGGTTCGGCGACAAAATATTCGCCAACTTCTATGAGGGAGAAGATAGGAAAATTTAGAAAAGTGAAAAAAAAAAAGAAAAGACTGCACCATACAATTGCGCAGTACACGCGACGGGGGGGACGAGACGTGGGTAAGGAAAAGGGAGGCGGCAACGGTAACGGGAGATGGCCACCTTCAAGTAATTAATAGGAGCAATAAGAGAAATTATCGGAGGGGACAAGTTGTAGTTGATCAACCAGACCGGGTCAGAATGGGGGAATGGGGGGTTAGGTACCTGTGCTATGTAGGTATTCTATTGTACTAGGGGTACTCCGTGTATAGTACATGGACCTGCCCGGTACGATGACGCTACTCCCAACGTTCGCTTGCCGAAGAAGTATCTGTAGGTATAGAAAGTATAAGGTCTCAGTGGGCAGGTGGTGTCGCGCGACAAGAGGAAAGGAGAAGGCGATGGAGACGGAGAAAGGAGAAATAAAAGATTGCAAGAGCTTCTTCTGACCCGTTGGAGTGGTCCTTGCTGGACACCCTGTTCCTAGTAGACTTGGATGGTTGGACTGACGACGATGGTGACTTTTAATGGGGCACAGATTAGGTAGTATCTCACTGGTCAAATCGTGGTTGGCTGATGAATTTTTCGAGACGCCCTTTTTTTTTTTCTCTCTGTTCCTTTCTAGGGAAACTGTCTAGCAGGGGTCAGTACTGAAGAGGTAAGGTCGATTGAAATGGTAGGACAAGATACCTTATGTTGTGGAGAAGAAGGGACTCAGAGTTTCAATGTACATGTACTTACTCAAGTACATATATTAGGTACATACACTAGAACCCATCCTCAATCCTTCCTCGTCTCTTCTATATTGTGAGCACGAATGGCATATTTAAGTCGAGTTTGGAAGAAATGACTCTCTACTTGGGGCAAGTGATAGTTGTCATTGATGATTTAATCATGAGCCTGATGTGTTCTCGTTATGTATCTATTTCTGACGAGTAAGAGCAAGACGTTAAAGAGCGATACCCAGCTTACGATACTACAGTAAACTTCTACCTGTGGCTTTTTGCTCGTCTCCTTGGGTATAGCTTTGAAAGTCATTGTCCAGCCGGTTTACATCGTTTTTGACGTCAAATCGATCGAGCTGACTCGATACTTACATTCAACCCGCAAATTGTGATGGTCATGGGAATCTAAAGAGTCTTGAGCAGTATTAACAATGGGATTGGCTCGCAACCATGTATAAGTGGTTTGTGTGACTTATATATGTGGTTTGCGATAATGGAATGATGGCAGATGATATTAACAGATGCACCTCATCCCTTTCTAATATGGACTGCCTGATAAAATCACCGACCGCTCACAAGTGTCATTTGGGATTATATCGTGCTAGGACCGCATTATTTCAATAAGGGCCTTTTTTTCTCCTTCGTTTTCGTTTAAAATGGCATCTTATTGAAACGAGTATTGAACGGTCAAAGCTGAGTGTAGGCAACCCCATCCCGCTACCGATTACCTTAGAATTTTACTATGTAGAGGGGATTACAGGGCCATTGCCTGCCAGTAATCAACGGGAACAAGGGTCAGATGTGGGTCAATGCAAGCTCAAGTTGGAAACATGTCTTCAGCGATTATTATGCCTTGCCATCTATGTACACAGCTCCTTCTCGTCACCATGCAGATACCAATACCATTCAGCATCCCTTCGTGAATAATCTAGTACTACAAACCAAGTATAGTATCCCGTAAATACCTAACAGGCAATTATCTGCTTGTTGACATAATAGACTGACGTATGTACCTACCAATTTTCTCAGAAGGGCGAGATGAGGAACAGATCCGACCCCTCAAGGCAACTAAGCACAGAACATACATACACCGGAGTTTATTGCCGTTTGACCCGTTGTCCACCTCACTTCACTGTTGTCCTTTCGTTTGATTACCACTATCCCCACAGCACCCACCAGTTCTCTCCACAATGTGGGAAAGTTAAAGGGTCAGGTACATATATCATGTACCCAGGGGGCCAGGTCAGATACGTGAACATTTTGTATCTGGTCATGTACGCAGCGAAGCTAAATTAGGTGCAAAAGTACCAGTATAGAAGCCGCCCAATGAGATCATCTATCCCCCACATTACAAGATACATGTAAGTTTTTAAATCTCGTCATCTTCTGATGGAAGGTCTTCCCGTCTTGTCTCGGGTCGCATTTTGGACCCTGCAACCCGTTGAAACTTGCGGCTCCAGATGCGTTTCAAGCTTCAAATCACTTCAACTCCTTAGGTACACTCTCTTAAACAGCACAAACCTCATCTTGACTTGACCACCTCCCATTCTCTTATGCTTTCTGTAACTCATGACGAATAATCAGTGCGTATCCGTACCAATATATCACGATCAGTTCTAGGCAGTCCTCTGGGGTTTTCGAAAACGGATTAAGAAGGAAGGACAAGGGACCGGCCTCTTATGAATACATTATTACCAGCTTTTTATTATAACGCCTTATCTACCTAATCCTTCATATTTCCTACCATCATTTCGAATTTTTCCATACATACAATTTCAAGGAAAAGGCCCGGGTGCAAAAAGAACATTCGAATTTCACCGTGCACTACATACATAGTATTCGCTGTCATTACACGTGGTAGGAACGGTCACGTAACATTGTCCCGCCCTAATCAGTTCTCTGTATGGAACAAGGGTGTCCAAAAATACCCACCTCGCGGCGCGGATACCGCCAGTTCATACCGGCCTGACCGGCATACCTACCATACAAGAAACGAGCGTCAAAGCCCGCCAGTCCGCACATACACGTAAGAACCAATAGTGAATAGTCATCGGGGCATATTTGTTGAGATTGATAATCCGCATGTAGTGTGTCAACATATCTTGGTTCCCTGTCTCGTCTCTCGAATTCTCGATGATCTTTAATAATGAAAACCATCTGGATGGCGAATCGAGCTGTTAGAATAGGCATTTCGATTTCCGTTCGGCTGAGCATTCCCGAGGTGGTATGAATTTCCCGGGCTCAAATCTAGCCCTACGCCGCGCCAAATCGCGCGCATGCATGGCAATACACCCCTTGCTGATAGCCTCACGGAGATCAAGACCCTGGTAGAATCAGTAAGCGACACCTTGGTTGAACTCACAATAGGTATGTGCAGGTACATATGCCATTTCATATTAAACCCCCAGTTCGACTCTGCCCGTTCTGCCCGTACGAAACATTAAACGGAGGCTCTCATTTTCGCCCCCCTTCTAGAACAATACAGATACGCGCCTTGGAGGCTTTGGAGACCCTGATAAGCAGAGCGTCATCATCTGTCGTTATTGCATCTCACATCACTGCTGAGGTATTCCGTATCAGACCTGGCATCTTAAAACACATTTCGGTTGTATGCGTGAGGCGCGAACGCTGATCCCAAAGAAGTCAACGGTATGTATGCATGGGCTTGGCACCTCGCAGCTCGCAAACAGGGATTTCTATGCATAATTGACAGTCCCAGAGTCGACTAATACATAGCAAGGGAATCCATCCACTAGCCGTTCACTATCCAACCTCACTTGGAGGGTCGACATCAAAGCTTCCACCCAGCCATACGGTTCATCAGTTCAAAGAACATTATGCATTCGTTCAATATGGGTAGCAGCAGGATATACTCGTCGCGGTCGAAACCCGAGAGTCTGGATAACCTGGGCAGCCTGGGTAATGGGACTAGTAAGTCTATCATCCACATCTCTGGAGCTCACTACGGTTGTTTTACACTTCCCCTTTCTCCCCCAGCTTGTCCGTTAGACGACTGTATTCCTTATTGATAGTAAGGGACTGGATCTTCTCGGATTAGAACAGCCAGTCCCGTGGGCAAATAATACCTCTCCCAACGACTTCGGCTCTTGGTTCGTTGTCTATGAGATTTCTCATTTTTTTTTCCGCCAAGCGCTCTTAGCGACGATTAAATTCGGAGTACTTGTAGAAGCTAGTCATGTTCCGTGGTTCCAAATACCCGAGGCTACCAAATTGTGGGATGGCCCGTTGATTCGACCACTTGAATGGCATTCCCACTGTCATCAATTAATGAATGGCCTGATCGCATTACAAGGTTCTTACACAGTACATTTCAGGAGTCAAGGTGACCAGCCAGAGGGTCCCTTCGGCAAGCCGATCGGAAGGGCCTGACCGTTATTTTCCCCACGAGCTTCCTGAATTGGCAATATGCTCCTTTCGGTTCAATGGCGCTCGCAATTCCTAGAACCTCGATCCCCATACCGCTCATCGCTCATCCTAGTACCCCTGGAGACAGTTGTGGGCTGAGGGATCGCGATTCCACATGCCACTCTACAACTTGATAATCTGATATTCTCGGGCATCACCAATACCGATATCTATCAGAGCCTACCCCCAGCGCACTTGAATGCTCTTCGCAGACCCAGTAAATGGCTTTCCATGGAGCCGGTCTCTACGTAGATCCGCAGCGGGATGATTATCACAACTACTGAAGGGCTGCATTGAGTTAAAAGACCGGTGTGCGCTCTAACGTAAAGAGGTGTCAGCAGTTCGGACGTTTTTTTTTCTTTTCCCTTGGCATTTCTTACTGAATTCGGATTCGGCCGAGAACACTACATCGCAACAAGAGAATTGCCTTCTTCAAACTACAAGCATTGTCCCTTCCAATGAGGAAACCAGCGAGCACATCAACTCGCGACTGTCAGTCGAACTTCATTTTGCTCCTCGTCGTGTTTGTGATATCGATGCCTTCTGATGCAGCCGGCCAAAAACTATCTCTTGAATGGGTCTTGGGATATTTGCTGTCATTAGCTCTCAAGGGTCAAAAACTATTCGCTCTTGTTGGTCTGGTAATGACGTCGACCTTCATTTATCCGTGGTTCAGATCGAGGACTTCATATCTCGAATTTTATAGAAGATGGCAACATCCAGACTAGGTCGATTCGTCAAGAATTACCACGAGGGTGTCATTTATTTCGTTAGGTACCTGCTTGACGACAGCATCGAACTTTTCAAGGATTTCGTCAAACCTCTGTCTACGTGGAGTCCCAGATGTGTCTTGCATTAGATGCAAATGCACTTTAAACTACCTAGGTAGGCTTGGTAGGTATATAAACCCAGTCTAGCCTTTCCTGTTCTTTGTTCTATAACCTGTCTTCGGTAATAAAAGACACAGGAATCCTCTCCATTACCAACATCGGGCCCCCACCACATGATCTCTGCAAAATTTATTCGCCCCTCGGCCACTCATCCAGAAAATAGAGGGTCCCCGCGTTACAGCTCTCCCTGGTCAACATGCGAATCATACTCTGCCGCTCGTTCAACAATGACATATACGATCTTCCTTCGAGAAACTCAGGTTCGGCAGATG
Organism: Hypoxylon sp. FL0890; assembly: GCA_022497025.1. Lineage (NCBI taxonomy): Eukaryota > Fungi > Ascomycota > Sordariomycetes > Xylariales > Hypoxylaceae > Hypoxylon > Hypoxylon sp. FL0890. Next base: position 337,722 of record MU386566.1, on the reverse strand, counting down.
CGCCGGAAAACGTAGATCACCCTTTGATGGCAATGTAGTTGTACCTCGTATTGACCAAACAAGTACCCAGTTTTGACAAGGTGACTCTCGACGTTGTACTTCTTGTTCTCCGGAATCAGTCAGTTAATTCCCGATGCCAAGTCAGTATGATAGCCTCTTAGCTTGATTGTGTCTCCTAGATGTCCATCATTCTACAAAACTGGGCGACTCGCTCACCTCATAAGCACATCAGGCACATGAGGGTCGACGTACAATACTGGATATCATTGGTAAAGCGTCAGGCACGTGCTTCTGCTCGCAATCAGCGACCTATGTAGGACTGGCTGCCAAGGTTCCCCGAACATATCCTGGTGGATCCCCTGCCTTGATGAATTGGCTACCCATTGATGGCATATACTAGCCTCCTTTTCCGCTCCAGCTGACCCGACAGGCTCTCCTGCGTCCGCTCGGAGCTTACTGGGAGCTGGCTTTCTAATTCGTTGATAAACCACTCCCTTGGAGAAAAGTATATCCTGCGAGTGACGCCTCTGTAAGTGGTGATAGCACACATGGACCCCTCCGCGTAGAATGTCTTGAAGTATGTCTGGGGCACCAAGTTCATCTTGAACTTAGAATGGCGCTCTTTTGTATAGCTCTCAGGTATATATACGAATATTACATCCAGTACTGTCAGTTGGCAGAAAATTGTGAGCCTAAAGCCTAACCCAGCCCCCCAATACTCAGTGAAGTTGATTAGTACATGTCAGTTTTTATGCTTCAACATCTCAGGGAAGGTCGATTACTCGCCTAGACTAAGAGTCCCTGCTGACCAACGACATCGAGGACAACAATATCAATGTCTCCGTGTGGTCCCACCTCCTGTCGAAAGGCAATATATCTCATAGTGGTATATTGAGCACTTCTGGAAGGGGGCGGGCGGGCATGAGTTTTCCACATGATCTGAATGGCAGCAACCAGATCATATATCTCGAATTAATTACTGACTGAGGTTTTTGAGCGGTTGCGAGTTGGCAACATATCGTCTTTGAGGCAAATATGTTTTGATATCGATACAGGTTATTTGTCAGAGGATTGACTCGTCAGAGGGGACCTTCGGTTTAAGACAGCGTAGACAAAGGAGTCGTTTCCCATATGTACCACGAGCTAGCTACCTAGGTAGGTAGTCATGTTTAGAGTCCCTTACGGAACAACATAGTTCGTACCCCTTACCTATGGTTGGCATCGTGACATTATTGAAGCTACTCTAGGGAGTCATTTATCAAACACATGCGCTAAACAAGAATTACGTCTGAATCTCATACTCAAAGCAGGGTTCTCAGCCAGTTAACTCACACTCCCCGTCCCGTCCAGGCAGAATAGAGCGACCTTCTTCAACTGAGGCGTAAGGATGACATCCAGATCCTGGAACTAGGTTCACTCTGGTAAATCTACAGTAATTGCAGTCAATGACAAGTACCACCTATACTATCCTATCATATATACCTAAGCAGCGATTTACGCAATATTGGTATTTATCGTCTAGTACCTAGGTACCTAGCCTAGTCACCATGTCCAACTTCCTCGCGGCCCCACCTAGGATCTGTTAATTATAGCAGATAAATTCATGGATGTATTATGAAGCTATGGATGGTGCTTACTCGAAGGCGTTGTATACCATGTAGTCGTGAAACCAGGGATCAGAATCTTTCTAGTAATGTCTTTCAAAGACCTTCAACGGAGGACAGCGAACAGTGTGTAGCACGTCAGCGAGTTACAGTATGCCCGACTTATCCTCGCCGTCCCAAATTCTCAAATGTTCTGCAGTTTGGGCTTGGAGTGAGTAGTAATGATGCTCTGGACTTTTTCGGAGTTGGTCAGCGGTTCAAGCCCGTCTCATCCCTTGAAGCATACGCGGCCAAGGGAATCACCAAAAGCTGTAAAATGTCGAAATGTTCGTAACCCTCTAGGATTTCCTCAGCGGCTGATAAGCGTCTCATATCCCCCACAGGCGCCACCGCAAGCTAATGCGGTGTGCTCAAGCCTATCGTGCCACCAGACTTGTATGTGGCGTTCTTGTGGATTTTCGAGCAAATGGAAGATCCATCTGATAAGCGTGGCTTCGCTTCTCGCTGCGATGATATATCTGCTAGCTGACGTACTGGAGGGACAACCTAGTAACCAATTAGCGAGACCTTACGTTATCGAATGATTTGAATATCTCTTTCCTCTCACTGAATATGTTCGCGTCTCTCATGTAATACCTAGCTGTCCATATCTAGGTAGGCATCAAGTCTTCGGATTATTAACCTGATACCTCCCACCAAGGTAGTGGCCATTGAGACTTGACGATTACTATGAGAGTTTGAAAATAGCAATACCTACCTAAGGTAGGTAGTATATCCAAATTGATTTTGTTAACTGGAGAGTTAAGTATAAAAGACTAGGTAATGATGTGGCTGAAGCTAGAGACAGAAGGAAAAGTTTGATGCGCAAGCTGAGATGTTGAATCCCGCGCTAAGAAGTTACCAGCTGCAAAGAATCCAATGGGAGCTCCCGCTGGCCAGGCTTGGAAGCAGGTGCTATTCGGTGGGGACCGGCGATAAACGCGGCCTATACCAGGGCTAGGCTTGTTAGTTAGCTGAATAGTCGGGGCGATTGCTATGCCGACCAATAGCAAGCAAGGATTTAGAGACTTTACGAAAGCAAGCAAGCCTGTGACACCCCATGAGCCCCACCTTCAACGGAGGTGGTTTCCCAGATCTCGACTAACCTACCACGCCGACCGACCACATCCATTGAACCTGGACGGACCGGCCCATATTCCTTTCTTTCCCCCCCTCGAGAATAAGCTTTCACCCTGATGCTTGGACCGTCTCGTTTGAAAATGGTATAATATAAACCAAACCCTTCCAATTCATGACCTTTGTCGCTCTCATGATCCTTAGCTTGTTCATCTCCACCACATCATTACTCACCTCTACCGGCGCACATACTCACATGTGCAACCTGTTACGGTAGCACTCGTTGCAAGCGACTTGAAGTCTTTGCGCTTGCAATAACGGGGACGGAAGAAAGACTTACAGAGGTTTTCTAATACGTGTTTTTTTAAGACACCCAGACCTGCTTATAGGGGCCAAAAGCCGCCTAAGCTGGTTACATTATTGGGTGGCGCATTTACATTCGAACAAGATACCCGCGCTTCTGTTTTCGCTTTTGTATGAAATTTTCGAACATCACAGCCCCTCCTGTTCAGAAACTCCGAGACGCCTTCCGACGATATCATCAGCATCAGGAATATAGCCAAGTCCAGCAATTCGAAATGGCGGACTACCAGAAGCCAAGCCAGTTCCAAGGTCCTACCACCACCGTTGAAATAACTGGTGGCAGCAGCAATGAGGGCCGAATCGATTCTAGCAACACCGATTATGCTACCAACGAAGCGGTCAGCCATGGATTACAGCAGATCGAAGCTAAGAAATTCCACTGGTATTCCTACCTTACGACTGCCGACTTCTGGATCGTCCTCATACTAGGGCAACTTCTCTCTCTCTGCATTACTGCGACGAACACCTTTACGACTTTCCTGGCTAACTACGGTACTTCTATCCCGGCCTTCCAGACTGTCTTTATGTACATCCTACTGTCGCTCATCTACCTGACCTACACCCTCTATACGTATGGTCCCAAGAAATACGGCAAGATCTTGCTCGTGGATGGCTGGAAGTATTTCATTCTCAGCTTCTTGGATGTCCAGGGAAACTACTTTACCGTGCTAGCCTACCGCTACACCAACATTCTCTCCGCCCAGTTGATCAACTTTTGGGCAATTGTCTGTGTCGTCATCATCTCGTTCCTCCTGCTGCGCGTACGGTACAAGATCTTCCAAATCATCGGTATCCTGATTTGCTGTGGCGGAATGGGTCTCTTACTTGCCAGCGATCACATCCAGGGCACCAACGGCGGCCCCGCAGAGAACATGCTAAAGGGCGATCTATTCGCCCTTCTCGGTGCCACGTGCTACGGTCTCACCAACGTCTTTGAGGAGTGGTACGTCAGCAAGCGTCCCATGTACGAGGTGCTATCTTTCATGGGACTCTTCGGTATGTGTATCAACGGCGTACAGGCCGCCATCTTCGACCGCCAGAGCTTTCAGCAGGCGACGTGGAACAACGCTGTGGTGGGGTACCTGGTAGGCTACACGCTGGTGCTCGCGCTCTTCTACTCCGTCGTGCCCTTCATCTTCCGCATAGCGTCCGCTGCCTTCTACAACATATCACTGCTGACGGCCAATTTCTGGGGTACCATCATCGGCATCCACGTTTTTGGCTACGCCATCCACTTCTTGTATCCTATCGCCTTTGTTCTGATCATTGTTGGTCTGGCGGTTTACTTCATTGCCGGGAGTGTTCTAGGAGAGTCGAAGAAGCCGTGGCTGGGAGATAACCAAGAGGAAGGCGTTGCAGGCTGGGGCACGGCAAAGCTTAAGGCTTTGAATACAGCGCGGAAGCAGGGCATGGCGCCTGCCGAGGGTAACACCACTGTTTAGAATAAGCTATGATTTCGGAGTTGCGGTATTGGGTTTTTGGATACCGATGCCTAGAAGGCTGAACTCGTCTAGGTGCTTTAGTCTTAGTATCGGGCATCATTATGAAATATTATTTGACATATATTCTAAGACAGTTTCAAGTACCTCAAGACTTTCCGTGCGTCGTACTGAGGCCCCTTTTGCGCATGTCTACCCCTTTATCTCCATACCCATCGTTAGAATAGCAAATTGAAAAGGGGCCTCCGTTCTCATACTACGGTACTTGAAAATTAATGCGCTTAAGATGTCTCCTACTAGTCTCGTACTCCTTTCATATATACCATCGCTATGACCAAGTATTTACCCCTTTATTAGCAGAACATTGTATAGAATATGGCATATGCCGTAGAAAATTGCTGAGGCTGAAGATATTCTGCTCAGCTAAGATCCAACATAAGTCATGGTTTAGTGAAAGCAAAAGGCTGTAAATTCGCCATTTTTGCTGCCTAAGCGGATCGTTAGGATGTATGCTTCCCCTACGACTAACCGTGTGGTTGAATACCTAAGCCGACGCCCTATCGGCGAGCTTAAAACGGCCCAAAATCTTCTCAAATGTCGCGTTTTTGTTAATATGAGTAAATTTAGCCATGAAGTCAGATGAAATACATTCTTCGGATTGATCGGGGGAATAAGCACAACATCCAGAAACTCCATTATCATGACTTACTAGTTTTAACTATCAAAGTTTCTGGAGATTAAAGTGACTTAGCTTATTCAATTTGAATGATCTACATGAAGAGGTTTGTCCCGTTTCAAAAATGTGATCATACATCTTTGTTGCTTCGAGTGACTTGTCATTCACAATAAGCAGTGAATCATGGCACCAATTCCAATGAACCAAGTCATGTCCATAAAAGGCAGTATTTACTTCCCCGAGGATGCGATGGCTTGTTCGACTCACGAGAATATATCCGCCCGATCTCCAGCAAGGTTCGTGGCGGACGATATCCAATTCACTTAGAAGATACTTTTCCTCCCGAGTCAGGGTGAACTGTCTATCTGCTGGCTGCGGCTAATCCGTTATATATCCATACTTGATGCCATGCTATCTACTGCCTCATTCTCGTTTCCGGCAGCAGCAGAGAAGGGCGAATATTGGAAACTACCAACCTTACGAACTCCCAAGTTTTCTCAGATCTTCATCGCCATTTCAACGACACGAATACCGTGCTTCATAAGGATACACTATACACAGCACAGCAATACTCTACTCTGGGTTTTCCGTCGACACTTTCTACCTGCCTGTTATTGAATTTATCTTTCCCCCTATGCACTACGAAGCAGGGCGCCATCGTCACTCCACCCCCTTATACACCACCACCATCCTTACCAAAAACAACCTCACATCGTAAGACAATGTGCCAGCGCGTCCCACACCAAGCATGGTGCACCGTCTGTGAATGGTGGGTAGGCGAACAGACATGGACGGCCAGGAAGTGCAAAGAAGCACGCAAGAAGCTAGGCGTGCTAGGGTCCTGCGGCAAATTTACGGTCGTCACGCCCGTCCTCACTAAAAAAGTCGAGTGCGAGGATTGCCACGATATACGCATGGCAGTCGAGAACATCGCCAGACAACAGGATGTGCGCAGGATATGGGAGTAGTTGGATTCGGGAGTCATGGTACTGTGATGAGACAGGCTTTTTACATATCTACCTACCTACTTAATACATAATACATAAGCGTAGCATTTAGATTGCGTTTGATACCATGGGGATTGATGTACATTAGGGACGCGGACTTATTAATACATGAGTAAATAATAACCTGTGAGGAGGTGCGGATAAGTGTACTTGTAGTCGTTCAATTCAGGTCTTTGCACACTGCACCCCTAACTGAGGGATGTGTCTCTTTATCGTAATAAGTCGCCTTAATGATACTCAAAATAGGGGATCGCAGTCAATCTTACATTGACAGTGGGGTCCTGATGAGTATGCGGCTAAGGAATTCAGGGGTTAGCTCTCTCAGCGGCGTACAGGTACCTACCAAGGTCTATCATGCAAGGCTCAGAGTAGTGAAAGGAGCAGCTCCACAAGACGACTTGGTGTTCTCCTATAGAGCTGCTTACTTTGAAGGATGTCCAGGGATATCTGAGACACGGTGGATTATTCGTTGTGGCGGCAAGAAAGATTTTACCGTGACCATCTAATTTCATTTCACCTCGCAAGTTTAAGAATCTAGTTGACAGCCTGCTATACAATCACACTGCCTCAATCCTGAAACCGTACCTTACTTCTTTGCCGCCCTTCGTTTCGCCATGGTGTAGAAGATACTCCCATCGTAGATGCCCCGGATATCCTCCTTCTTCATCTTGCCGTCCTCTGGCCAAAGCATCAAGTACGTCGCCAGCCCTGCAGTCTAAAGTCAGTATTCCCATCCTCTCCTCTTCAACCTCTTACCAAAACAGAGCAAGGACTAGTAATAGGTGGAACTTACATTCAAAAAAGGCACCAAACCAGCCGATGGGATCCATAATGCACCGCTGACCCTTGAGCAGGTCCCGGACATCCCATATGGTCATATAATCCCGTCCCTTTGCATATTTGGCAAACATGTCCTCGAAATGCTGAGGCGAGAATCGGCCCTCGGTATCATACGTGCCCGAGTCGCTTCCGTGCTTGTCCTTGTGCACGTTGGCTGTGTAGACGCGGAAGAAGGGGTCCGGTAGCCAGCCAGACAGTGTGGGGTAGGAGAAGTTGGCGTGGATGATGAAGACGGCGACGAGCGATAGGATGATGCCGAACCCGATTTTGTAGAAGCCCCGGAATGTGTCCTGCGGCCATATCACGCCATCATGATCCTGTCAGTGATGGAGTCAGTAGCGTCTTCAATAGGGGGTATCAGACTGGAAAGATGGTGTTGGTCAACTTACAGAGTCAAAGAACTCGCAGTGCTGCTGCAACACCGTCTTGTCTTGGTGGCGCTTAGCCCACCCATTCTCTGTCGTTCCATATGGCTTCTCATACGTAGCTGCGACATTGACTCGAGCGGTGCCTGTGTTTATAGGGTGTCAGCACGATGCACGTCCGAACAAGGAAGTGACTCAGAGAATTACTTACCGGTATGAGGCAGCCTCTGATTATCGTCGGGTTGGATGAAGGGTTTCCTTTGGCTCGTTACCTTTACAGTTGGGATCGAGGTTACGACAGATGGACTCTCGTCCACGCCGTTGGTAGATGGGATATTCTTCGTCTCGACAGGCATGATTAGTAATTACCACGAATCTACTGAATGTTCAAGCTTCGAATCTACCTAGGTAGCTACAACTATGTCCAATGGACCTTTTTGTATTTGTGAGCCATTCCGTTCGTTTAACTCAGATATAAGCAGTAACGTTTATGTGACGTCATTGAAGAACCTAATACGGAGCAATTCTACCATCACGATCGACCGCTCCTGCCGCTACAAAACTATGAGGATCTTATCCACATCAGTTTAAAAATGGAGAATAGGTCGGATCCGCGGCCGAGTAAGGATCGGCCCGCGATGCTCGCTGCATGTTCGAGGGCTTTTGTTTCGTCGTGCTTTAATAAGATCATACTGATTGGACGACGGCATCTATATCTGTGCATTAAGAACACACCATCTGCCGATGAAGAATCCTACGGTAACACGCCCCTCTTTTATGACTTTACCAGTTGCTCATGGGAATGCAGTATTACCTGACTTACGTGCCTCTTATCAAAATTACCATACACATCTCTCTGCAGCTTGGTGCTGGAGGGTTGAACTCGATGCTGCATACGTGAGGTCTTCCGTAGGGCTTGATATAGGGGGTAGCTCGAGTGCTATGGGTTTATAGACTTACGGAAGACGAAGTCACTCCAGTAGAGATATCCGAAAAGCCAATGTCATGTTGCGCGCGAGGCCGAAATTCCTGGTCAAGCTGATAAGCTTGAGTTTGATTTTCGAGCATATTCGGAGATGCTTGGCGGTATCGAGCCCGTTGCAGCCTCAAAAAAGGTGAACCTTAGGGTGAGCAACCTAACTACTTAGAATATCTTGCATACGGCACGTAGCCGGTAGAGCATATGATTATCGTATAGATCTTGAGCTTTCTGTTCTCCGGAGGGCCGAAGCGGAGAAGTAACGTTGCTTATTTAATGCCTCCTTTTGCTGATATTGCGTGTAATTGGCAAATTCGTTCAGGATTTCGGGTGCATGCAGCAAAGCGATTTGATATTATCCGTATGTCTCAAAGGAATTAAACACGAGACTAGCCTCGGCGACGCTACCTATTTGGCCAGTTTCCTTTCTTTATCCGCATTGGTTTTTAAATGTCTTGGTCAATGGGCACCCCATCGACACATTGAATACGATCATTGATTTCGGCTAGAAGGTTGGAGCGATGATTGTTTTGCCCCTGACATCAGCGGCTCTAGAGCATGCGTAGAGCTCAGTAGCTTTGCGATCAGCCTGCCCTACATGCCCCTCAGCCGTGATCGTAAAACGGAGACAAGCTAACGAGTCAAGATAGAGGAGACAGATCACTACAATTTTACCATTATAGGCCTCGAACTTCGCGAGCTTGAGGGGAGGCTCCAGAGTGCATGAGCTATTCACAAGTTGCAGACACTAGAACCACAAGGTTCGAATCCCGGGTAGTTGGCATTGGTTGAAGAATAGTTGCATCCGGGTCCTTTAGCGTCAATGTTCGGGAAGGCTCCGAGCCGCGTACACTAGCTTCAACCCTGGCCTACCCTTTTTGGATTATGCAACATTTCTGCTTTTTGTAGCTGTCAATATCTACCATACCTGAAGCCAGATTATGGTAGAGGTGTCAGTATGGTCCTTGACTTCGAGACTCCGTCTTCATTGTCCCTTGTATCGAGTGGATACCTAAAGTTACCACTATTGAATCTTCAACAGAAGGGTTGTCCGGAGTTTACACGGATACGAGAAATGGTCTTATCCACAGGTTTGAGAACCTATCCTTACTATATAATTCGGTAGGGAAGGCGTCGGTAATATTCATTCTGTTTGTATAAGAGGCCGACCGCAGCGGTTCGTCTCATATTCATGCGGCTCAAAAACTTCGCTTCCACTTTGGCGAAACTGGGAATATCTCCATTTCCATAGGACGGACATATGTACTATGTAATGTGTTCAGCTGAAAAAGGGATCTAATCATAAGTTGAGGCAAGGGGGGCCCCCTGCCAAGACCTGAGCAAGGGCTATCCATCCCCTAGTTCAGACTAGTTCCCCTGAATTTTATGGAGCTATGTAATGACTTTTGCCCTTTTGGGTCTGACATGCTTCGTGATATGGATGTCAATTCTCATCTTCAAACGCATCGATCACTATTGCAGTCGCTTGTCATTCATTTTCTATTTGCTATGCATAATATCTAATTCCCATCTTTGTAATTATATCAATGCTGCTATACACTCCTTTCAGTTCTCATGAGAAGCTTTGACGATATTAATTCATGCCCGACTATCCCGTCAAGGAACAAGAGAGACATTCGGTATTATCAGGAATAGAGCCCTTGGGCTTGGCACTTGGAAATACCACCTCGCATCGCGCACGCGTGATATTTAGAGAATCACCAGACTCTATCACGAATTCCTTTCTACATACGCCGTGCGACCTTACCCTGTCCTGACTATTTCTCCAAAATAGAAACCAATTGTTTCCAGATTTATCAAGATTTGGAGGATCGCGCGTGGCATCCTGTCAGCAAACGTCGATTACATTGTGACGTTTGTTCTCGACTGCTATTAGGATCGACATGGACTGCTAGCATCCTCGTTTCAACCCCGCTGTTAGACAAGCGTTCCTGTCGCGGTCCTTGTTCCGATTCTGCGGTCCGAGCATATCTTTCCTGAATCGACAGATTAGCTAAATTTTCTTTCGCTTCTTGATGTTCTAATCTGTGGCTGCTCTGACTACCAGAGTTAGCATTTGGTAATCCTGCTGGAGGAGGAAAGCAGTGTATGTGCTTGTTATTGAGGAGGAAAAATGGTCTCGTTCTTTGGGTTTAAGATTGGTGGTGAGAAAAAGAAGTGAGTCAGAAGAAATCGTTACGGAGGACTTCAACTGACAGCAGCTAGGAAAACTGATGTAGAAAGCTCACCGGCTCAAGTACGAAGGAAACTCGACCAAAGTCCTGTCGACGACGATGAGTTTCCTATTAGAAGGGTTGGGCAAAATGTGCCTCCTGGTGGGAACGTCTATTCGGTGACCCAGCCTGATACATTGAATTCATGCAAGATCACAGCTACGCGGGCGAGAGCTTCTCCTTATGATTCGGAGACGGCTCAGCTTGGAGCTATGAGCATGTCCGAACTTTCCCAACCGAATCATCCAAATCTAAAGCAGTATGCGTCGAATCCTACTCTAGGCACTAATCGGTATAATTCCTCAGCCACGGACCCGATTCCTCCAGTTCCCGTCCGGAATCCCTCTCGGCCAGCAACTCCAGTGAAGCAGGAGCCACCACCGCAAAACTGGATGAACCCTCTCGAGATGCACTCTACCAAAGGCTCAACCCCATTTACGGCGACGATGTTATCCGCGCCGAAGTCGCCGCTGGCCCAATTTGAACATACCTTGGAGATCCCCAGCGAGTCGGCCGCTCCGTTACCAAATGAAGACGAGGTCCCAATGCCTCTACGGATAAGGAGGCCAAGCCCTTCTCCACAACCAGCCGAGCCTCCGAAAAGGACCCAGTCGCCAAACAAGCCTCCATCTCCCCCGCAGTCCATCAGAGGCGTAGAAAACCAGAGTCCGGTGCTGGGACGACCGTCATTCTCGAGGGACGAGGTCTTCCGCCCGTCGAGCAGAGGTAGCCTCAGGAATATGCCAACTACTCTCAAGGAAGTGCAGAATATGCAGGATATACCCAATTACGGCCCGGCGTCTATTCCCTCGCCAATATCAACTCCCCGTGGTAGCGAGGAAAAAGCGACGAACAATCTAATGAACTTATGGGGTGAACCGGTTATCCGGCAGGTCGGGGCCAGGCGCGACACGCTGACTTCCACTGCGCCTAGGAGAATGAGCTTAGAGATGAAGGTGGAGGAGCTCTCAAGATTACGTATTGAAGACTCGGGCCAACGACCCAAGACGTCCAACGGACCTGGACCTCAGACACACCCACTGATGCGGCCTCCACCTTTGAATCTTGACCGTCGCCCAAGGACGCCGGATCGGGCTGGAACGTATCCCCCAGCCCCATTCAAGATGGATCAGCGGCCCCAGACACCAACTGGAGGCGGTTCCCGTGGACATGTGAGAGACAGAAACGGGCCCCCACCGGCCGCAGTCGGAGCTCACGGAAGGCCCGGGAGACCGAATACCAAGAACGTGCGGCGGCCTGCGGTGGATGAATACGCGATCCAGCCTCAGTCCCAACCCCCATCTCGCCGAGTATCACTGGACAGCTCGGGCTACGACCGGCCACCTTCCCCCGATAGTCCACTACTGCCTCAAACGGGCCCTTTAGCCAGCCCTCGCTTCCCACCGATAGATTCCCAGCTCGCCCCACCGCCGCTCCAGGGCGGTGTCCGATCGAACTTACAGCAGGTCGAGACATTCCTCCTGGAGGACGAGCCCGACGAGCAGCTCGAACCTCCGCGCCTAGGACATCGGAACGTACCAACCCCGGATCCCTCGGACTGGCCCTTACCTTCACCCACAGCATCCTCATTCGATGCCTCGCAGTCATTCCGCCCCGAATCGCCCTTCATCTACGGCGGCTTCCGAGCCGAGTCACCATTCTCTGGGGCGGAATCCCCTCTCCCTACGCCGCCACGGGTTCTACCACAAGGCGTAGCTGCACGCTCTGAGTCGCCATTCGGGTTCCGCTCGTTTAATTTCAGTCGTCCCATGACACCCACCCTCGAGCAACCGCCTCTACGGAGGGATAATATGACAGGTACCGGGATGCAGCCGCCATACGTCCCAAAGCGCTCCGAGACCGTCCCCGTGTCGCCCAAGTTCAGAGACATGGAGTCCTCGCCCTCGCCAGGCCGGCTGCCGCCGCCGAGGGCGAACACAGTAACCAGCACGAACATGGGGCGCGGGCTCAGGAGCCCAGCGATCGTAGGGGATGATTTCGGGGGCGGGTTTATCTAGCTGGCCTTGGACTCGACCTTCCATTTATTTCTTCTACAACCACAGCGACAGTCACAGCCGTGGGCAAGCGCGGGCAGCAAAAGCATTATTCATTCAGGGCAGCGTTCGTTTTTTTTTTTTTCTCACATATCTTCGTCTTTATTCCCTTTGTACGATTATATCGCATCGCATCACATCGCATTTGCAGCCGAGATACCCCCCCAATCATCCATCCCCCTTTGCGGAATCAAGTTGGGCGTTCGGAAAACGGGATTAGCATCGTGTACCACCACCATTATCGTCATAACCATCACCATCATCAGCATCGGCATCATCAGCGGCTTTATTAGCATATAGCATAGCGTGTACTCGGAGGAACCAAAAGAAGCCGGCCAGGTGCGGCTGGTAGGGAGGAGGGAAGGAAGGGAATTTGGAGGGAGGGATTGGAAAATTCGCATACCTTTTTGTCTAGTAGGGTTAGTGTATATTGTTAATGAGTATCGGCACACGTTGTGCTTGTGAAGTTGGCTGGCCATATTTGTGATATATCTGAGATATTTTCGTTCTTATATGCTGCGACACTTGAGACCCATCACAATAGTGAAATTTACGATGTATTTATTGCTTAACACTCTTGGGTATATTGATATCTCATGGGCGTCTATGTGTATACGCCTCTACCATAATCGTCTACCTCTTCACAGTCCAACTAGCAAACTGAATGTAGTAGCTCCCTGACGTTTATCATGCCATCCTTTCCCGTTCCCATCATTTAGCATATAAGCTCTCACAATGACGGCTTCTCACCTCCACCCTTATCTTTATCCTCAGCCTTGATATCGGTCTCCGCTGTAATAGGTTTCTCCGTGGTAGGTTTCAGTGGTTCGTAATTCAACTTCGTTGTATCATCGTCCTGCGTCTCCTTCTCCTCCTGTTCTTTCTGTTTCTCCTGGGTCGGAACGTCTTCGCCCAGTGCCTGAACAACCTTCGATGGAACCTCCACGCCGTCATCCACGAGCTTTGTCGCATCAGTAGACGCAGACACATCCGCAGGAGCATCCGATCTGAGCGGCCCTTCGCCTTTCGCCTCGCCCTCATCCTGCTTCCCGACGTTAGCATCGGGTTCGCCCTCCTCGGTGCCTGCGGATATAGCCAACTTATCCTCCATTTCCTCGACGATTTCTTCGAGTTCGTCCTTGATAGATTCTTCCCTCTCTGCCCTGGACAGCTGTCTTTCAGCTTCCTTGTCTCCAACGATGCCTCTCCACATAGCCTCCAGTTCGTCACGCCAGCCTAGCTCGTCTGCCAACTTTCGCACCCCTGAGTCACAGGAGCCTAGACACAGAACGTCATCTGGTCGCGTGCCTAGATCGCCCACACGCTCAAGGTTGAATAGCACGCGAGGCACACCTTCTCTCGCTGAACGTGGCAAGCCCGCGAACGGGTGCACCAACAAGCTGGTGCCCATGACGAGGACTAGGTCTGCCGTGGCCGGCACCGAAATGTTGTGAAAGAACTTCTCTGGGAGCTGCTCGCCGAAGAAGACGATATCAGGCTTGACCAGGCCGTGGCAGCCCTCACGGATACAATGCGGAGGTTCTCCGCGCTTGACGTACTCGTGCATCAAATCATCGGGGAACTCAGTGCGACAGTCAATGCATCGCTGCGTGGCGAAGCTGCCGTGGGCCTCAACGATCTTATCCGGAGGTACACCAGCCGCGCGCTCCAGGCAGTCGATATTCTGGGTGAATAGCATGCGTAGGAGGCCTTTCTTAGCTAGCAGTGCGATGAACACATGTGAGATGGTGGGGCTAAAATTGCCTGGGTACAGTTCCTTGGCCAGCAGGTAAAATGGCGCTGGGTTTCTGCGGAAGAAGTCGATCTCGAAGACCGCTTCGGGGTGTGGCAAGTCGAAGCGTGAAAGATTATGGTAGAGTCCCGTCTTGGGGGAGCGGAAGTCAGGAACTACAACATCGTCAGTAACCTGTCATGTGAACGCATGAAAAATAGGTATCATATAAATTGTGATTGAGAGAAAGAGCTTACTTCCAGCCGCGGTAGAGATACCGGCGCCAGTCATTACAACGATTTTATTTGCGCCGCCATCCTTGATGAATTTAGCGACAGCACGTAGGCTGCGATCCGATAGGGTCTCCGGGGGAGTGTCCGGGTCGATTAGACGCGAAGTCTCTTGACCCATCTTCTTTCTTGACCACGGGCGTTGGTTTGACCCTTTGTGGTGGCGATGCTTCTTCTTACGGCCTATATTGAATAGCGAATGCGAGAGTAGGCGAGATGGGTATAGAACAATAAGAATTGAAGCACAAATTCTCGAGAAAGTCTTTGTCGATTGTTTTCGAAAGAATGAGATTGTGAGCTGAAAGTGAGTGGATGTAGGCAGTTACATCATTTTTCATAACCAACGGCGTAACCCGACTAACACGCTAGTTTGCTAGTGTAATCCGTGCTTGTGGGTAGACTAAGGCAGGCAGGTACCGAGACATCGTGTGGCGGGGTTCGTGTTATTTCCATTCATTTATCGTATGACATGGCGGGGCATTTTTGGTCTTGAAGCATATTATTTTCAGTATATGAATACATGTATCTGTAAGCCTTGCTCCGAATTTAACTACCGCTCTTTCCTGCCTCAGGTACCTACCATATGTAAAGCTGTGTTCATATCAGTCTCTAAAGATATTAGATGGTGGAAGTTAATGAATTCTTGCTCTGTCACATCACATAAACCTCTGGAAGTTTCGCACATGTTTATATGCATCGCGCTCTATGTACAATGATCGTGGCTTCTTAGGAGGCAGTGTTGGGCGCCTCAGAACTTGATCAAGAGCACCTATTCCAAGAGCCTGACAATCAATGGCCCTCAACTATTGCTAGTACAGGTTCCGTTGAATCACCCTCGCTGCGCCAAAACTTGGTGATGGCGTATTAATGCCAGCCCTATCTCGCGCTTAGCCATGGTATACCATACTCCGGCTGAGACACCACCTATTAACGCCTGTATCCTTGAATCGATCCTCGCCACTGTGTTTCTTATTCCTTGGTTTTCCTTTTGTTCGCACATCACACATAATTTCGTACAAATACAAGGGTATAAAGTCGACTACCGACGGCTTTACTTATCGAGCCCATTCGACGGTCTCGAGGGCCAGCATGACAAGTATTAGTGTTGAAGGAAGGATCCTAAAAAGTCGATTATTAGCACTAATCCCACACCCATTCTCAAGGATTGCAACTTACCAGATAACGTAGCTCTGGAATAAGATCTTGGACATGACCCCTTCATACACTTCGTTGATCTGACAAATCTGTGCCAGTTGCAATGCGCTCGGCGCACCGACGAGGAGAAAGCATACAATGACGAATATTGGGTCGTCAAGTATACTAACTGGGACATATTTGGCGAAGAGGGCTAGAATGGGTGCCATGATTATGGTGGGGAGAAGCATACGGCTAATGAGCGAAGCAACAAGCAGTTTCTTCCCAATCTCCTCCTCCTCGGGATCCCTGGTCTCTTGCTTTTGCGTGTTTCGAGCTAAATTTGCCCCCAACACCACAAGAATAAGGGGCACAGCAACCCCGCCACTTTGTGATACTGCCCTTGTTACACTGTTGTTGATGAACGTCCCTTCTTGGAAAAAGAGTCGCTGTAGATCGGGTACTGAAGCGACAACAATGGCGAAAAGCATAGCCCATAGAGGTGGGTTCATAAACTCCCAGAGGAAGTTATAAACACGGAGCCATCCTCTCCATGTTCTGGCCAAGCCATTCTGAACAGGACGAGGCAATCGTTCGTACACGCGTTTTGAGCCATCAACAACGCGCTGCTGAGTGGATCCGAGAGCCCTCTTGACACCGAACCTCGCACGAGCGTAATAGCCCTTGGCTCCGCTCGGAATGTCCGGATCGCTCATATCGCGCATGCGAGGAAACGTCATAATGTCTCCAGGTCCGGTTGTTACAGATTGACCATTTGTGCCATAGACTCCACTACCGTATTTCTTAGCCAAACGTCTTGGTGAGCTAGCCTCAGTGTCCGAGTCGGCTGGTGAGGCTAGCGATGTACAAGCCACTGGAGTCCGACCGGCCGGTTCGTATACATCTGACTCGTCTGAACTATCCGAGTCGCCATCTTCCGCGACGTTCCCGTCTAAGCCAGGTATCAAGGCCTCGTTTTGAGAGACGTTGTCTCGATATCTACCCTCTTCGACTGTCTCGTTCTGGTATTCCTCATATCGACTTTTGGGTGCCAGTAGAACATGGTATCCCCAACTCCATCTGACCAATTGTCCCAGCTGCTGGAATATCAAGAGGTACAGTATACCACGTGCAGCTACTTCGTCGTCGTTATCGCCTGGTATCCTGTCCCAATGAAGTCCCTTCAGAGTTTGCGATAGCGAGATGACTAGGGAAATTGGGAGAGAATTGGAATTTCCAAATACACCCATAGCAGTCACAAAGTTCGTCGGACGCTTTTTGAACCGGAATGCCTTGGACACCCCCACTGATACCACATAAGAGACGGTAGTCTGTATGATAAAGATGATGGGTATGACTGCAAGTTCGATAAGCTTGCCAGCATTCAGTTGCGATGCAAGTTTCGTGAAGACTACCTGCTTGTTAGCAAATAATAAAAAATGGGCGCAATGACGAGGTGTTCGTACTTAGACATGGCGTGAAGAGCATGACATTTAGATTTGCTAAGAATTTCTGCTTGTCTGCATCGAAGTGTCCTAGCCTCGCAATGATATATCCAGGTAAGCTGACACAGACGACTTCTAGGACGGCCTCGAAGACAAGTAATATCAGGTGGTCAATCGAGGGGTGAGAGTCGTGAGGCTTTGCCAATATCGTTATCGCTGGTGGGCCGGGTGTCCAGTCTACGAAGGGGTTATTAACCCGAAAGGAAGTCGGATTTGAAGTTGTCCAATCCATCTTGTCCATCTCAGGAGGTTCAGATTAACTAGGAAGGATAGAGTATCGCCGAGGTCGTCGTCGCTGTCGGTCTTACAGGTTGGCATGCGCGAGTAGTATGAATGGCGCAATCGTACGATTGAACAGGATTCCGAACTTTAAGACTTGGCGCGGCGGATCGGTAAAGTGACGGGATGACAATAACGGGCGTCGTTCTTTAAATGTTGATTGCTTTGCGATCCTTAACCCAAGACTATACTATGACTGTGTGATTGTTGGTTTCGTCAAGAAATCTAGCGCTATTCAGACCAGCTGCGCAGCCGTCAGGGTAAGATCACGGAGAGGTCGGAGATACGAAGGGAAACGAGGTGGGTAATCTAAGTGACAAGTAAAAGAAACGAGTAAAGGGACGAAATAAAGAGAACGATTAGTAGCTACTTTTGAGACTACTATTCCTATTAGTACAGGAACCGTGCCCAGAAGAATTAATTGAATGAACTGGGGAAGAAGAGAAGGAACAAAAAGTATCAAAGGAAGTTGAGCTCCGGGAAGTGCTACTTTAGCCTTTCGCCCTGGAGATCTCGTAGCAGAATACGCACTAAAGTATGTACCAATGAAACATTGGATCGCGTATTTCGGGGAGGCTAGCGCAGCATCTGAAGGCTGACTGAAGCTGCCGAGAGAGGTCTAGGTTGCAGCAGTTGCCGCAAGACCTGCAGGTCCACTATGAAACAATTTGGGTGGGATCACTGGTGTTAATTGATTGGCTGACTCAGGGTACCCAAACATCCCTTCGGGCAGGCACTCGTCGCAATGTGGGGGCTCAATACCTAGCTCCGTACAGGTACTCCGACGGGGGACTCCAACGGGTACGTAGAGGTTTATCGCGCACATGCATCCATTGGAGACCTCAATTGCATTGGAAAAATCCAGTTTGCAACACTATGACGCCTCTGTCTCGCGCAGAGACTAGAGACACCGGCCAAGTTTTGTCACCGATAGCAGATCTTTGGTTACTATGATGTGATTAGCTCGTAACTAATTGGAAATATGCAACTCAAAATCAATTAAGTATTTGAGCCGAATAACACTTCCACGGTGCTTTTCAATCATATCATAAAAACCGCTCAGACCTCCGAAGGTGCAGTCATGACGACTGCCCAGGTGTTCAATGTTGGCTAAGGTATCTACATGTAGGTAATTCCGCTTACTCAGTACATCGTGCAAGGTGATATCCGGCTCCACCGGTGCAATCTTGGCCTCAAAACTTACAATAATGTTTGTTCGGCAATTGTAGATATGCAAGGTATGTACGTAACAAGTGATCACCTTGGTAGGACACTCTAAACACTATCAATGTAGGTCCTATTGCTTCGCGAAGAATGCGTTTGGGCAGCTGCTAGGTTCCTAGGTACACAAGGCGTGGAAACCCCCTGGATCATTCTGCCTAAGCCAAGATTTCATTTATAAATCACGGTTACCTAGGTAGTGTCCTCATTCGCCTGGAAGACTAACTGATTGGTACACCGCTCAATCCCAACGGCTCCATTCAGCTGCTGTGTTACGTTGTCATTCTTGCTTTGAGGCGGCGTTGCGTGCTGGCGAGGCAGGACTGGCAGGTCGAACTGAGCGGCTAAGGACAATCTCGTCCGAGTAAAAACTTACGTGTACTTGTCAGTACGCGACAGCCAATGCAGTATGTACTACCGTAAGGCAGGCTGCAATGAGAGCTGCAAAGCGAGATCTATAACATCATCAACCAAAGTCCAAGTCCGTAAGGTAGCTACGTTGGTTGGGTTGAAAGAAGTAATATAATATAATTGCAACGATGACGTTATTTAATCTTATCAGACGTAATATATGTGGCTTGAGAAAGGGCACTAGCCTTCAATCTCAATTTTGAGCCACTCCCATACCGAAATTCAACAAGCTAAAAATTTAGCTGGAAGTTTCTAAGGCGATGATAACGATACAAGTTTTCTACCCAGCATAACTGCTTTTATCATTTCTGCGCTCCCCTCTCCTTGCTGATGAAATGGATGATGCTGCCTTGGAATTTCATGCAGCCTATCTACATTACTACTCTGACAGCTTCATTTGCGGGGCGATCAGCTATTGTAAAGGCACAGATCATCCAGTGCTGTCAGCGTTGGCATCCGGTTGTGAGTGTTGTGATGTATTGCAGTATGCCAGAATTGTTCCCCAGCTGCATCCCCAAATTGGCTCGTGATAATTTCATGCTCCCCACCTAAGGGTTTGCCTGGGATTTCTCCAACCATTGTTGACCTCATTTCCAGCTTCGCATCTCTTCATGTTTTCTTAACTAGTTGGCAGCTGGTTGGGTGACCATGGCGAGCCGGGTATGCTTGGCCTACCCCATAAATGTGACGCAAAGATTTTTTTTTCAAGCACCATGCCATGATCAATCTCGAGACTACCTAGACTGGACTTTAGAGTGGACGGACAAGTTATTAATGTGCAAAGTAGAAATAGCTCTAAAGAGAGATCGTGTTGATGAGAAATCGATATCTGATCTGCAATCATTGTTTCGTACTTGTTATCAAAGCCACCAAGGACCCGTCTGATTGGATAAGCGCCAAAAAAAGGTTTAGAGCTTGGACCACGTGAGATTTGTCAAGGCTGTCAGCAGCTCAGCAGTCAGCTCAGCAGTCAGCGCAGCAGCGTCCCAGCGTCCCCAGCGTCCCAGCCGAACATCGATAAACGCGGGGCATCCACCCCCCAAAGCCCCCGAAGCCACCCACTAAAATCTACGGAACCTACCACCGATTACATGTAACTTTCCCCCAAATCATTAAATCATCCTTCTCCAACAAAGCTACGAGGTCGATCATCCAGTTTACGTTACTAGACCGAACTCCAGAACTCCAGCTTATCCAAGGTTCTTGAGGGTCCAAGGACGAGGAGACACGTCTGAAAGGTTCCACAACCCGACAAGCCGCCTCGTCAACATGCGTATTATCTAACATAGTCCCCTTAGTCTCATAGGTTTTACATAGTGGTGCCGTCAAAAACTTCAACCTCGACCGCTTACACCCGTCACATTTGTTCTCCTCGCGATCTCGATACTACTATACTACTACAACTATTACTGGTGCTACTACGTCTACAATATTTCTCTACAAACCACGAAGGCTTGACAGCTGATGAATATCACAATTGGGCAGCCCAAGCTAGTGTCTCGGATTTGACAAGGTTCGTGCAGCCCTACAATTGTACCTCATTAGGTTGTCAGGCAGATCCTTGGTGGTTTTGTCCTCAAGAATGGAACCCTTCGAACCCAATAACACCTCAAAGTGCCCCAAGGGTCCAATTCGGGTCCCGACTACTCCGTCATAAACCATAAACCGCTAATGAAAAAATTACCATGCTATAGAACGACTCAAGACCCTTGTGCCAACGAATCGGTGGTGCGCCTTTGCCACTTTTTTCATGTGGAAGAAAATTTCGATCTCTCAGAGCCAACCCAATATTCCTTGCCAGTCGCCGAAGTGCCATACCGTTTAGCTCTATCGCTTGTTGTATTATTCATTCCTCGCCGACTCATCTCGCTAGACTGCACTCCTTTACCCACCCGGCGACAAAGAAAAGCTGTTTTAATACTGTCTGATTGCCCGGTGATGATAGTAGAGGCGCATTAGTAGACATTTTCTCTCTTTTCACCCCATTACCTCTATAATGGCCGGCGTACAACACGATCCGGACTCGGTGCCCGCGACACCTGAGGAACTGCTCGATAGGGACGTATTAGGCAGTCCTATATCCCCAGGCTCCGTCGCCTCTTCTGAAGCTAGCACGCCGCTCGAGACACCTAACGAACCCACCCTAGAGCCGCCTAAGAGAATGCCGTCATTGCGCTCTGTGTCCGATCCCCAGAACCCGGGACATCCAATGTCCGCCTCGTCGAGCCCTCTTGGTGTCTTATCTAATGCGAGACGTCCCGCAGCTGCCGCACATATGTCGAGTGGTCGACTGCCCGAAGATCTGAACGCGAAAATGCGAGCCTTCCACTTGTCACGCCAGGGCAGCTCTCCCCTAAGTTCCCAACAGGGCACTCCGCCTTCTGGCCCTTCCCCAGGCGGTCCGGTCATGGGTGGTTTGCCTAGACATCTGCAAATGCCTGTAGGCCCTCAGAGGCCCGTTCCTTCTTCGTTCCCCAAATCAGCTCCAAGCGTACCTTCCATCCCTTCTGGCGGTGGAGGTCTAGCGGGTAAGAGGCGGTTCGGGCTCAAGCTCGGGGACATGGGAGGGGCCCAGACTTCTTCTCCTGGACCTGCTGGCTCTATTGCCAGTTCCCAAGCGACGCCCATCCAGAATGGGAGGGCTCACATGTCACAAATGAAGCAATTCGAAGAATACATTGATTCTGAAAAGGGATATTTGACGTTTAAGGGTAAGGCGATCATTACGAACAAGGGGGTTGACTTCTCGGACGGGTCCGTCTTCAGAATATCACTCGACGAAGTCGAGAAGCTGGATGAATTAGGAAAGGGGAACTACGGCACCGTCTATAAGGTGAGGCATAGTAAACCGCGAGTCCCGCGCTTCGGTCCTGGCCTTTCCGGGTTCAAATCCGCCTCCTTACCAGGTCTACCAACGGGCACACAAGATAAGACAGACAGTGAAACCAAAATTGGATCTACTACCGGGACAGTCATGGCTATGAAAGAAATACGCCTGGAGTTAGATGAGGCGAAATTGACGACTATACTGAAGGAACTGGTCATTCTCCACGAATGTGCATCCCCGTATATCATCGAATTCTACGGCGCTTTTTTCCAGGAGAGCGCAGTGTACATGTGTCTCGAATACATGGATGGTGGTTCTATCGACAAGCTCTACTCGGGAGGCATTCCGGAGAATGTGCTCCGCAAGATCACATATTGCACTGTGATGGGTCTCAAGGAATTGAAGGATAAGCACAACATCATACATCGCGATGTCAAGCCTACGAATATTCTCATAAATACTCGAGGGCAAGTCAAGATATGCGACTTCGGTGTGAGTGGTAATCTTGTGGCGAGTATCGCCAAGACCAACATTGGATGCCAAAGTTATATGGCCCCTGAGCGAATCTCCGGTGGCGCGTTCATGCAAGCCGGCGCAGGAGATGGTACATATAGTGTACAAAGCGATATATGGAGCTTAGGTCTGACAATTATCGAATGCGGCATGGGGAAGTACCCCTATCCCCCGGAAGTGTCGTCGACGATATTCAGTCAACTCAGCGTGAGTGAATGGCTAGACTTACCTTTCTCATACATGTAATCTAACAATAGTTCATAGGCCATCGTCGAAGGAGACCCGCCGGACTTACCCGATCGATATTCCGAAGCAGCACGCACATTCGTTCATGGGTGCCTCAATAAGGTGCCTAAATTGAGGCCAACATATCGAGCCCTTCTTGCGTCAGAATGGCTTGCAGACTTGACGAAGCCAGAAACCATAACGGAAGAAGACGAAGAAGCGGATGAGAACGACGTCAGCGCCGAGGCGGTTGCCGGTGCAGCTGGGAAGCTGGATCTCAGTCATTCGAGCACAGAAGATCCTGAAGTCTCCGCATGGGTCAAGGAGGTGCTGGAGAAGAAAGAGAAGGGGCAATATGGCGAGACAGAAGGACAACCAGCGCTTCATCACGCCCCCTTAGACGCCGTGAGCCCCTTGGCCAGTCCGCGAATTGGAAAATAGTGATTGTATGGAAGTCTGCAACTTTATTCCTCATTAGACCAAGACGACAAAAGCGAAGGGGCGTATTTCTGCTATAAGGTGGAGCAGGTACTCCGCAATACTCTTTTACGATTACTTCGAGATCATAGCATATTTGGCGTACACTTCATTCGACACATAGCAGGCCAGGAGGGCGGCAGCACTGTCTAATCAATTTTCTCTCTTTCCCCCCTCTTCTTCTTTATTAGCAAAAGAGGTTTAAGGGATTTTTTAAAAACGGCATCGGGCGAAAGGCAAGGCGTCCCTGTACACGTATTCGGGATAAGGATAAGGTGACGAGATCAGGAACTGGAAGCGACGAAAATGGAGGAATCGCATGTGATACTATAAAGTGCTTGAGGACATTCGCGCGGTCGAGAAATTTTCAAAGAGGGGGTTTCTTCGTTCAAAGCAACGATTGTACATTGTACATTTTGGCATTTTATTGGAAGACGGGAGAGAGAGAGAGAGCAAGACAGCTGGAATCAAGAAATAATTGCTTTCGCATTTTCCACGAGTTTCTTTTTTCGACTGGGAGTATGATTTGCAAGAGGCAGAGTCAGACAAGAGCCAGACGGGAATTCGCATTCCGCATGGAGTTAGGGAAGAAGGGAATATGAAAAGCAAATTGCCGGGGTTGCTTAGCTGGTCAGATTGGTGAGGAGGATGGGCTTTGCTACTATTATCGCCCGGGTGAAGTTGCTGCTGTTGAGGATGGTGGATGGAGGGTTCATAATGAGATACAAGAAATCGAGATACTACTATGGTAATGCGAAGAGATAGCTGAGGAGGTGCCAAGATCGAAGAAGTAAATGCAGTGAGATGCTATCTTGTCGACACGAATGACCGAGAAGTGTATGTGATGCTGTGTGAGGGGGTGAAGAGATGCAAATATGAATGCATATCGTAATGGCAGGTGGATGAATGGTCTGGTAACTGGATGAGACAGAGATCCAGAAGTTGAAGTTTCTAATAGCTACTGAGATGACTTGTACTTGCCTATTCCAAGAATCCACTAGTAACTTCAATGATCTTAAGTGATTTCACCGGAACATTAGGTGAATCGTGGATCATAGTGGTCCTCCTGCCCTTGCTTGATAGTTGCTAGTTTAAGGTGATATAAAAGGGCAGATGAAACATCTCGCCAAAGAAATGGGATCAAAGAGGGAGTTCATCTAGCCATTCTAACAGTAGCAGTCTCTTGTTATCACTCCAACGGATACTCAACGAAGGTAGGTATGCCTGCTATGTCGAAGATTCTATACTCTCTAAGACGTAGTATAATCACATTCATTTCCGTCTACGAGATTAGAAGCTCATTTGGTCAGATATTAGGTAAATTTCCTAGCTAGCGACTGGGGAAGCGTAATCATAGATTACAGCTTTGATTATCTCGAATTATTACAACCTTTCCATCCGTGAGGACTATACTGCTTCTCGCCTGGTACGCGGTTACTCGATAGAACATCTTCTCCGATCGCCACTATCGTCACTATCCATTATACCAAGTGTCGATAACTCAAGGGACTCGAAGGGTACCCAAATTCCTTGGCTTTGTGCCGTTTTGCGCAATTTGCTCGCGTAAATCGCAATCTCCTTATCTCACTTTCCTCCTCCAACAACAATCGAAATTATCGTATCTGTAGGTATTTTTTCATTTTTTCTTTGCCGCGAGTCGAGACCTCCACCTTAAGCGTACTCATCCTTAACTCTTCGACCGTTCAAGTCGTAGCTCCGTCGACTCCGCACACTCCTCTGACGTCCCCACCTGCGGCCACCATACGTACCGCTGTCTCCACCTCGAATGCCGATGCAGAAGAGTATCGTAGCGATCAGTAACGCGGTCCAGCTACCCCAACAGAATCCGAAAGCGTATTGTCCCAAACTAGCGGTTCGACCGTTCGCGATGAACACGTTGCGCATTCTGACAAAGACAGCCGTCATCATCGACGTTGCAATTGTGTGGAAGAATAGTGCAACGAGCGCTGTCAAGCCCGCAATCGCAGATCCCAGACGTCCACAGCAAGCAATAAAGCCGGCGAAGAAAGCGAGGACCGAGAACACGAGAGTGATTAGATAGAAGACCCAGCCGAATCTCCACATGTAGTAGTAGTAAAAACTCGTGGTATCACCGCCGTGGGAGCCCACCAAGGCCTCGGGCGCATTAGTTGGATTACCCGACCAGGCCCATCCCAAGGGGGGAGCCGGCGCCGCGGGGCTGCAATCGAGGTTGCCCTCACCACAGATGTAGAAGTAGGCCCATTGCGTTACAGGGCGGGCGCCCGTGATTCCGGATGTATCGGCTGAAAGGAAGTATGTTTGGCTGAGAGGCGATGTGGTGGTAACGGCGGAGAGTATGATGAACCAGAGCATCACCAGCGAACCGGCGAGGAAGATGAGGGAGAGGGGCGCGAGGTACGTGTTGGCGCGCGCCATTTTGGATGGTGTTGGCCAGTCAGACCAGACCAAATATTTGCTGTGCCGAGAAGACTCGCTTTTATTCGGATGATCGAGTGTCTGGAGATAGCTGTCAAAAAGTTAGACTTCGGATCGCAAACTTTTGAGGGAATTGACTTTAAGCCTTGAAAGGGAAGCTGGCACAATAAAATCGACGAGGGAAGTAACTAGGCAACATACAACTTTTGATTAAGACAGTGTTCTTTTTTCAGACACTAGAGCTAAGACAGCGACTCTTAGATTAATATGTCTCAGATACGAATCCGGAAGATGGGTTTGGTGTCAAAGCCGATCGGGCTGAATGTTGGGGTATCGATTCGTCGGGTTTCTCGGCTGGCCCTGCAGACTCCAGACAGGGATTATACCAGAAGTATCGTCGTAGAGTTGGGTAATAACTGAGGAATTACTAGGTATTGTAGGGATCAAAAAGGACAAGAATCGAAATGATGAGATGAACATCAAAATTAATACCTAGGGGAAAAAGAAGGTGAAGTTCCCTTTTCACAGTTGTTCATCATGGAAAGAGCAAACATCGTCAAAGGTGGGCTCGTGGCCCACGCTAGGTGGGGCTGCATGACGACACTGGGCAGACTGGCTGAAGCTATTGGAAGAGCTAGTTGCCCAAATGGGACTAGCCCTGCCAATTAGCCTGAAGTATCATCTCATAGGCTTCTTCCGAACATCCACGCCCGGCAAGAACCCTCCATTCACCCTAGGTATGATTTCTCATCCAATAGCAATCGAATAAAGGGCTGAACTTTCCGTGTGGGTTAGTGTTATCATTCGTTGGCAGTACTAGAGGTATGTACTAGTAGTATTACACTTGCACATTCTAAATATCAAAGCCACTCTAACTCATACGTCATGCACATAGCGTATTCTAAGAAAGAGAAGAAAAAGATGCAGGCCGTGATGCCATGCGCTGATCACCCTGATGCCGAGGCGTCGTCACCCCCTGTGAGGCTTAGTGAGAACGATAACGTGGTGCCCGCGGTATCCGAGATCTGATACCAGGATTCTGAATGGTGAAGCTTTTGCCGTGGAATACAGACGATTACGTAAGTAATCCAACTATGTATCAAACTTCTATTGGTCTAAGACATCGACAATTAGGGCGTTGAGACAGGATATCGATAATCACGGCTTCTGTTTCAGAGTTATACCTTTAGAAGCGCCACAGAGCTGCAGTTTACACACGGCCAGAATCTGCGCGCAATTCAGCTGCATGATCTATCGGATCGTTGCATCGAGTTACACTGCGTACTCCCAATGGGTTCGGGGAACTAATATTGCTCCTACTTGCCTTGCTATTCTAGACGCTACTAGTTCAGTTAGATATATCCTCGTGGCTGCCATGCCCATCACTCTCCCATACTAGCCTTCCTCGCTTTTCTCTTGGCGGCGCGTGGCGTGACACTTTAATGCTCTATATAGCGGTAGTAAGGGTTTTCCAGTAATAGTACAAAGTTTCAGGCGTCTAAGTTAGGTGGCCTCCTATTTTCAGATTACCTACCTAAGGTAAGCTAAATGTCTCACTAAAGCCTGATTTGGCTTCTTACCATGCCTGTTTTCTTCACCTGATTGTCACGATAGATGGATAAGTGAGGTAGGACAGAGTCTGGGACATGATAATTGCGCCTCGCTCCGAAGTCTAAGAGTGTTTATCATACTTCAAGACTATATTAGCATATTGTACTCTCCAGTGAGGACTCCAATAAATATACCTCCACCAATAAGAAGCAGATAATGTTCTTGGGCTCGAAAACGCACATAACTTGACGCCAAGTTATGAGGGTTTGGCAAAGAAACCAACTTTCATGTAAAATTCGATGAAGTAGTGGTGCCACAAAGTGTAAAAATTCAATGTGTATTTCATATGCAAGCAACTATAGTTAGGTATCTGGAGGAGCATTGCTTAGGAGACTGAGGCAGAGGGAAAAGGAGATTTCTCTCTCAACTTCCATTATATTCAAGCCGAGTGATGCAGTCTTCCTGGGAACCCCATTTACGAGGTTACCTACCTAGGTACTACCTTAGGTTGGGCGTTTTGAATATGCCTGGGACTCAGAAACCACTCCCACTATTTATCATGCGAGAGTATTGCTGTTTAAACCATGGATGGCGAGAAAGTTGTAAACCATATTTCAAAAGCTTTGAGTCTAATATCATCCACCGGAGATAGCTGTTTACAATAACGTATAACAGATCCATACTACGTCGTAGAGCTCCTGTGTAAATGATCAATAACAAACCAATCCACATCGTGCCACTTCGAACTTCACCGAGACTCTGGATACCTACCCCTAACTACGACTATTCTAAATTCGCTATGGAGGCTACACTACACAATACCCAAGAGGAACCCATGTCCCCCCTCGAGGCACTTTCGATCATACTATTGGTCATCTGGCTCGCCGTCGGAGTCGTCTGTGGGATATACCTTATGATTGAGTTCTTTTGTGCGCTGACGACCGACGACACAAATGAGGAAACTCCACTTCTAAGACCACCATCGGGAATGTCAGGTTACTACGCGGACAACGAGCTGCATTCCGATGATTCTGACGACGACGGTGAATCCTTAACCATGCCGGAACGGCAGTACTTGTACAACAGCGGATTCACTGGATAGGTTGTTACGCTCGAGCTGTCCAACGTTATATCACTAAAGGTAGCTATTTCCTATGGTGCTCGACTTATGATAATGCCGAAATTGTCCAGTTATAACAGAATGGCATTGAAGACGGATCAGTAGAGGCTCATGGATTATGCGGCCATCAAGAACAGGATACTTACTCGAGAAATGGGCTACCGCAGGAGTTTTGGTTTTCGAAGATGTCCAGTGTTATTTTCGAGGGGCGGCGTCAGAGGAGTATTGGACCGAAGAATCTACTGGCGATATGGCGGATCAGAGTAATCGGATCCCAGAGTAATGACAATTCAGTCGAGGCTCATATTAATACGGGGATGGTTTTGGAAGTGGGCTCCTTGATATACATTGCCCCTTATTGTGAATATTAGTAACTTTGTACTCCTATTATGGAACACCTTCCGATATCATCACATATGCTTAAGTCCTCGACTTATATGTATGTTCTTTAGTTGCTAATGAATAACTTCTCACTTGTCCCCTTAGAACTCATGATCCCATCGACTCCCCAAAAAGGAGGTGTGCCTAGGGAGATATGGGCCTAGTCGCATATATAAAATATTCTATGAGGACGCAGTTCAAAGCATGTTAAAGACCGTAGCAGGAGAGAAAGAAAGGAATCTAACTAATACCTACTTCAGAAAGCTATACATGGTGATATTATCTCTGAACAGTCTCGCGGGGACTACCAAATTGGGTATCGAGGAAGGTAGAACTTCCAGCTATACAACTGCGGTGAGATGTAGAATGCGTATAGTTCTTCGCTTTCGCTGCCTGATATGAGACTTCTATGTAAGAGAACAATATGTTTATCTAGTATGAGAAGGAGGTATTAAGCAGATCCATTTTGTCTTGTTCCCCTTTGTCAAAATTCATGTCTGCTAGATGTTTCTCTTTCCCCCCTTTCCACTTCCTGCCTTACCTAATGCTGTCACAACATAGCCATATGCAAATGAGGAAGTACTCAAAACGAAAGAGGTGGAATGGTAGACCCTCAAAATATGATGATGAATATTATTGGCCGACACCTTTACAATGCAACATTAAGCCTTGCTCTCTCAGATTACTCCATGTTAATACAAAGAGGCAAGGCAATGCGAACAACGTCAACATGAAACCCTATTATTAGAATTGTAGCTATACAGCGACTGTATATGCTATAAGTGCCGTCCAATATTGGGATGAACCATGTGACCCGGCTTCGCAGCATTTTAAGCACTAACGCGGGAATATATGAAGACCGCATTGGTTTATAGCCGTCTCACCTGGGTCTACTCGAATAGGGAAACGTCGTATATCTCCCTTGTCGCGGATTTACTACGGCAACAGCAAACTCATTACGAATAGGTAGCATTTCGGCATTGCTGAGGAAGCTTGAAGAAGTCAGCGGGAAACCTCGTTGATGACCGAGAGCAGATGACCATAGTGATACAAGGCACATGTACCAGTATCTGTATGTGACAGTGTCACTAAAATATAGGTTACTGGTAGGATGTTAGTGGCCCGACTGATAAATACATTAAAGAGGTAAGGCGTATAATAATAGTGCACTTCTGTTATGCAGTTGGAAAGCTGTAGTAACAGTTGGTGACCTGGAAACATCGGACATTTCACCACTTGCATCCAATGATCCTGGTTGCGAGAGTGTGATTGGTAGGATACACCCGCTTGTTACCCATGATCGTCTAGGAGCCTATCAATAAGTCGGAGACGGAACTAGATCCGTAGCAAAGGGAAAAGCCGGATATGAAACGGAAATAATGAACGATACCCTTGGATACTTCGCTGCCTGACACGCGTTCGATTTGTCAACGGAGCAATCTCGGACCGTTCTACCGCGTGTTCTAGAGGCGCGCATTTTATTTCCCATGCCATCGCAGTTGGGTGTTGGCTTGTAATTATCAGCCAAGTGTATGGTACGCCGTTACACGTAGGCTCGGCTCCGCTTCACTCTCGTCCATGGTTCCGCCGGTTCTGGTCCCAACGGAGCCGCACACGAGACGAGTACGCTGCACAACGAAGTGATAGACCGCGCCGAATAAACGCACTCCCCGTGCGGTAGATCACAGCTGCCAATTAAACTTGGCGTCCAATTTATGTAACTCGCATTCGGCAATGAGAGGCCAGAACGTGCGGATTCTGACAGCATTGTACCACGAAAGTAGCTGCGAACTCGTGGCAACGTACACCCAGGGCTAGACTCTGGGCAAGGTTGGAACGTGGAATGGTATGTACGTTGCGGCTGATGTGAGAGAAAAAGGGGGTAGCAATCGGTGATCATGTGCGCGAACCATCCTGCGGTGAGAGAGGCAGGATATGGTTGCAACGCACAAGCGCTTACATGTATCTCGAAAGTATCCGTAAAGAACGACATCTCTACCGCCAAGAGGGAGCGTTGGTTCATAAGGTGTTGCTCCGCAGCTGCACAGAAGTCTTCCATGGACCATTGGATAATTCTCACTCTCAGCCAGGTCTAGACGACATGACTTCTAAACATTCGCTACATGTATTCGTGTTCGTACCCAAGGTTCGAATTCGATAGCGAGCGCGAGATATGGAAGTACTAACCTCTGATAGGGAAGGAAGAATAAACTTTTTCAGGGAAAGACGCAGATCATCAGAAAAGTGACAGCTCATAAGAAATTTATGATGGAAACAAGGATCATCCTATAACCCCTGCTGGATCGTCCCGTGCCATTGTCAAGGTTGGGGGAGCTCCAACCCCTCTGCCCCTCTACATACATGGCCCGAGCTCAAGCTACCAGGCTACATCCATAGCTCCAAGAAGCTCGGGCCAACTCGGACGAACAGGCCTCAACCCTGTCACCTTGGCTGCAACACCGGAAAGCAAGGAAGCTATCCAGAAAGGGTTAAGATCCGAGATTTCTTTACTCGAGCAGTAAGATCTTCACCCTACAACCTCAGCGGCCCATCGTTCTTCATACGGGCTTCTCCCCGGATTAGATTTGATTTGATTGCGCAAGCAATAAATCAAGTTTGAACCAAGGCTAAATCACTTTCCTGCCTGCAAGGACGGCAAGGCCTGCAAGCATCAAAGTCTCAATATCCAATGTCGCTCCGCCACATCGCAATCCCCTCGTGGTACACGGGTAAGCTGCCTGTATTCCCCTCGTACGAGCTGGCGACTCGTGTCCAGTCGAAGCTGCAGCAGGACCTACTTGCATGGAAAGCCTCGTCGGCGAACCCCCACGATGAACATGGCCACAAACCTAGGCGACAAGACGCGCCTCCTCCCTACCTTCTCTCCTTCACGCCGGCGCCTACGTACACCCTGGGCCGGCGGCAGACCGAGCCACTGCCCCCCGACGAGCTAGCACGCCTGCGAGCACCGCTATCGATTGGCATAGTGAAATCTCCCAACAAGAAGGAAAGGAGGAAGATTAAGTACAGTTTTGGTTTTAACCCGGAGGTCCTCCACGTGCCCCGCGGCGGGCTCACGACGTACCACGGGCCCGGCCAAGTCGTCCTGTGGCCCGTGATCGACCTGCGGTCGCCCCTGCACGAGAACTTCACCGTGCGCGACTACGTGTGTCTGTTAGAAAAAACGACCATCGCGACGTTGAAGAGGGTGTACGATATCGAGGGGTTCACGACGTCGGACCCGGGTGTGTGGGTGCGAAATAGGACAGAGGGCGAGGGGGAGAAGAAGATCGCGGCGCTGGGCGTGCATCTCCGGCGGCACGTCACGGGCCTTGGCGTCGCCATCAACTTCGGGACGCGGGTCACCGGGCCTGAGTACCTGAACCCGTGGGCCCGCATCGTCGCATGCGGGCTAGGGGACAAAGGCGTGACGACAGTGAAAAAGCACCTCGGCACTTACGCTTGCAGCTGGAAGCACAAGGAAATGAGCGAAGACATTGCTTCAACGTGGGCCACCGAGTTCGCTACTCGGCTGAAGGTGGGTAACAGCACAAGTTCCGAGACACTTCCTCTCGTGAGCCAGGATAAATGGGAACGCTGGGAAGAGATATTGCAAATCGATCGCGCGAGCGAAGGCTTTGTCACGGCTGAAGAACAGTACAGCTGATTGGTCTTACCATCTCCGCACTTCAATTCTCTACCTGCGCAAGACATATATGTCTCGTATCCCTCCTCCCAAGCTCCGAGATTCCACGCAAAAGCGAATCACGTGCGCGGAGACTGGCAGTGGAAAAAAATACGAGCGCCGTCTCGAGGACGTTTATGGGAGAACCTTGGCATTCGTAAGATCTTTCCCTATGAAACGATTCCACGACGCATGGCCGAGCAATTGCATCTGCAGATGACCTGACCAACGTCCCTAACGGTCATGAGCCCGGGCGCCTACATACAGCTCTTCCAATCCACACTGGAGTACATACATCACGATACTCCCACCTCCCAGCCTCCCAACTACCAACTCTCAAAACACTCCAATGAGCACCGGCGGATGACGGCGACTGGCGCCACACCCGTCGGCACCAGCTGTGCGGTCATTTGGTTCGCGTTTCGAGGGAATGATAGATCAGGGGTGTATATGCAGCCTTCCGCCGCCGAGATCGGCGACGGCTGAATGATAAGTACTAGCTAGGCAGGTAGAAAGACGTACGTATAGATAGTGGGCGGCAAAGCGCAGCCTTCTAATTTGGACGCGACGTGGCTTGCCGCTGTGACCTTTCTTAGCTGCATACGAACGCTGGATATCTCCCCACTCGCTGTCTACCTACCCAAGGCATCATGATGGCATTGATAATGTGGAAAATGGCCATATCCGACCTACTGAGATAAATTAAACTGATGAATTGTTGACGTCGCCGGCTCGTATACTCCCCGTTGTAGTTCTTGAGATGTAGCGTTGTCAAGCCCTTGGTTGTCACTGGGAATATGTTCATAGAATATTTAAATCACTGAATAATCACGGATATTACGAGCAGGACTTCATGATGTTAGATAAAATGTCGATCATATTAATTTCGGCTCGAACTTTATCAACTTAATCTGCGTTCAGCTGTGCCGATTCTTTGCTTTGGGGGGCAGCAGGATTTCGCGGACTCAGTCTGCTGCCCTCGGGTCCCGTATTAAATACCAAACTCATAGGCCATCCCGTTTCTTATATTAGGATGCCGGAACCTTCGTCTCATTATTTCGTCTCAGTGGTATAAATATTGTACCAGGTCGTGGGCCGACCTCGTACCTCGCAGTCTTTCATTGCCAAGTAACGCCATGGGTTGTTGTAATAGACGGGAAGTGCTGCCGACCCCACAAACGGAATAATGCTCATAGAAGTAGGAGAAAAATCACCCTCTAACCCCTGCTCTCTTTTTTGATGACCGCGCAATGCTCAGTACTCCGTTTCCGGCCACCCCCTTTTCCATGTGGTATATCTTCATCCGCCTCGGGTCTGTACATCTCCGGTTGGAAATTCATATTATTGTAATGGGCGACATTGAAATGGGAATTCTTGAAAGTATTCGTTTGGAACGCAGGCTCGTGGAAATTGCTCGTCTCTACCAGGTCAGGGAAGTTGTACTTGCTGAAGCGAAGAGGATGGTGCACTGTCATGGGCGCAGGTGCTTGTTGCTGCGGAGGACTTGGTTGAGGTGGAGGCGCAGTTGCTAAACTATCCGGGAATGGCTGTGGCATCCACGGCGACTGCGGAGAAGGAGCGTAAGGATCTGACATAGGAGACGGTGCGGCTGGAGGGGATCCCAACGGGGAGATCTCTGGAGCAGCAAAACCAGGTATCATGGCTAACGCGCTCATGTCCACCGAGAAATCTTGAAGCTGTGGCATAGTGCTCTCGATCTCATGGTGGTGCGTGAACGACGTCGCCCTGTTGATGGATAGAGTAGTCGGTGCGGGCGGCATGGGCGGAGCCTGAATTATGGAATCCCGATACAAGATATCATAGTGGCCTGGACGATATAGCAAATAGATCATAGGCCCTAACGCAGCTGGATCTTGCCCATTGGCCTCTTCTGGCATCCGATGCACATTGACCTCCGCGCCTTCACTTCGATCCAAATAGGCAATCTCGAGCACGATATTTGCTGGCTTGAGCAGTACGTCATAAAGTAGCACGACACCTACGTGATCAATCTCCCTGTCGGTCGGCATGATGGTGTCTTGAATGTAGCTTTCGACGCTACCGGCTATCCAAGGTTCGTACTGAGCATAGTTGCCCTTCAGCCACGAAGATGCCAGCAGGCGCTGGTGGTAGACGATAGACTGCGACGATTCGGGAGTGTTGAACTTGTCCACCACGAACTGCATCGCATCCTGGCCACTGGACATGGCGGTGATAATCTCGTTGAATAGGTCGAACGTTTCGGATACCATATCCTCAAATAGCCACGAACTATGCCCACCGACGGTCTCGATGAAGTTATTCAGGCTGGTTAACCGAGCCAGCTCGCCTTGGGCCTGGGTTATATCGCCGCACCGTACCAGCGTCTCGAAATAAGCGAATGCGATTGCTAGAAAGACACCGCAAAAAGTTAACTTAGTTCTTGGCAAGTAGGATAATCTAGGTGAGGGAGGGGTTCGAAGGTTGAGGGATGTCCTCAATACCTGGGGTTCATCTTCACGGCGGCTGATCGTCGATCGATCAATCCATCTAATCGAGAAGCATCGTAGATAAGGCACAAGAAGCAGACACCCTGGCTGGCCATGGCCACGCATGAACTGCGGGGTATGCGTACGTGATGCAGGAAGATCATCAAGAGGGAATGAAGTTTTATAAATGCGTCAAAACTCACCTCTCCAGCCACAATTTCCGTCGCCCTGGACCGGGCGGTAGTGGGAATAAGTCTGGGGTAACGCCTACGATGTCATCAGGAGTCAATTGGCCGATCTCGATATCTGGGGCTCGGATTCGAATCGAGTGACTAACCATGGTTTTGGCGACGTATACAGGATCTGCTCTAGCATACTCTTCCGTGATCACCGTGCTTGGTCTTCTGTCGCCGACTAATGGACCCTGTGTCGCAGTTGAGATGTGAGCATTTGGACGCTATTAATCAAGGCGGGGTGCGAATAGAACGGGAACAAGAGCTAGATACACGGCTGCATAGAGTGGATCAGAGGCAACATGAAGACAATGGGGGCGGAAAGGTATACAGGGACGCAGGGTGCATTACTAACCTCATAGTGAGGCTTGAAATCGCGAGCAGCGGCCTCCTGCTGAGCGAGATCGTGTTGGGGCTCCATCTTGATGTTGCGCCGGGGTTGGTGGTGGTGACTGTGGGGTATCGAGTTGGCGTTGTTGTAGGGAAGATGACTGGGATTGTTGGCTGGAGCAATTAGAGAATTAGGATTTTGGAAGATGGGCGAGGCGAAGACGTCGGCGGCTGTTGGTCTGCCGCTTGCTACTGCTACTGCGCCTGCACCACCAGCCTGCCCTGCCCCAAATTGTGCCAGCGGAGTAGGCTGGAAGGCGTATTCGGGAACCTCTGCGTTGGCTATGTGGATTCCATAGGAAGCATACGGGGAATACGGAGTTGGTTGAGGCTGGAACATGCCTGTGCCTGGGCTTGACGAGCCAGAGCTTGACCCTGAGCTTGGGAGCTTCGGGTCATGAACGCTCTAGGTAACCGTAACCGGTGGGTGTTCTTTAATGCGTAGGATGGGTCTCCCGGCTGCAAGTTGCCTAGAGTTCATATGTCAGGTAAGGTAGATATTACGATGCTGCCCTCGTTGCGTGAATTATTAGGGCTTCTCTTCGGGCTGTAACCAGCAGCGACAGATGAAGAGAAACAAGGAAGTACGAGAGGGAAAATAACGAAGCAGGAGGCAGATCGAAAGATCGAGAGGGAGAGAGAGGAAGGAGAAAAGGAAGAGGGAAGAAACAGAGGAGGGGATCCAGAGAGTTGGTAACGGGCGGGCTTTTGTCTAAAAGGAAGATTGAGCACCGAGAAATCGAAAGTCGCGGTTACACCAGCAAACGGCAGTAGTACCAGTCCCCTGTAGGTGATTACCTCTATAACGTGTGATGTATTGCGGGAATAGTGGAAGCTACGCATGTACATAATGTAGGTACCTATCTGTATACGTGTAAGTATACGACTAGGGTATATATAGTTGGTTACGTACCTAACCTATGAGATAGAAGAGGGGGGAATCTATTTGTGGTCCACATGCAGTTATGGATAATTGTGATTGATATCTCAAGTACCAAAACAGTTTCCACACTACATAGATCATGGATAAGATATTGATCTGTTTTTGTTGGCATCTTACCGTGAACATCACAGCTTAGCTCGAATGCACGCTTGATTACTATGGAGATACATCTAAAGTCTCAACGGGAACTTCCCGTTTACATGTACCTTGCAAAAGATACGGTACCCCACCCCAGCTATGTACATACGTGTAAGTGCTTCAAATGGAAGGATTGTACATCACTGATTGCATGTATACTTTACTCCGTCCCTAGTTCGTGAAAAGCTCATTACGAAACATATCCCTATAGGACGTGAAGAAGGCCGCTAGAGTCAGGATATGTGCAACTACTGGTCTACTCAATTTATCTGCAATATGTAAGGACGTAAGAAGCAAAGTCCACGACTTACACGTGCAGGAAGAACCTAGACCCCTGAGGGGTTACCTAGAAAGTCCCCTGTAGATTAACTTTAGGTCTGTGCTCCCCACTAGCCAGGCCTGACGTCGGCTAGCGATCACAGGTAACGGTACCGAGTAGCACCACAGGAAGCTACAAGGTCGGACTGTCACAATAAGACGGACATGGGACTAGGATCACAGCTCGACATACATATACACAACTAACGATTATATGTGTACCTAATGCATAATCCCATCACAAGCCCTCTTCAATGTCAGCCAGCCCAGCCAGCCAGCCAACACGAATATATTAAAATTATTTATTCACCTTCCGCATCTTCACGATGGTCACCGTATGTTATGTATGTACACTATGTATGTGTATGTCTAGTACTGATGAAGGGACGTGTGCTAATTCCTCGTCTAAGAACAGAACCAGTCTAAATATACCAATATTCTCATATCCATGGATGAGTCCTCCATTGCCTCTAATACCCGAAACTTGTACAGGCTAGAAATCCTGTCCTGTCCCGTCCTGTCCCGTGCCACGATCCAACGTTTCTACATGGCTTGTACAAGCTGAATGCGCGGCCAAGGAATACCAGCCTACGCTATCACTAACTAGCGAATGTCATGGGCGCTGACTCTTATCTGGCTAAATATCGTGATCATCATCCATTATCCTCAGTCAGCGCATCATATGAGCTTCAAGAGCTAACTAACATCCAAGTTCGTCATGATAATCGTGTCCACTAATAAGTTGGGCCGTATAGTAATCCCGAACTTTGGGTGCCAACCATTGGCCCGAAAGACTCTTGTTCGACTTGTCGTCTTCAAGCAATACTTTTCAATCCTAACTTACACACTCCGGACAATAAAACCAATGCACTGCGGCTGTACCGCGGTCTAAAGCTTGCTTACCTAGGCATGTATGACTTTCTCGCTGAGGTGAATCCTTTCATCCAAGGGTTTTCCCAGATCTTTCCTTACCCCAGACTGGTGCTTACGATGGATGCGGCACCAGTCTGCGATGGGTAAGGTATACCAACAGCCAAGACTGCTACCATAGTACGTACTTGGGATGTCATGCTCACGAATAACAGGGATACATGTAAGTAAGTACTAAAATTGCGCGACATCGTGAACTACAGATGGTATCGAGCCTGCGAGCTCAGTAGCGTTTCGTCTATTCCCCATTTGTCCCGGAATTTCCCAAATAATCATTCTATTGAACTTGGAGTCGAAACCGGCAGGTCGGCACAGCCCAATGGACTAGTTCAGCCCGCCCGGTTCAAGAATCGAGATCCTCCGGATGCAAAAAGAGAATCCCCAGCGGCTTGATGCGCTATAGAATTTCCATCTAGACGGAACGCCAAAAGCAAGCTAGGCACCAAGGCAGGGCAAGCAGAGCAAACCACGACAGCGGCGCACGTCATTTGGTGGCAACTCTACCTACCTCCTAGATACCTGAATGATAGGGTGGCACGCTACGTGTATGCTGTCGGTTCATGAACCCAACTAACATCGTACTTCATGCGCATGGGTCGGAATATGTGTTTGCGGCACAAGCACAACGAGCCGACCGTTACACAACGTCATAAGCGAGCATTCTAAAGTACCATCAAAGTAGTCTCTGATGGCCAAGCTACCCACCAATCCGCGTAATGTTTTGCGAGACGAGCTTTTGGAAAGAAACCGAATTAATGCTCGGGTCAGCCTCACCATATTCTACAAGGGCTTGTCAAGCAGCTAACGCATCTAGTAGGTAGTAGCTTTGTAATTAACTGATGGACTAGATTGCTAAGCAAGTACGTTGTCCACCTATATAGGATATTTACCTAACGACAGCTTATAGGCAGACATGAGTATACGTGAATTGAAGACAAGGTAGGATCATGAATGAACTTACGTGCATCCTTAAGAGGATTCCATTAATACCTACTTAAAGAATCCCTTAGGGCTGAAAAGACGGTGTGAGATGAGGTCATATTTATATGTTGCCTCTAGAAAGAATAACCCCAAGATTATCCAAGACTTGGCAAAGGTAGGTTGAAATTGACGATAAGTGCAAGATATATCTACTAGGGGACTTCTCCCCACTATCAGGCACGTTGCAGGTAATAGCAAGACCCAAAGCCGTATCTGATATCCATCGGCCGAAGGATCGCGGTTGAACTCCAACAGCCCGTGCCAAGCTTCTATTACTACTGTACTCTGGGTCAACCCCGCCTTTCCTCTGCCACCAGGACACGGTACTGGATCAATCTGCATAGGACCCTACATGGGTATAAGACAAGCGTCGATATGTACGCCAAGGGTAACCAAGACCACTGCTACTCCGAACTTCAAATAGCAAGGAGGTCTCTGCTAATTACTAGGGGTTTGGTGAACCTCTAGACCTAGTAGCAGACGACACGTCGATTCTAGGTATTTCGCTCAGGGTTATCTGGGTATTTAACACCCGGAATATGTTCCAGGACATTTCACCTGCATAGGGCCATAGATACACGTCTGCAGCTTACGTAACCTATCATACCAAGACCAGCTAGTGTTTGAGATTCAGCACTCAACCATCATGCAGCCAACGACTCCTCAACCTATGTACAAGTATCGACAAAGTTTAAGTCGGGACATCTCATGATGAACCAGTCGGCGGCAGAAACGGAGATCCTTCCCTGGCGAACTCTATATCGGCCAGTTATTCCATGCTGGGCACAATTTCCATTCTGCATAGACGCCACCCACCCTCGGGCGATAGTAATACCTTCAAGGTGTACTGCGTTATGTGACTGCCAGATGGAATTACGACCGTTGCTTCTATGATTCGCTGGGAGTTCCATCCAAACATCACGGCTACTACGCTTCGGCTTTCACTTTAAGTCATCGGGGACTGGGTACAGTCGGCAGCAATCTGATGTATTCGGAACTGTCGGATCAGCAGGCAGTATTAGGTTAGCACGTGCATTAATGGATATCAGGAACCGGCAAGTGAAGTACGGGGCTTAGGGGAGAAGAGGGAATTTTCTCTCGTCACCCTTCCGACGCGCTATCTCTGCCATACAAAGATTAATTCCTTGATCAACTATCACCCACGTGTTGATCAGAACCAGAGATAATGGTGGGGGTCATGGACGTCCCCGGATTTGCCGTGAGATCTGCAAAAAAAGTCGAGGAGATCGACACTTGGCCTTCGTACATAACATTTGAACGGCTTACCTGGTTGGGATATCTATTGGCTGCGAGACACATCCATGAATTGTTCTATGCTTCCATGTCTGGGTAGTTGGAACAGATGAAGTTTCAACCCATACATTGGCATGCGCATAGCTTGGGTACGCAACTTCGTACGTGAGGTCAAGATCGCACAAAGCCAACGGCGTCTGTCAATCTGTTCAGTCGTACGCTCTATCACGTACAACCTGGCGAGCGCTATTAAGTATATGCTGCACCATCCGACCGTTCAACTGGCACAGCGCATCAAGGACACGCAAGCTTCTGACACAAATCGATCTAGCTACTGCTAAATGTAGTCCAGGACTCAAGGTCTATTATAACCCATGGCTACGCATTATCCCTTTAAGTAGTTTATGTCTCTGTAAAAAGGGCCCGTGGAGCCAAGAGAATGTCAGAACCATGGAGATCTGTCAGACGGCGACCTGGTGCACATATATTACCCATCATGCTTCATTCTCCCATGCACAAATCTTGGATTAGCTCTCGTGAGAAGCATTTCTGGAGATTTAACAGGAGGGTAGAGTTTCTGTCCTGTAGGCAGGCCAGGCTGGCCAACGGCAGCATGCAGAAAATCGCGATATGTGTTACGCCAAGCCGGTGAAATACCTAGCGCGGACGCCCACAAGACAAACTAACGGCTGGCAAATTGAAGCAACATCCTCCCGCTTGTCTTACCTCCCGCAAATGGACACGAGAGGTGTAGGTCGCATCCAAACCTGAACATCTCTCCAGTATCACAGCATCACACTTCGATGCCTGTTGCGACCTGTCACGTAGCTCAAGATGAGTGAGGAGATGGATCTCCCGATAGTTCCCTTCATCTATAACTCACATTATGCCGGCTCCCACTCGGCATACCTCATTCGTCAGACTGGATTTGCCTTGCAGCAATCCCCCCCAGCGAGAAACAATGCTTGGAAACATTCCATGCCACAATGCCGAGCCAATCTCCCAGCACCATTGCTCTCAGAAATTCTTCCAGCAGCTTTCCCCTTGCACTCCATCTCACCATTACTGCGCGCAAACAGGATAATCCCTTTGCTTCTGTGGCCGGGCGACGCCAGAAACCCACAGACCCTGCCATGAAATTCCCGAAATAATTACCTTAGGTACCCTTGAGGTTCTTGGCGCAAAGTACGTTGCACTCGCTTCCGGGCCGCTCTACCCACCGCAGCCGTTTCGACAGCCGCGTTAGCTGGTCTCTTGGGTCGCCGACCGGGGAAGGATTCGCGGGTTCCAGACGAAGTCCCGAGAGAAAAAGCTTGCTCTCTCGCCAAGCAAGCCTCTCCTCCACCTGCGGCTTGCGCGCATGGCCATCCCCTTGCCAGTCTAAATAGATGCAGCGAAGCCGGCGAGGGCCAATCAGGTGGCGAAATGACCGCCGATTAGGAAGATATTAGGAAATTCAGGTTGCAAGCCCATTTCCAAGACACGCATCGCGTGCATCCAGCCACTTAACTAGACGACGCCCCTAATCCTCCAGTCACAGTCACGTTGCTCAATATTGTGGTTTTCCCCCTTCTATTCAGATCATACCCTTTCCACGTCCCATTCGCCAACCAGAGCGAGGCGGGTAAGGAGGTGCTTGCTTCATATATTTCTGCCGCGGGTGTTACTACCACGTTCTCCTCGCTTCGACCCCGATCCCGCCCGCGGGGTGAGTGCCTTACGATGCGACGGTGACTTCAGACTCTGTGACCCCCGCTACTAATAGCTAGACATCATGATGCTGCTGCTGCTACCACTACTATACCCGCTGCTTTGTTGCGATCCTTCTATGCTATGCAAAGTCTGTGACACTACTGCGCACCCCCGGGGGGGAAATTTTCACGTTAGGTGGCGTGTTGAGAGGATTCCTGCAGTCGCTAGAGCCCGGCGCTATTTCCTATTTGCGGGTCGCTCAATATTGCGTTACACGGCACCCTGACCCGGGGAGGCAAGCAAGCAGGCTACCAAGCATAAGAGAGTAGCCTTCTAGGTCAAGGAGCCCTGGTAGCCTAGCGCGACATGCTGTCAGCCGCAGCCGCGTTCCCGCTTCATAACATGGTATGGCACGGCCCCCAGCCTGCTTGCTTATATGAGCGCCGTAGGAATATCACAATATCACCTCCTTCGCAGATAAGCTTTATAGTGTCTTGATCTTGCGGCCGGAACGGTTTAGCCAGGGACGGGCCTTCCCGAAGCTTGGAGACGATGGAAGGGTGTCGATAGAAATGACCAGGGCTATTGTATGTAATGCGCAATCACGCTCCCACGGACCTGGGTACCTGCCTACCTCCCTACCAAATGACCTGACCACCAAGAGAACCGGGCTGAGACATATCATGCGAGTGGACTTCGCAATCTCCCTCACCGTTGCTGGAGAAAAAGGGGGGGCGGACCACCGGTGAACTGCACCGCCGTGGGTGCGGCAATGGCTTACCGCGTGAGCGTTAGACAAATAACGAATTCCCTCTTGACCTACCCAGAACGGCAGACCGAAGGCTTGAGTGGCGGCGAGATGGATGGAATTTCCCTTTGATTTGTTTGTCCTTGGACAATTCCCTAGAGCCTAGGTATATGGCAGGGCCATCCAGGTAAGCCGGACTAGAGCCCGATGGGTAAAGTAGGGTTTCGTGTGGTTACTTTGGAAGCTGTGCTGAGTATTCTCATACGATGGCGATGATTGCTACCAAAGTAGGTATAGATGTTTTTACCTTAGCGTCTCCTATTTGCAACCACCAATTCTATGAAACCCGTTAAAGCAGAATACCTAGAGCTCTTTGGTTCTTTTTACCCAACTCGTACACCAATAGTTGTTTGCTAGGAGGTAAATATCAAATTACGTTGTCAGCAAGATACGACCTACGCTGGACTACACTTTCACGTTCTCGGCTGTTGTTCCGAGAAGTAGTTAGTCTCGTATCGTATGAATTAGTAATAGTTATAAGCCTAGCGTACCAAACTGAACATCTATTTTTGTTCTCGGCCTTTAGGGTGCTTACTATGCCCTATATCGGCGTGAGGACTATACTTAGCACAGTTTATACTTATAGCCAATGGCCGGCGACTTGGTTGATAGAGAAGATGATTCGTTGTAGACGATCGATGCTTATTCGTTGAATGGTCTGTGAGGAATTGTGATTAATGAACTGTCTACCAATGTTTTGGAAGTTATACCTGGGCTCCATAGCTTCGGAGGTTTACACTGCAACCCTACTCCATAGTCAGCAGCATTTTATTCATTATTACCTGGTTCCGTAGATCTAGAATGGTCCATGGCTTCTGCTGTCACCTTAGTCCCCCTTTTTAGGGCAGTTATAAATCTGTGACGAGCGAAAGCGCCTAAGGCGGTAACGATATTCAGTGAGCACCTCGAGAGACTACCCCTCTCAAGCTCACTAAATGCTGATATTGTCGTTTGAATAGGTGGCATATCACAGGTAGATTTCTAAGAAAGGGTTGACGTTTTTATAGCTGGAACGCGTGTATCCCACGGATGTAATAACTCTGAGATATGGA
Source organism: Hypoxylon sp. FL0890 (assembly GCA_022497025.1). Classification (NCBI taxonomy): domain Eukaryota; kingdom Fungi; phylum Ascomycota; class Sordariomycetes; order Xylariales; family Hypoxylaceae; genus Hypoxylon; species Hypoxylon sp. FL0890. The sequence continues at coordinate 294,069 of MU386566.1, read as the reverse complement.
TGAAGAGACTTATGCTCGAATAGTGTTACGGGTGTCACAAGACAGATCAGAAGCACAGAAGTAAATTTTGATATCTTAGAGTCATTAGATCAATCTCTCCAAATGTTGTAGCTGCCTACCGAAAGATCATTACGCCTCTAACGGGTCTGTCACGATACCAATCTTACGCAGGGGGGTACGAACTATGTTCTTCCACGAGGGACTCTAAACCTATCTAGCAAGTTCGTGGTATACATAGAGAGGACCTCCTTTACCTGCGCCGTCTTATATCCTAAAATACCTCTCCCTCTGGCACCCGGGCCCTCTCCGGTCGAACCCTGACAGGTCACCCTTGACGGGCCAGTCCTCTGACAGAGTCTATCTTTTATTCACGTGCGTGGGGCTTATCCCGTAGCATCTTCCTCTTCGAATACCACCAGCACAGTGCCGGCTTTGCATTTATCCTATGTCTACGTTAGCAACCATATACTTTGAATATAACAAGCTGAACGACTAACCCCCTCCTTGTGCGCTAGCTTCTTGATAACACCATCCTGGGGTGATCGAATGACCGTTTCCATTTTCATGGATTCGATCCTGCGGTTTCGCATTAGCAAATCACTACAGCCAATCATGTCACTGCGCGGACGCTTACACGACGAGAGGTGCGCCTCTCGTAACCCTGTCACCCTCCTTGACCTCATTTTTCAGGATCTTGCAGGGCATCGGAGCTGCCACCGATGCCGTCACTTCCTTGAGTCCCAATGCCTTTTCATACCATGTTGGAGACACTAGTGATAATTCTCTCTTATCACCGTGCTGGAATATGGTGATCTTGTTGTCATTGTTCGGATCCTGGATAATCCTTGTCTCTATCCGAGTGTGTGGAAAGAAGGTTACCAGGCTTGCCTTCTCCGAGCTTGAAACGGGTGAGGAGACGAGGTTCTCGAAGACTTGAGCATCTTCGCCTTTTCGGATAACTTGAGCGTCGAATAAGTTGTTGCCCCTCTGGGTGATGGTTACATCCACTACTTCCCCTTCCTTTTCATCTAACGGATCAAGGGACTTGAAAGAGAACTTGCGCTCGCTGCTGCTTGAACCGAACCCAAGGCTTTCTCCATGAGGTCCGACTGTTTCGGTTGGCCGAGAAGCGAATATGCCAAGCGCCGCTTGCACGTATACCTCGGGCTTAATCACCACAGGATCGAATAGCTCCTCTTTCCACTTCTCAATGAAGCCAGTCTCCACATCACCTTCTATGAATGCTGGCGATCTGCACAGGCGCTTCAGGAACTCAATGTTAGTGCTTAGACCTACGACTTCGTAGTCGCGAAGCGCAAGCTCCATCTTCCTGATAGCAGTCTCGCGATCTCTGCCCCTGACAATGAGTTTTGCAATCATCCCATCGTAGGCTTCTGTGACGGTATCGCCTTCAACGAAGCCAGCGTCAATCCGGACGTCTTCGTTAGTCTTTGGAGTCTTCAGGTGAACGAGTTTCCCGGAGTCGGGGATGAAACCCTTCTCTGGGTTCTCAGCGTATATTCTCGCTTCGATAGCTGCCCCCCTCTCCTCAATTCTCCGTATGATATCCTTCTGTGTTAAAGGTAACCTCTCTCCAGCCGCAACTCGGAATTGCCATTCAACCAGATCCGTCCCGGTGACCATCTCACTAACTGGATGCTCAACTTGAAGTCGTGTATTCATCTCCATGAAGTAAAAATCTCCAGTGTCCTTATCGAGTATGAATTCTACCGTCCCCGCACCGACGTAGCCCACTGCCAAGGCCGCTGTCCTGGCCTTCTCCCACAGATCTAGCCTTGTCACGTCGTCCAAATCAGGAGCCGGTGATTCCTCGAGTATCTTCTGATGTCGCCGTTGCACGCTGCAGTCCCGCTCTCCCAGAGCGACGCAGTTGCCGTGCTTATCTGCGAATACTTGGACCTCAACATGCCTGGGTCGTACAATGTACTTCTCAACCAGCATGACCTCTCCACCTTCTCCGAATGAAGCTCTCGCCTCTGCTCTTGCGCTTTTCAATTGCTGTAAAAATTCACTTTCCTCCATCACTATACGCATGCCTTTACCGCCACCGCCCTTTACGCTCTTTAGTAATACCGGGAACTGGATCTCCTTGGCGTAGTTCAGCAATTCGGTCTCGCCTTGCTCGCTGCCATGGTATCCAGGTACGCATGGTACTCCGGCCTTTGTCATAATCTCCTTGCTCCGGGCCTTGTCGCCCATGTCGGCCATAGCTTGCGCAGGTGGCCCGACGAATACGATCCCCTCTTCCTCGCACTTCCTGGCAAATGCGGAGTTCTCCGATAAGAATCCATAGCCAGGGTGGAGGGCTTGAATACCGTGTTGTTTGGCTAGTCTCACTATTCTCTCACCATCGAGATATCCATTGGCTGCACCAAGGCCTATGGAATGTGTTGAGCAAGCAGCGTGCTGTGAGGTGGCATCCGGGTCAGTGTATAAAGTAGTAGTCTTTATACCGAGACGCTCCGCAGTCCTATTTATCCTCAGTGCAATCTCACCACGGTTGGCAATTAGTAAAGACGTTATAGGGGTGACATGAGGTGGCTGTATTGGTGAGCTAGTTGAGAGGTAGCGGGTGAATGGGCGGCGGCGCAGATGCCTAGGCTTGATTGAACGCATTTTGTAGAGTATATAGCTTGTAAATTATTCAATTGGCTTGATTTCACGAGTATAAGTAAAGTGACTCTTCTACATAGTAGAGTTCTATTAGTAGGATAAGAGGAGAAGAGAACGAGACTTGAGGTCTCTAGATTGTCAGCTACGGCCTTCGTCCATTCCATGCTGCCGTTGTTGAACCAAAAGCCGTAAGTAAGCGGGGTCCACCCCCGCGAAATGCCGCGGCTCCTAGGTGACCTATAATGGCTTGGCCCAAGCTCCAGCCTCACTGTGGGGTCTTGTACTAGGGGCGGGCCTGCCCCCAACGTCATTAGAGATCTGATAGGATCTACATAATATTTGCCCCTCCAAAACGACTTCACGCCACTACTGCAAATTCCATATTTTGGGCAACACCACCATGGACCAGATAGCCTTGAACCATGAGGCTTCAGCCGGCGACACCCATAAGCAATTAGTGTCGTCGCTCCCTCACGAGGTTGTACAATGTCTCGAGAATGCTCGCTTCGTAAGTTCCGCTGTCGACCCTGCTTATCCGTGCGAAGCAAACCCCGGTCCGCTTACTGAGGTGTGGAATAGCTTCACTTGGCGACTTGCACCGATAACCAGCCGCACGTGTCGTTGATGAATTACACATATATCCCCTCTTCGCAATACTCCTCCGTGCCGGTCATTGTAATGACGACGAACCCCTCATCGAAAAAGACCAATAATCTAATTGCCAATCCCAACGTCTCTTTGCTGGTCCACGACTGTGAGATTGTTGTTTAATAGCTACTGGAGGATATGTGAACTTGTAACTAAGTCACTTTCAGGGGTCTCGCATAGACCACCAACCCAAGGCCGCCGAATGTCCGGTGGCTCCCCCGGCCCGGAGCATAGATCAAGTCTCGCATCACTTCTGCTGAACCTCAACACTAGCGCCATATCCAGCATCAGTGCGACCATCAATGGCACGGCGGAACTAGTGGCGCGCGGCTCGGACGAGGAGCAGTTTTATCGTAGCCAACATCTCGAGAACAACACTTTCGACTCCGAGGGCGGCGTTGCGTTTAACGGTGGTGGACCGGCGCATGCCACTCAGGAGGATGGCGGCCGCGAGTGCTTTGTCGCGGGCGAGGAGGTTCGGGTCATATTGGTGCATATCAAGGATATACGGACGAGCGATTGGAAGGGTAGTGTAAAGGATTGGGTGCTGGTGCCCGAGGGTGGCGAGGCGAATGTGAATGGTGTGAGATGAGTGGATGTACACCGAACTGGACTATTTGTGTGATGAAGTTGAGGTCAAGATCGACGCAACTGGTTGCCCATGAGAAATTGAGGGACAATGACAATCAGTATACGGTTGATGTATTATATCTTATGAGAATGACCTGTTCTGTGCGGAATCGCTTTTCTATAGGGAGAATGAGCCCTATCAAGTCAGCTTATGTAGTTGGCAGGGTAGTCAATTACGATAAGAGCCGCTGAAGAGGAGTAAGCTAGGTATAGAGCGAATACAATTGTCATAAGGTTAAGCAGGTTGTCTGGACCACGATCGTCCCGATAGGCAGTTTCAATTTATTGTAATCAGTAGTGCCGCGCCTAGAGTGTCATCGTTGGCTACTGTGACTTAGTCTGGTTGTCAGTGGATGCAGAGCTGAACCATACTTTCTTAATAGACAATTTTCAGTCTACGCAATAGCTTCCTCGTGGTTTGAAGGCGTCCCATTCTGTAACACCCGGAGATCTTATATCTTCCTTTGAATTGTGCTATCATACAAATGGCTCAATTCCTGTGGAGGACTCAACGTCTGAGCCAGTGGTGATACATTCTTCGAAATATATCGAAGATGTCCTTCTAGTCTTCAATATGTACACGCTAGACAGGACAACATTTTGGTGGATATATCGCACCTTCTAAAGGCCTGCGTGCATCCTATGCTAGAGGGTAAAATCGTGTAAAGCCTCGGTAAGCTTTGCGTGCTCCCTCTTCATTCAGGACCGGCGGCGCAGTCGAATTCTCTACGCATAATAACATACTAAGGCGATTATTTCTCCTCTTGAGGGCTAGAATCGCCGATGACCTCGCGCGGCAGAGGCGGTGGAGTCCGGGATTCTGTATTTCGATATTTTGGTTCCATGATGCCCAACTAAAGAGAGTTTCGGTCAGTATGAGAATAGCTTAAACTAATTGTGTCGCCTCGTACCATTGACAGCAATCTCCAGACCGTATCGGTTGGTTGCGCACCAACACCGATCCAGTACTTGGCTCTTAATGTGTCCAACTTGATGTCTTTGTGTAGTCTCCCCGAGTCATCGTATGGATCGGGCTTCGGAATGGGATCGTATGTGCCAATGACTTCAAGCGGCCTGCTGTTCCGCGCCGTTCTATAACGAAATGGTCCGGTCAGTATGCTGCTGTTGTATCGATTGATAGGATGTTTCGCAGAACCAACCTCGCATGGGCTACGACTATATTGTAAAAAGGAGCGTTTCTGCGCCCAAAACGCGCAAGTCGAATCTTCACCACCATCGTGACTACGGTGCTGTTTTGTGGCTGCAAGTCAGGACGATGGTATTGAATTGTTCGCAATTGCATTGAATTCAATCAATAATTTTGGCGGAGCTGGAAACTGTTTTCTCCGCTCCGACCAATCGGAGGTCTGAGCGAGCTTAGTCAACCATCGAATGGCACTTACACCAATGGAAGCCAATAAGGATCACAGCTTCCCCCAGTGATGTCAGTCGATCAACGCAACTAACACACCACAAGAACTTCCCCAGCTTCTACATTTTCTCTTCATCTCTTTATTGTAATTAATTTGTACAAATTCAAAATACCAAAAACATGGCACTCAAGGTAAATATGAAGTTGCATACATTACGCCAAGACTGTCGAATGATTGACTTACACGCTGCCACAGACCTTGTCGGCCAAGGCCGCTGCAGCTCTGGATAAAGAGCTCATGAGCACAGGAGCTTTCTCGATTGATCAACTCATGGAGCTTGCTGGCTTATCAGTCTCGCAAGTCGGTGCGTTCTTCGATTATGCTGCCTAGCTGCCAATGGCTACCTAACAACTACTACTGTGAAGTCTACCGGGTTCACCCCCCAAACAAAGGCAACCGAGTGCTTGTAGCTTGTGGTCCTGGCAATAATGGTGAGCCACTTTCTCTGACTAGGCCTGCGCATAGTCTCTAATCGATAAAAGGCGGTGACGGGCTTGTTGCAGCTCGCCATCTTCGTCATTATGGGTATCAACCAGCGATCTACTATCCGAAACGCAGCAAGAATGACCTCTATCAGGTATGCTAGCAATCCGATGCTATACTTGACACCTTCTGAGCACCCGAGTACCGTCATGCACATGCCTCGTCTGCACCCTCTAGTATCGTAACCCTTGATATGATTTGGAACACAATAATACCCTTGGCCAGCATTTCTAGTTGCCCCATTCCATCCCTTCTACTCCAGGACCATGGGTTGGACTGCGTGTATATCGTGTGTCTTCTCCATTCGTATAATTTATTCCAGCACTCAGTATACTGATCGTTATTGCTCCCACAGCGACTTGCCAAACAGCTAGAAGACCTGGAAGTACCGTTTGTGGATGATTTCCCGGCGGCTATGAAATCGACGGACCACATCATAGATGCAGTTTTCGGTGCGTTTTGTTGTCGTGTTTTGAAGGTACCTGACTCATCCATCCCTAGGTTTCAGCTTCTCCGGCGAGGTTCGTGAGCCCTTCCCAGCCGTAATCCGAGCCATGGAGGAGACCAAGCTCCCCGTAACCTCGGTTGATGCTCCGTCCTCGTGGAATATTGAAACTGGACCTCCCGAGTCCGGCTTGGGCAGCAAATTCAACCCTGATTTCCTTATCAGCCTGACAGCCCCTAAGCCTTTGGCTAAGTATTTCAAGGGCCGTCATTTCATAGGCGGCCGGTGAGTATCTATGATGTGAATCTGAAAAGTGCCTCTGGGGCTGACGTACCAGCAGCTTTGTGTCTCCGGCCATTGCCAAGAAGTATGATTTCGAGCTTCCAGAGTACCCGGGAATCGACCAAATTGCCGAGGTCGGCACTGGAGGAGAGAAGTTATGATGGCTGATATTCGGCCGAGCGAGAAATTGATCCAAGTTGGAAATAGCGATTTGTTGCCGGAGCACCCCCCCTGGGTCAACTGACACTGCAACCGCCCGTGCGACTGTAAGGACAAACTGGACTCGGACATCTTCCTTCTTGCATGTCTTCGTTCTTCTCGTTTATTCCCCTAGGGCAGCGTAAGAGCGGAGGATGGTAATCTTTGCAGAACTCGACATAGATGAGATATCGCTTCCCGCAAACAGGGCATTCCGCTGTATGCTCAGTGCACATTAAAGTTGCAGGCTGGGCTCTTTGCTATGAATTGCAAAGAACACGATAATATGGGATCGTCCCTGGAAGGACGAAAGTCTCGACGACAACTGATATTTTGGCATACCATCCGTATGAACGTGGCTCAGTAGATGGTGGTGTGGCTTTCAAGTATGATATAGGACGGGGACGCTCATATGGGTACTGTAACACAACCGCTGGAATCGCCACCGCCGCACCAAAAAGGTACATTTGACCACTGATGTTCTGCTGATGAAACCTCTGTGGCAATTGGCAGGGCACCGGGACGCGTAACAGACAACCCCGATAATTGTGCAAGAAGGGGGATTCTCATTTCTGTTCTGTTCTAACGTACACATTGATTGCCTACCTCTGTCATTTTTTTTTCGGTGCTGTCTAATCCAAGCAGCAGATTTAGGTAAATGGGGACATAGGTGCTTTGCTGAGTTGAGAGTCGGAGCAAAAGCTCCCTTTCGCATGTGATAGGCCAGTATGGATCTGCGGCGCTTACCTTGTTAGTGGTCCCAGAGTACCTTGGAACGACAGCTCTTTTTTTTCGGTCCTCGGCCGCTATCAGGCAATACCCCTGGATTCTGGATTCTGGATTCTAGATCACCTGCAATTTCAACCGATCTTGCATTCCCCATAAACGAATTCAAATCGTAAAACGAGGGAGACCTTGTCCTTGTTTGCAAATTTAGCAATCGAGAGTTCCCGCTTTGCCATGTCAATTCTTTGAAATATCGATACCTGCTCGCGGGATTCACAGTGTGGGAAGTCTCAAATATCCATGACGCTTATCGTATGTCGCTAGTAAATTAGTGACGATCAACAGGAAGATGCGAGTACAGCCTTACAGGTCTGCAGGTCCGTTACCGTCGTTAGGTGATTGGGAGAGTTTCTTGCAACCTGGACTCCGTGCCACAAAGCTCCGTGGCGTCCGCGAATAGGCAGAAATCCGAACCTATTGCATCTATTATGCGTCTACTACGAGACATTCCCATTTGATCACCAGTACCGACACGGTGGCGCCTGTGGTTCAAACTGAGTTTGCCGCATTGTTGGAAATTCAGGTAGTTCTTAAAGATCCTTCTCGCATAGGAATTAGAGAGGGGGAAAAGGGTATCATTATTTCGAGAACGATCAAAATCCCCCACTCCGCGTCTAGTGTATCTCGTATGGCCCCCCTCGGGATGTTCCCACTTCCTCCCCACGATTTTCACCAGGGACATGCATACTACGATGGTACATACTCCTCCTGTGGTGTATGTGCGTAATTCCTCTTACTCACACTATATGTCCTCCTTTCTTTTGCCCATCGTCATCTCATCTCGGCCTGAAACTCAGAAGTCAGCTTCGTGCCCAACCGTCCCGCCGACTGCAACTGTAAAGCTTCTGGTCCCGCACATCCGCCGTACCCAAACGGCCGGTGCTACTAGCTACTAACTACTAACCGAACAGCGGCTCGAACCGGCCGGGGCCATGCCAAGTTAGGAGCATTCCACATGCTCATATAGATACACAAAAAGACGTTGCGATTTTGTCCGATTTCAAACCGCCAAACTTGTTCTCGTACAAAAGCTGGGAGTAATATAACTCCCCCTGTTCCTTCCGCACCGCTAGTGCCAAATGAGTTGACAGCAGCCACTGTTGATTAACTCCGAGTTTATCACCGTACGGTCATGGCCAAAATCATCGAGATTTGTCTGATTGCGATGCTACGTTGTGTGCCTTGTCATTATGGCTTTCTCTGGTCTAATGTGAGCTACTTCTTCCGTCATTGTATATATTTCTATGCCACCTTAACCTTAATAACCCCTGCTCGGCGTATTCGGTGGATTGATGTTCAATGAAAAGGTTCCGTCAGAGAGACGATCCGCCCGTGTTAATCGGTGAGTGTTAATGTGGAGGGTTCCACATTAACACGTTTAGGGCTTCGGACCACACTCCTCGATACACTATAGGCAAATTATAGCACACGATCTTGATCGTCTAGGGTGTTAGGGAATTTAGGAAATCGCTAAACCGCGAACCTTGACGATCCAAACCGACACTAACGTAACACCGGGCTGAATACGTAGTAGCGAGTCTAACCTCGGAGACTGCGATGTTCAACAAGGCGGTCCTTGTTTTGTTTCCTTCCATTATCATTGAAATCATAGGCAAATCGGTAACTAATACAGGTGTTTCCGTTCGCCACAGGCTGTAAGCACCGTCACCACTTCTCTGCAGACCATCCACTGTTAGTGGAAGTCGGCAGTCCGAGGCCCTGGGAAATGGAAATTCATCTTTCATCTTGACCCTTTTCCCGCTCTAGCGGACAATGCGAAAATATGATAGGAGGACCGGTTCTGTATACCGTATTAAGCCCGTCTGCTGCACGACAACGGTTCCTCAACGATAATCATGTCCCATTGAGGATTGTGTCTAACGATTGAGCAACGGGTGATCCGCAGCTGACAGCAGCCTCAAGTTCCAAGGTTTTTTTGTCAATCCGCCAGTTTCCGCTCGGAGCACACCCCGCCCGCTAATCCGCCGGTTACCCCTTCGGGAACCTTCAACCATGTTCGGGAAATTCGCCACAATTCGCGCGTCAACGATCCGCTAATGCAGAGCCATAATGTGGCTGAAGCTATTTTTCATATCACATGACTCATTCTTGTGTTCAATGATAACCTCATTCTTCTCATCCGCTTACAGTAAAGGTCCTCTTTGCCACTACGATACCTCTGCTCGCACCGACTAGACACGAAGCTATTGGATTACACGGGAGATTCCTGGAAAGCGCATGCATACATAATTCGTCAGCAGGCCATTTTAATACGAGCACTTTCCATATCACCAGCCACTATCGGGTATACTTACCTCGTACCCATGACCATAGCAGCTTTATGATAGCTCGGACTTCGGAGCAATTGTGGCATACCGTCAATAACGGGACAAACCATCGTCACCAACGATACCTGTTTCAGATAACTACGTGTCTACGCCCGTGGGACAGCCCTATTTAGTCGAACCAACGCTTTGACACCTGTCATGTACTAGGACAACAACAGGGCTATTCGGGATTATTACTGCACAATACGTATTATATTTGCCTCTATCATGGGGCGAAACTTGTAGGTGCCGCCGCCGGCGCTGTTTCGGGCTCGATCTCCACGCTGCTGCCTACTTGTGCCAAGTGTTCCGTTTGGTTCATCCCTTGATGAAACGTCGTTTCGATTTCCAGGCTTCCGGAGTAGACCGCCCAAGAGGAAGTTGTCAGAAACTATCTAGTTATGTCTCTGCCTACTATATTCCTAATAGCTAGTGAGTCTACTATTGTAATTCTGCATGGGGCTCTCACTACTTGGATCAGAAGATAGCCAATGCTTCTATGGTAATCACGAGTAGACTAGTCTGGGGTTCTATGGATAGTTGCCCATGAAGAGACAGACACCTGAGATGGAAATAGACACCGTAGCATCTTCAACTAACTCTCACGTAGTCGTTCTGATACAGTAAAACACGTGTGAAATTGTGGCCGACGAGACTCCATCAGCGAGATTAGCACCCCCACATGCTATGCTCTAGCTATGCACATTCCTTTATCTTCTCTGAGTAGTATGCTAGACGTACTGAGTAACCGATATATGCAACCGGAGCAAATGCCCCGCCAGCTTTCTGCTTCGCCAGGTCCCTGAGCTCTGCGCCGCTCTGATGGATATCCTAGGGGCCTTTGACGACCTCGCTGTAACTTAGACCGCGCCTTCGATGGTGTGGCGCCTGGATAGGAGCGGGCTTCTTGTTCTCTTCACTGTGCTCTTCCTTTCCCTCCTTCTCGAGATCTTGTCTGTGGTCCAGGGAGGGCGGCAAGGTGGACGCGGACGAGGCGGTCTTGTCTTCCTCTCCCTTTTCTTTTTCCTCCTCTTTCTCCGGTTCCTCCTGCCACTTGTACCACTGGCAGCGTCGCCGTTCGTGCCAAGGCCATCCCGCAGCACCAGCCCACGCCGTAGCATCAGACGCAGAAGAGAAATACGGGGAATGAAACACAGTGCTGCCGGCGACGCAGTTGACGGCTTGGTCACGAGCAGGGGATACAGGTGGATCGAAACTAACCGCCCAATCCAAATCGAGTTTCATCCGAATACGCTCGTTGTTGGAGAGGTGGTTGCGACTAGGGTTGGTGATCTGAGGGTCAGCGGTGGGGGTGGAAGATTCATGTTGCTCGGATTTTGTTGTCGTATTGGTTTTCTTGCCGCGGACCCTGAAGGCGGCTGCACGGGTTGCGGCCGAGGAGTCGAGTTCTTTTAAGAGTTGCTCCCTCCACGAGTATTGGACCCCTGTGAATTCGGACTCGGGGATGGGGACGGGCTTGGGTTGCTTTCTTTGCTTTCTTGTTGGCATGTTTTTTTGGTAGGAGATAGAAGGTTGTAGGTTGTAGGTAGAATTGCGTTGAATATCTTGGTTTGTGGTCGCTTGACATGTCTTTAGAGGGATCAAGAGATTGACAGGTTGAATGCAAAGGATTGTTGCGATACCGGTATCAAAAAGTCGAGGCGAGGCAAATGAGTGTACAGTTGTCGCGTGATTGACGCGGGTAGAAAGAGTTGAAAGTTGCACCCCTCGTTGGCAATTGTTACCTAAGGTAATAAGACGCGTCTTTGGCACGCGGCGACGATGCCATTTTGGTTTGTCGTCGTTTTTGTTTTTGAGTTTTACATTTTGGGATGATGAAGTCGAAGATTAGAGCTGGCGTGGATTGAAGTCAAAGGTTACTCTTGGTGAAGTTGTTGGAGGTACATGGTGACAGGTGCACGATGGGAAGTGGACTATGCTCAAATAGGGGGAATGGTACTGTGTTTAGGTGGTTGAGTTGTTTATAGAATTGTGTGCCGGTGCACATATCGTCGTGAGTACAAGTATATGTTGCATCGACAGCAGACGACTAGCACAAATTATCTATCCCAACTTACAAACTATGTCTCTGAACTACCTTGTCTTGTGTCTTTTCATTTTGGTGAAGAACTTATTTATACCAGAAGCTTGAGCAATGTGGCCAAGCGAGAACCTTCCAGAAAGGAATATTCACAATCAAGAGATAGGTTTCACGAAACATAGAGAGGTATGGGCAAAGGAACAAGAGCATGATTTTTATAAATTTATACGCATGCGGACTATTGTTTATGGGTGGTTGTGAGGGTGACAACCAGAACTGTAATTCATGTTCTTGCACACTTTGTAACCTCAGTTCAGAGAAGCAACTGCTGGGAAGATGTTTTTATAACCACTTAAGACATGTGCTTGACAGCATACCATACTGGTAGGTGGAAAGACGAAATATGTTGGATGTCTGACTTCGGGGCAGTTTGTTCAAGCAGCAATATCTGTTTGAGCGTTTGAGAATACCTACGGATGAGGCTCAATGAAGAAGTCCTGGTTTGTTTATATGTGACAACACAGAAAAGGAAACGCGTTGGGCATAATAGTAAAAAGCAGATAAAAAGTTAATATGGACGAGCCTCATCCTATTGGAATGAGTGGTCAAGAGGCTGCTTCCAAGTACAGTACAAGGCATCTTGGCAGTAACGTGTATGTACCTAAGTAGGGCTTTCCCCATAAATCATACAGTTAGTCAAGTCAACACTTCATATACCGATCTCTCAGCATATCATTCTCAACTTCGAAGGTTCCTTTGCGGTCTTACTAAGCGAAAGATCTGAAAGGAGAAGTAAGTAGCACTCCGGATAGACATATGATTCTGTCTACTATTCTGGTTAGACTGAGAACAGTGATAGATTGGTAGTTAAGATCGAGACACGGTGGCAATGAAGCTTCATCTTTGGCTTTTACTGTAATACAATCGCATAATAGAATGAATACTCCACACGGTATTACTAAATGGCCTTACAGACTCAAGCTTGTTTGACTCCGAGGTCACGTCGGTTGTCAAAGTGAACGTTTCTGGAAGTATCGAATAACAAAAGCGATTCAAAACGCTTGTTGTTTGTATCATGCCTTATACGGTGAGGCAAAAAAAGGAAAGACCCACCAACGCCAATATGTCTCCAAGTGGGCATAAAGACAAGGGGGGATATAAAGAAAATCTCCGAATCGGGGAATCGAACCCCGGGCTTGACGGATCGCAATGTCTTGAGAGCGTCAAATGTTAGCCACTACACCAATTCGGATTTTGTTTCTGGGTGCCTTGCCCTAGGCTATCCATCTGCCGATGAAAATTTTTGTCACCAAAGTCGGCATATATGCCCTAGCTTTGTTAGCGCTTGACCCACAACCGTTGAGTGTCCACGGGTATCTTGCGTAGATTTCAGTACGAGTGGCTGCACTTAACTATAGGATGAAAGCAATAGATCTGGCAAAGAGACCTAGAATTTAAAATATGGTGAACTAAGTACTTGATTATAGGACGATTATCAAGTCAACAAAAAGGCATGGGAATAATTTGTGTCGAAGTCCGACGCAATCTGCCATGTATACATGCCGAAAATGCAGTTACTATGGCAAAATGGACGCCACATTTACATGATAATAAGTCTTAGCAGTCTACGAGAATGGGAAGCAAGCCACCTGAAGATAGGACTGCGTTTCTAGGCTGCCTCCAACTCGACGTTGAATATTTCCTTCTCAGGTCAGACTCTACTACAATTCTATGAGTTTAAAATTGTTAAACATACTTACCGCACTATTGAACACGTATGTTACTACTAATGCTATGAAGCTGCAGCCAGTTTGGGTGTTGTAGTTTGTGCTGTTATGTGGTGCCCCTTTATTCAGGGGTGGAAGCTACAAAGATATTCTGCTCAATGACCAATTATCACGAAAACATGCTATTTTCCAACCACGAGGAGGATATTCCTCCATCACCAAGCAGTCGACAGAACGATTCTCTAGTAATTCCCTAGATAATACTGAGAACTGCTCAGTGCCAGCGACAAATTGTTGCTCAGCCGGAGACGGTAGCACCCTTGAGTCAGGAGGATGGCACACTAGAAGCAGAAAAGTACCTAGGTAGGTACGTAAGGTTTTGCAAATGAGATTGTTTTATATTTAAGATTGGAGGCTGTGGCTCTCTCTTGCTATACTAGGTATCCCAGGCAGATAAATATGTATCTTGTGGTAATAAAATATGTACCCGCCGTATTATTGTCTTTACTAATTTCTGTTCATGTACAAGAAGGGACATTATCGCTAAGAACAACTTGTCTTAGGTACCTTTGATGGCCATTCAAACAGGGGTTACTGGGAAACATGGAATCAAGCCCTCAGGCTGAATTAGGCTCGGTGAATCGTAGTTCTCACTAATTCTTTGCCATAAGGGATAGTGTTGCGATGCGGACCGTTCAAAGGGGGTAATGACAACGTTGTCGCAGGAGGGGACCGAAACGTATCTTCCAAGGGTCGCGGTATACATACGAGCAACGATCATGCCTCTATACTGTTCAGGTCTCATTCTCCTAATGGGCCAAGATCTGCAACATCTAGACCATGTCGTTTGAAACCTCTGGCGGGTCAGTCTTCTGATAGATAGGTACGGTTTACTCGAAGACGATTACCATATTCAACAACTTGTATTTAAAAGATGAGCACCACGCTTCCTTATACTTAACAAGTCCTCATTGAATTATTTGATGTTGATGAATTAATATGTTTCCTGAAGTTGAGAGGCAGATGCTCTTGTAGAGATCGTCGCCCATTGGAATGCGTCGATTGTCCTATATGTGGGGTACTTACCTACCAGGTTCGGTACTACAGCAGTCCGTCACCAGTCTCCTAAATCGATAAAGTATTGCCAATACTAGTTTTCCCATGCGTATGGACGTCATATAAAACATAAATGAAATTGTTGACCGAGGTTATGGGTTACCTCATGAGGGGAAACGTCTGATGGTAAAGAATGACAGGTGGATCGGCGTCTCTCCACTGGCAGATATATTACTCCAAAATCTGTTCATACTTCCCCTCAGCTGCGATGAGTCTTGCCTTTTTGCACTAATTATACGGCCTTCATCTTTTTGAGTGTAGGTTCACTGCTATACTAGAATAGCTATCGCCAAACCTCTCGGCATGGAGCTTCCATTGAGAAAAGACTTGCGGCCTAAATCTGGCGAACCTGAAGATTCGGCCTGGATATGGGGTAGCGACGATGAGGTCCGTTCCTGCATTACATCAGAAGTAAACTTGTGCTCGTTTACTGACTGCGCCCAAAGTTGGGAAGACTGAACCTGCAAACGCCGGAGAGGATCAAGAAAGCATTGGAAACCATCTCTTCTGGTGAGACTATTCCTCTTGGGTGAGTAAAGGACATTGGAAATGCCCTGAGCTATGTTAAAGCTCATGGTCAGCGAATACTCCTCACTAATTCGTAGATTAGTCTTCCGTTTGATCAACCAGCACCGCCTTGTTATGACCGAGCTGCTTTCAAGCATCATATTACTGCCCTGGGATCTACCCCTGCATTTGATGATACGTACGAAATGAACCCTCAAAGTACTTCTCAATGGGATGGATTTCGTCATGTAAGCTTGCAGTGTAGCTCGCGTCCTATTCAGACGATGATTAACCCAGAGTAGTTTGCCCATGTCCCCTCGGGATACTTTTACAACAAAGTAGGTCTATTGGAAAACAATATCCACAAAAGTTGGCTCCATGGTTTGTCTGACTTACCGGAAAGACCACGCCCGAAGATATATCCGGTCCCAGTGCTTCGACTAAATGTGGTATACACGCATGGGCTACTCGCGGTATTGCTGGCAGAGGCCTCCTTCTAGACTATGCTCGATACGCCGAAGCCAACAATATTAAGCCGGAGTTTTACGACAACTTCAAGATCAGCCATAAAGACCTTGTCAACACGGCATTGATGCAGGGGATTGACCTGAGGCCTGCAAGACAGGGAGGTGACATCCAGATTGGTGACATACTACTAATCAGATCTGGCTTCCTGAAGAATTCAGCTTCGCTTACGTACGAACAGAAGGCGGCACGACACCTTCAGCCCCATCGATTTGGACCTGATGATGGACAGCGCTACATTGGGGTAGAGCAGAGCGAGGAGATGCTCGACTTCTTGCATGACTCTTACTTCTCAGCCGTTGCTGGCGACCAGCCGGCATTCGAAGCATGGCCGTCGAATAAAGGTATGCTGGAATCATCCCTCTGCATTGAGCTGAAAGCCGTGGCCTAATGCTGATATGTCCAATGACAGATTACTACCTTCATGAGAAGCTGCTGGCGCTTTGGGGCTGTCCTATTGGTGAGCTTTGGGACCTTGAGAAACTTGCAGAGAAGTGTGCCGAGAGGAAGAAATGGACTTTCTTCCTCGCAAGTGCTCCAAATCATGTGAAAGGTACCCAATGTTTCCTAAAGAGTTTGGCTTGTCCCATTGGCTAACGCAAACCTGTAGGAGGAATATCGAGCACGGCAAATGCCCTGGCCATCATATGAGTATGAGAGACAAATTTCGGTTCTATACCTGAATGTTGGTTTCGGGAGGGACCTCCTTGTCAAACTAATTTTAAACAGTAGAACGAGCTAGTATCGGTGGTTGGGCTTTATATCTCGATTTTTACGGAGAGGAAGGCTGTCGTTAGGATGAACATAATCTGTTTGTAAGCTTTATGAATGCGAATAAATCTAGCATAAGTTCTTATCTGCATGTGACTTGATCTTATCTGGCTGACCAAGCTCGGCGCTTGGGCCAATCAATTCGACGTTGCAAGGCAGGCGTGAGCTTTCGTTGCCTCGCATCAACGTATCCCAGCTTCCTTCCCATCACCATAATCTCCGTCTTCCAACTACCGCCCCAATTACTTCCAACTGACCCGAATTTACTATAGACGAGTATCTGCGTTACGTCTGGGAAATATCGCGCATCCGTCCGTCTACATTTCACATCGACGCGAAAGTTCAGGAACCATGGCGGACGCAGCTCTGAAGCCCGAGAAGGACTTCAGCAAAGAAGCTGATGTACAAATCAGCGAAGCAGAGAAGCTCGCCAAGGTGTGCCCTCCTAGATATCGTATCCGAAGTATTCGTTGCTAATGTGGTACTATAGAATGATATCCAAGCTGCTATTGAAAAGCTCACCGCATTCGAGAAGCAAACCCGACAAGTTAGCTATCCTCTTAAGTCCTGGCATTTTACATACCATTACTGACCATGATACTCCGTAGGCGTCCGACCTTGCATCCACATCCCGAGTTCTAGTCGCCATATGTACAATCTGCAAAAATGCCGGAAACTGGAGTTTACTCAACGACCAGGTCCTGGTACTGTCCAAGAAGCATGGCCAGCTCAAACAAGCCATTACCAAGATGGTCCAGACTGTTATGAGCTTCCTCGATGAGACTCCGAATCTGGAAACCAAACTTTCTGTCATCGAGACACTACGCACCGTGACCGAAGGCAAGATATTCGTCGAGGTTGAGCGAGCTCGCGTGACCAAGATTCTTTCGGATATCAAGAAGCAACAAGGTGACCTCAAGGCGGCGATGGACATTCTTTGCGAATTGCAGGTGGAAACGTTCGGATCGATGGATAGACGTGAGAAGACCGAGTTTATACTCGCCCAAGTCGCCTTGTGCATTGAGAACGGCGATTGGACACAGGCTAGTATCCTCAGCCGCAAGATCAGCACCAGATATCTGGCGCGGAAGCCTAAGAAGACGCCGGAGCAGATAGAGAAGGAGAAGAAGGCTCGAGAAGAGAAGCTAAAGCGCGGAGAGGAAGTACCCCCTGAGCAGGAGGATGACACCACCGACCTGAAGCTGGCCTACTACGAGCAACAGATCACCTTGGCGAAGCATGACGACAAGTACCTTGACGTTTGCAAACATTACAGACAAGTGCTGGATACCGAAGCTGTCGAAGAAGATCCTGAAAAACTAAGACCCGTAAGTTCATTGCTACTATTTTGACTGCCAAGTGTAGCTAATGTTGGCTAGGTCTTGCAACGCATCATCTACTTCGTCATACTCGCTCCCCACGACAACGAACAGCACGATCTGCTTCATCGTATCTATCGCGATTCTCGGAACTCCCAAATCCCTGTTGATGCATCACTTCTTAAGCTGTTCACCGTGCACGAGCTTATGCGATGGCCCGAGGTTGCCAAACAATACGGTCCTCATCTATGTGCAACCGACATTTTCGACGAGCGTCCGAACCAGTCTGGAGACGAAAAGGCCTACCAGCGATGGCAGGACTTGCGTAAGCGCGTCATCGAACACAATGTCAGAGTCGTTGCGAAGTATTACACTCGCATCGGCATGAAGCGCCTGACTCAGTTGCTTGACCTGACAGAGGACGAGACTGAGAAGTACATCAGCGAATTGGTATGCTCCAAGACGGTCTTCGCCCGTATCGACAGGCCTGCTCGCATAGTGAGCTTTGCCAAGCCTAGGGATGTGGATGATGTCCTTAACGAGTGGAGCCACAACATGAAGAGCCTGCTCGGCTTGTTAGAGCGCGTTGATCATCTCATCACCAAAGAAGAGATGATGGCCAGAATCCAACCTGGAGCAAAGGAAGGCAAGGAGAAGAAGGGTAAGAAGAAGGCATGAGCATAACAACGATCGTATTTTACGAGGACTTGGTTTTAGGGAGTTAATCGCCTATTCATTTGGAGCCGGAGACGGCTTGGGCTTCGAGAGGTATAGCACACACAGGTTTGCATCAAAAAGCATGCGAATGTACATTACCTAGACTAGGAGGCATATAATGCCCGTGTAGAACTGGATCGCCTTCTACCTCTCTTCTATGATAGTGAAGTAATGAGTCTAGTTCTACCTCTACCCTTGTACACACCCTCTATAATTCTCTCACCTATCTCCAGTCAAGCTTATACAGCCTCTTTATTCGTAGCATCCTTGTTCTCGTACCGCTGTCTTAACCAGCCCACCAGGACCATGACCCAGTCCTTTGCAACTGGCACGTAATGCCCTCCCGGATGCACCACAACCGTAGGATCTTGACACCGATCGACTAACCCGTGACTTCGGCTTTCCTCGACAACGGTGTCTAAGCTCCCCAAGAAGTGCAGCGTAGGTGTCGCAATCTTGGGCTCGTACAGCCACCTCAGGGCCTCAGGCGGGCCGTAGAAACCAGAATACACAACGCAGAACTTCAGTGGCTGGTTGTTGTTGGCAGCACGCAGGGAGTCAACCCACGACCAGTCTACTTCCTTTGCATCAGAATCCGAGGGGGAAGGAGAAGTCACGGATGAGGATGGCGGAGGAGTGCGGTACGGATGCTCCAGTGCAGCTGCGACGAGAGCCGCTGTCGCGCCGCCCTGGCTGAACCCGCATATGCCGTCCACACCCCCAGCTTCCGCAATAGCACTCGCGATCCGCTCCATGCCTGCTTCGAGCCCGCGGTACGACCCCGTCGCCTCATCCTTACGGAACCAGGCCCAGTTGTCGCCCTCGTCCTCTTCCGCGGCGGCCTCCTCGCCCTCCGGCGGCACGTACCCCGGGATATCCGAGGGCCGCAGACGGTGGGGGCCTGTTGGGTAGATGAGGGTTGGGTGCAGGTTGAAGGGGGGAGGGGAAAGGGCCTTGGTGAGCAGCTTGGAGAGCGCTTTGGTCTTGGAGGAGAAGAGGGGGCCGGATTGCGTGTACCCGTGCAGCATGAGGATTTTGGTCTCGGTTTTGCCTTTGGGGATGCTGGGGGTTTTCTTTTGGGTTCCTTGGGCTGGACCTGGGGTTGGGGTTGGGGTTGGGGCCGGGGATTGCCCGTTGGGTGTGGGTGTGGCCGAGGCGGAGGCCGACATGGTGAGGGTCCGGAATTGGTGAGATCGACAGGTGCGGGATGCTGCGATACGGTGATAGATGCGTGTAGTGACCGAGATGAGAGCTTTCATGTAGTTTTGTAAACAGCGCCTTTATTTTAGGCGCTTTGCGTGGTCACTCGAGATGTGTCTGTGATGGATGAGTGAGAGTCAGTATCTCATGAGTCGGGAATTTTTAAGCACGGCTCAGAATTGCACCGATGTTCGGCTACTAACCTACATATATACGTGCTGCGACTTTGATATTATTTGACATTTGAAGCTCAAATTTCGAAATGATTGAATATTACCTAGATAAAAATTTGGGTTGATATACGAGTAGCTGAGTAATAACCATATCTTAAATATTTTAGATGATGCGTTTTCGTTCTATTTGAGTTTGCACAAATGGGTGAATGCGTTTCAAGTAACTACCTCCTGACCTACACAGCACGACGATTTAATATGAGAAGGTTGTTCTCTAAAGCATTCTACATTGAACTTCTCTGGACTTGTATGGATGTGATTCAATAGACCTCAAGCGTTCTAGTAGGAATCATATTGGAAAGTTAGAATCCGGGATGCTGCCACAATACCTTCGTTGATATAGAGGCCAAGTGAAAAGTCAGTCAATTCGAAATGCACCAGTACAACTCGTACCATGGGCGGTCAGCTTCATGAGCGCTATACTACGATTTCAAATTCGTATGGATGAAAGTATTGACGCGGCATTTCGAGATGATCTAGTCACAACAACTGTGTCTGATGTCGAAACAAAAGTGTCACATCGTACGCAACTCCTGATATCGAGAAGTAAACTTCATTTGGGTCCGGAGCACATATGAATAGATATTGGATCTTGGACACAGCTCTCGATTGATGCGAGCTCTCGTAATCTATGGTACAGTCCTGTCCTGCTCGTCTAGTGGAATGATTTGACCATCTATGATGTTTTTCGTTCGGGATAGTCGACCGCCTCCTCCGAGTTCACTCCCTTCGCTCTAGTGCCCTCCAGACTTCGCGTTCGGGTTGCGCGGGTCGTTCTTCCACTCATCGGCTATAAAAAACCTGTCAGTCGTCTCTCACTCTTAGACCGGAGGAGTGACGGAACACGTACACTTCATCATGGCATTTTGTGCGGAGTTGACACCGTAGGCGATGATCACAGCTGCATGACCGTTAGATTCCAGTTACACGTAATTAAGCTGGGCTCAGTATAATGGTTCGTCATACCGGCAGCGAAGAAGGGAGCATAGGGCTTGACTATTGGTCATGTTAGTAACTGTCGCGAATTGTCCATCGGGGATATGGAGGCATCAATTGACGTACGGACAGGCGCCGGGAACTTCTTGAGGGGGGTAACACCGAGCCAAGACATCTTGAGTATGTTTTCGGGAGGGTTGAGTAGTGAAGACGGGTGTCGATAATGCGGATTGATGGAAGTTGAGGTATCAAAGCGAGTGGTTTTCTAGGGTCAAGCTCTGATGCCGCTAAGCCGGGACTTGGTGGTTGTTGCCTTACCTAATCGGCATGAAGTATAATGGATGTACCTAAGTAGCTTACATCGGATACGGTGAATGAATCGGCCGACAATCTTGTGACATCATTCCATTGCCCACCTACCTGAAGCTCTTGGAGATCGTCTCCACATTTACTAAACAGCATCTGAAAGCTGGGGAACTCGCACTGGTACAAACCTAACTAACCAGCTAACGTACTAACTTACAAACATTAAGCTCCAGCTCCCGTTGAGTGCGGGGGAAATAGAGTAACCCTCTCCTACCCTCTCCTACCCAATTAATCGTGACCTCTGCCCTCCATCACAAGTTGACGTTGCTTCTCACCTCTCCGGCTGTCCTGTTGCCTTTCTCGCTTTAAACTGCTTCGCGGAACCTCCAATTGTGCCTGTCGCCTAAAGGATTGGAACTTCCCCGCGAAGAACTACCGCATATCTGCGGGTACCCCTTGTACTGTACATACATAATCCGCTACATGTACCAGCAAGCAAAGCACAACATCACCTCCCATACTGTCCAATCCCGATTCTAGCATTCCTCAGCACACGGACTCAGCTCCTTACTCTCACTGTTCCTTATCAGTTTGCGTCAAATTCGACGCTGCCATCTAATTCCCATCTCCGCGACTCCCCAGCTTCTACCCGACTCTCATACCACAAATACCTGCCTTTGTTCTCTTTTGTCCTTTCACATCAAGCAACCACACACATCCATCATGTTGACCCGACGTATCGCACGAGCAGCAGTGTCAGCTCCTCGCTCGCTCCGGGCGTTCAGCTCCACTGCTGCTACTCAGCGTACGCCCACTTTGGCCGATATTACGCCCGAGGGTGTCGATTCGTTCAACGCAAGGCAAAAGGAGTTCCGCGAGCAGTTGGTCAAGGCACAACAGGAGCGAGAAGCAAGTAGGTTCACTACAAGTCCCTCATCTAACAAGTCTTCCCCTGGCGCCCGCGAAACCTCCCAGGGCTTGGGCTCATTAGGCACGCACACAGGACAACGAGCGGAGGTATCGAGTAAGACGAGGAAGGAACCCGATCGACCAGATGGACTTTTCTCCAGGGTCATCTACGGAACTAAAGAGGGGCGCGAGTTAGATGCTCAGCTTGAAGCGAGCTTCTCCGCAGTTCTGGCACGAGGCAAGTACGTCCACTCCATCGTGTTCCACGATGTGAAGCCCGAGAAGGTAGACGAATACGTGGAGTTGGTTGGCAAGTGGTATCCTCGCATGGCTTCCTTGGAGGAGAATAAGGTTCACCTTGTCGGAAGCTGGCGAACCGAGGTGGGCGACTGTGACACATTCGGTGGGTTGGACCTAAAGACCCGATCCTAGCCGAGCAACAATATCGCTAACAGAGTCACTTGCAGTCCATATCTGGGAGTACCAGCGCTATCAAGGATACCACCAATCTCTGAACTCGATTGCCAGCCACCCTGACTTCACCGAGTTCGACAAGAAGCTGAAGACGCTCATCAAGTCCAAGCATACGTCCATCATGCAAGAATTCTCGTTCTGGCCAACCACTGCACCACGTCAACTAGGCGGCCTGTTCGAGCTACGTTCGTACACTCTTCACCCAGGTAACCTTCTTGAGTGGGAAACCCACTGGCGACGAGGTCTCAAGGCACGAAGGGAGGTCATGGAAGGCGTAGGAGCTTGGTTCGTGCAGATTGGTGACTTGAACACGGTCCACCATCTCTGGCAATTTGCCAACTTGGAGGAACGAAAGGTTCGAAGAGAGGAGAGCTGGAAGCAGGAAGGTTGGGCCGAGACGGTACACAAGACCGTTCCCCTCATCCAGACCATGAAGTCGAGGATCCTCATCCCAATGCCCTGGTCACCTGTGGCTTAAAATCGCCTCAACTCTTGATGAGTTGAGCACGTGAACATTAAGTGAGGTTTTGGAACGAAGTAAGCATTCAATATGGAGAATCGGAGTTTGGAAGGCAGTTATTTCCTTTGTCACCGCGTTGCAAGTTTGACTTGAGAGCACTTGCGAAGGCGATTGTACTTTTACTGATGAGATCGGGAGCCGTTTGATGAGAGATTAGGGACCAAAAGTACATCCGGAAGACTTTGGCCAGATATCGCTGATACCAATACGAAGCAATTCGCTTTTGATAACTGTTATTATTCGTGGTTGAAGTCTACCTCAGGTCACATTCCATAATCACGGTAAATTAATGTTCTGGAGAACTTCGTATTTTCAAGGGGGTTTTAGAGGTATCTTTCAATATAATCCCAATCCCAAACTCCACTTTGATAATGCTGCTTTTCATACCAGTAGCAAGCATTTAGGGTCACACCCACCTCCGTCCCTATTAGTCTTCCATCTCCTCCTCCATAACAGCAGCCAAGTTACGCCTTGCCAACTCAAGCGTCTTCCCCAGCGCGGCCAGCTTCGCGGATAGCGATAGCAAACTCGGATCCGCGCTTTCCACCCTAACCTTCTCACGCACGTAGACCTCAACCTCCTTTTCCTTCTTACCCCCATCCCCACTACCTGACCCGGCCTCACCCTCGATATGCGACTCATCATCGCACCGATACTTGAAGATCCGGTCCGCCTCGTCGTGCTCCAGGCGCCGCGTGGTGCCAATCGCTAAAGCGAGCTTTGTTCCGAAGTTTATTGGCGCGTCGGCGGGCTCGAGGGCCCGTAGATAGAGCACTAGACATGCTTCTTGGATTGTGAGGTACAGTGAGAGGTTACGGCTTAGCGGGGGCGTGAAGTGGCCTAGGGAGACGGAGGATGTGGTCCATGTAGTGTCGGGCGGTTGCTGTTGCTGGTGGTGCTGGCTACCTAACTCTTGGTCCCGGGATCTGGTCGAGGCGATCGAGCTAGAAGTAGTAGGACGACCGGGACTAGGTGATGGGGGTTGCGGAGGCCCCTTAACAAGCGCTGAGGCCTCGGATATATATTGGGATAGCAGTCGTAGTTGAGAGGCTAGATACGCCGCGGACGGCGGCGTCTGCTGCGTCGTGTGCTCTTCCAAGGTAATGCACAGCGCGACGGACCGCACTAGAAGCGAGTCCAGGCGCACGAGGGCAGCGACGCGGACCGGGCGCGCGGGGTCGAGGGCGAGCGTCTGTGGGGGCAGCGTGCGCAGCTTCAAGTGCACTAGTCCGCGGACTAGCCGCGCGCCCACGCGCGTCGTGTACCCCTTTACGATCTCGTTTCGTACGGTTGTAAGCACGAGCGTGCTGCCTGCTAAGTCCGGGGGAGAAAGAAGGGCGCAGCAGTCTTCCAGGCCGCGCTTGAGCTCGGCGAGGGTGGCGCGGAATGAGTTGAGGAGCCAGGTTAGCTCCCGCGCCTGTTTGTCTTGTTGTGAGTAGGGGTGGGAGGAGGAGGGTATGGTATTTTGGGTTTGGTCGGGGAAGGGAGGGTGGGGGATGAGGACGAAGTTGTCTTCGACGATGAGCATTGTGCTCCGGGGTGCTTTTCAAGACTCGATACGACTACGGACTAGAGTAGGATTGGTTTATTTAAACAGATGATGATCATACCTGAGTGGCATCTTCCTGGATTTTAAGCTCGGCCGGCGAGATAGGAGGCCAGATCTCAACAGACATTTTTTTAATCGCTGGCTGACGCAGGCAGCCGCATTTCAAGGGGCCATTTGACGATATCGTGAGGTGCGAGGTGTGACTTCAGCAGCTAAGACATCGGGAGCTGTAGCCTGTGATGCCGGTAAGTGGGGAGCTTTGACCTGCTGATGCTTGGATTAGGTAGGCGGCGATGGCGGGTCAGCTAGGGGGAGTGATAGCGCTGTGGGTCTGGCTTATCTTTCTGCCAGGGGGCCCCACGTCATTTTTCCTTCTTTCGCAAATCGCTGTAGTTTTTGGTGGTTCGAATATCTGGCTGCCTTCTCGGTTATGGACACAACAACGTCGATGGATGCGGCTACTGTGTTCAAATTTCTATTGGGAGAGGAATTTTGATGCGAGTTGAGAATACCGTATTAATCTCGTCCCAATTCAGATATCGGGGCCATCATGGCTACTGAACAGGCGCCCGAGGCCACTTCACAGGCACCTGAAGGCACTGCGAAGCCACCAAAGCTTCCACCCATACCAAAAGGTTCGATATATAATTATAAAGTGATAGATCCGCAAGTTGTAGGAGGTGTTAACGAAAATAACAGGCGCCACTGTCCGAAGACGTCCCATCCCAACACGCACTCCGTCCACTCGCGCCGCGCGACGCATCTACATCACGGCAAAGACTCCTTTCCGATCCGTGACCGCGCGCGTGCGCAAGCAACTAGACAAGAACCTGCGAGAAGCATCAGCCTCGAATAAGGCGTTTACGAACAAGCTAGCCGCGAATAAGAACGCGTCGCTAGATGATCGTATCCGCGCTATCCAGCAGCAGTCCTCAAAAGGCAGCCGTAGCGGCATAGGGCTCGAAGACTCTGGGGAGGTCGTGGTCCTAGGTACAGGTCGCGCCATCCAGAAGGTCACCGAGGTTGCGCTGTTCTTCCAGAAGCAGGCAGATTGCATCGTGCAACTGAGAACTGGGAGTGTCGGTGCTGTGGACGATGTTATTCAGGAGGGAGAAGAGGAGTGGGGTGGTGAGGGCGAGGAGAGGGTTAGGATGATGAGTTCCCTCGAGGCGTCTATCAAGCTTAGGTGAAGCGCCAGCTTCCCTTGGGATATATTTGAACGAACCGATGGAAGAGATCTTTACGACAGCACATACATTTATGTCAACTTTCCGGACTCGAGCCAATAGACCTGGCTCGTGCTCTATCACTGTCCGGATTTCGTCCCTATTCGACCATTCACCTTTCATAGGTGATATAGCTGGGATATCTTTGTGGACTGGCCGCAGACGGTTCTGGTCCATTCTGGTATCGGAAAGTGTGCGTTTTCTTCCCGCTCTTCTATTCAGATCAACCCTAGCAGAGATGGCATCAGTGACGCGCCAGGGGATCTCAAGGATCTCACTATGAAGTCAACTCATCATGAGGACAAAGGCAGCCAAAATGGGGCCGGAAGAGCAAGAAAAATCAAAGGAGGGCGAGTAACCCAGCGATACATAACTTTGGCGCTACAGATATTCCACTTGAGTCTCCGGTGATATCATTAAGACGATAAAAGCGGATATCATGAGAAGCTCCGCATTGCACTCCGGCGGTATATGATCGAAGGGGGCGAGCCCAGAAAGTATGAGGCTTGATATGAATAGGACCACCGGTATAAGGGGGGATGGGGCTTAAAAGAAGGAGAGTTGAATAGCGTAAAGTATGCTAGCTAGGCATCATGTTGAAATTACCTTGGGGGATTCGCCTGATGTAGCATATTCAGCTTTGGTAAGGAATAAGAGCAGCTACCAAAACATTCCAATCGAGTTAGACAAGCAGAAAAGGGTCACTTATACCCAAGCTAAAATATCGTTCAAAATAATGCCAAGTAGTTTGTCGTTGCTATCTTCGGCTCTGGCCGATCAAGATCTCGGACCTATCATCGGAGTCACACCATCCTACTGAGGGGCACCGGTAGCGGCAACGATACCATTGCACTAGAGCCCTTGAAAAGGAGCCTGGTGCTTTGGTTTACTTATCTAAAGTGAAGCAGCTAAATAATTCGATATAAAAATTGCGGTTTCAAGAGTATTTGTCACGATGACATCTGAGAGTCCACCGTCTTATATCATCGTCGGAGCCGGCGTATTCGGGACCTCAACCGCGCTCCACCTCATCACCCAATTCCCGGACGCTTCCGTAACACTCATCGACCGCAACAGTCCCGACGCCGAGTCCCGCGTTGCAGCATCATGGGACTGGAACAAGGTTATCAGAGCAGATTATCGCGATATCTTGTACTGCCGGCTCGCCCTCGAGGCCCAAGATGTCTGGCGGTCCGATCCTCTGTGGAGCCCCTTCTACCATGAGACCGGCATCTACTGGATCAGCCGCACGCAGTTCGCGCAGGAGGTCGTGGATAATTATGCGAAGCTCGGCCGGTCTACGGATGAGCTGTATACCCTCCCGGTTGAGGAGGCGCGGCACCTATATGGAGGGATTTTTGATGAGGCGGATTACACCGGTGTCAAGAATGTGCTGGTGAATAAGACAAGCGGATGGGCTGATGCCAAGGGGGCCTTGCGCGCAGTGACGGAGAAGGCAATTGAACTTGGTGTTAAGTTTGTGACTGCTGAAATTGCTTCGCTGGAGTTTGCTGATGATGGGACTTGCGTTGGTGTTCGAACCGCAGATGGGGAGAAGTATACTGCTACACACACGATCTTGTCGACTGGTGCTTTCACGCCAAGGTTTCTCGATGGTGTCGCTGAGAGCACCGGACGCAATGATTTCCTCGCTGGAGGTAGGATTATCGCGGCCGGTGTGACTACTGGACTAGCACAGCTTGACGAGGAGACAGCAAAGGTATTCGAACAGATGCCGGTTGGTATTCAGGAGAATCCTCCGGAGAGAGGTAAGGCGATCATTTATAGCCATGCCCACCCGCTTTCGTGATTTATGTTGGGATACTTCTTCTATTATATACTCAAAGTCCAATGAGGATTTCTGTTGGCCATTTATTCTAAGATTCTAACCTCATGGTTGACAGGCGCGAGCAACGGCAGTTTACCGCTCACCGAAGACAAGAAGCTGAAATGGTGGGGGCAGACCATTTTCAAGAACACCCAGACATTGCCCTCGGGTCGCCAGATCTCTGCTCCCCCAGCTAGCACAGACTACGCGCAATGGTCGATCCCAGATTCTCTGATTAAAGACGTCGAGTTCGCCAACAGAGTCACATTTGGGAAGCGCGGGGAGTCATGGAGTATAAAAGAACATCGCATATGCTGGTATGCTTCTACATGCTTTCCTCCTATCCCTATATTTCCCCCTATTGCACCATAATCGATTGGCTGACCGCTCCAGGGATGCATTCACGCCGACTGACGACTTCATCATATCACCACACCCGGCCTCGAAGGGGCTTTACATTGCGACATGCGGCACCTTCCACGGCTTCAAGTTCTTCCCGATTCTTGGCCAGTACGTTATACGAATGTTAGACGGCACTCTGGAGCCAGAGCTACAGACAAGGTGGGCCTGGGATAAGGAGGTTCGGGAGGTATTGACGAATCATAATTTTTGGCCAACTAAGGAGTTGAAAGATCTGCTGTGATATATTTTCCGTTGAATATTCATACCCGTATTTTAGGCGAGTACCTTATCTATCAATTGGGATAAACATGTGTGGGTCTGAGAATAGTCACGTGATAACCCTGGCGTTGCTTAAGGAGACCATACGATGGACCACAAGGGACTTATGATTATCTCAGCGAGCTTAGACTGCTTATTCGAAGGAGTGGCTACGCCACTCCAGCCACAACCAAGGGGCCCGTTCCATTGTATCTATGGACCCACAAGGTGTGGCTTATTCGAAAAGCAATCTAAAGCATCCTTATTAATTTAAAAGT
The DNA here is from genome assembly GCA_022497025.1 of Hypoxylon sp. FL0890. NCBI lineage: Eukaryota > Fungi > Ascomycota > Sordariomycetes > Xylariales > Hypoxylaceae > Hypoxylon > Hypoxylon sp. FL0890. The sequence continues at coordinate 265,361 of MU386566.1, read as the reverse complement.
ATTATTATTTTAATAGTAGTAAATTTTAATAATACCTTACATTTTTAAAAGCTTTTTATTACTAACTATACTTAAAATATAAATAACTTTTAAAATATTAATCGTGTTTAATTATAATTAATATTATTTAAAAGCGTTAATTAAGGAGATTTTAAAAATATAAGTTTCATTTAAATGTATAAAAAATTAAGCTTAATATTTAAGGAAAAAATAATTAATAGCTAAAGTAATCACGTGATGTCTTTTAATTTAACCTTATTTTATTTATATACTTACGTATAAACATATAAATAAACGTATAAATAAATAAATTAATTAATTAATTAATTAATTAATTAATTAATTAAATTAAACTTATTATAAAGGTTATTATAATAATTATTATGTTAACTTATAATAGTCGAATTATATATGTAAGTGGTACGTATGTAAGTTAAAATAAAAGCTATCACGTAATAATATATACTCTTCGTCGCCTCGTAATACGATTATAAGGTATATTAAAGTAATAATGATATTATTTAAATCGTTTAACATAACGCTTTTAAATAATATTAATCTTAATTAAGTATGTTTAATATTTTAAAAGTTATTCGAATATAAACGCGATAAGCAGTAAAAAGCTTACGGAATTTACTAATTAAAGTAAAAAGCTCTTGAAAAAGTGGAATATTATTAAAATTTACTACTATTAAAATAGTAATACTTTAATTTAATTAGTTAAAGGCATAATATATATATTTAATATATCTTTTTTTTATTTAATTTATATAACTTTATAATTTAATAATTTACGTATTAAATAATTAAAAAAAAGTATTTTTAAATAAATAAATAATATATAAAACTCTTTATTTTTTTTATTAATTTATAAACGTTAATTTAATTATTTTTTAATTAAAAAAGGTTAAAAGCATAATTAAATATACACGTGTACGTTAAAAATCTTTAAAAATACGCCTTTTATATTTACTTATAATTTAACCATTACGTATTAAATAATCTTAAAAAAATATCTTTAAATAAAATAAATAACATATAAAACTCCTCCTCTTTTTAAATATTAATTTAAAAATAATATAAATATATTATAGCCGTTAAAAATAGCAATATTAATCATTTAATTACTTAATACTTAAGTAAATACTTTAAATTTAAATAATAACACTATTAAAAATCTTATTAAAAAGCCATTAAAAGTTGTTACGTAACGTTAAATTATATTTAAATCAATTATCAGCTTTTTTATCCTTTTAATACGATTAATTTCTTATACTTATTAAATTAAATAAATATAAATTTAATGAAAATTAATGAATAAAGTGTGTTAATAATAAATAAATTAAATAAAATAGCCTTAAATTATATTTTAAAAATTCACGTGCCGAGGTAATAATTACTTTTAATTAATTAAAAAAAATATAACTTTAAAAGGTATAAGAATTTTTAAAACATATAGTTTAAGCTTATTAAAATAAACTTATAATGGAATTTATTTATATATAATTTAAGTAACTATATTAAAAGAAATCCTTCTTTTTTAATTAACGTAAGCATTAAATAATAATTATAAATAAACTTATTAAACTTTTATAATAATAATTATTATAAGCGTTTTAAGTTACTTTATGATATTATTTAATTAATAATTATAAATAATTATTTATATTAATAAAACGTTAATTAAAGTAAATTAACACTTTTAAAATATTAATTAATAATATCTTCATTTAATATAAGTTAAACGGTTAAATAAACAACGATATTTAAGATTAATCTTAAAAAATTATAAGGTATTATTATTAAAATAATATATAAAAAAATAAACGTTATAATTAACAATATAAAAAACCGATTTAATATTATGTTTAAAAACATAATAAATATAAAAAAAAGAGTTTAAAGACGTGATTAATAAGCTAATAAATATTATAAATATAAAACTTATAATTTTATAAATAACGATATAATAATTAATTAAACATTTACCATTAATAAAGCTATTATTATTAAACCTTTAAATAATTATTAATATCGATTAATTTATTAATTAATCGATTTAAACGAAGATACCGTAAAATTAAATTAAAAGAAAATAACTTTTAAATGGTAAGATTAATTTACATAAAGCTAAAGTAAACTTTAACGTAATATTTACATAAAAAATACGCATTAAATAAATATAATTAAAAGTTATACTTTCTGTTAAAAAAACAACTTTTTACATTATAAACGAAAGAATTAAATCGTTTTTCCATTAAACTTAAAGCTTATATAAGTTAACAATAAAATACTTAAAAAGCTTAATAATATATAAAATAAATTAAAAATAACCTTAGTTTTATATAACCTTTAAATAATATAAGTATCGATAAAATTAATAAAAAAATTTTAATAAATAACAATTTATATTAAAAAGTTTTAAATAAATTAAGTAACGTTTATAAAAATAATTTTATAAATATTTAATAAACACCACGTTATATATAATCCTTTAATAACCTTTATTATATTATTATTATATTAAAATAAAAGCATATTTAACTTTATAAAAAAAATGTACGAAGGATTTTATAAACTTTTAATTTAATAATAAGATTATCATTTAAAAAGAAAGATATTAATAAACCGACTTTAAATATACGCATTAAATATATAGTTATTATTACATAACTATATATAAAATTTTAACATAAAATAAATCATGAAAGAAATAATATAAAAAGCAACGTTAATCATTTAAACAGCGATTAAACTTAAGATATATAACACGCTTTAAATTATAATTTAATTATAAGGCATAATAACACTTTTTTATAACTTATAAATTAATGAAACTACACTTTAAAGCCTTAAAATAACATAATTAAAATAATAAAATGTTATAAAAATGATATTTAACGTATAAAAATCGAGTATATTTAATTTAAAAAAGGATAATTATTAAGTGAATTTAATAATTAAAGGTAACTACGTAATTAAAGCTATAAATAATAAATATTTTAATTATAAAAAAAAATATTAAGCGAAAAATTATTATTAAAAGTTAAAATTTCTTAAAAAATAATTAACCAATAAATAAAAAATTACTTTAAAAAAACGTTATTTAAACAAAATAATAATTAATCTAAATTTAAGAAAAAAATCCAGTTAATATTTAATAAATAAAAGAATAAAAAAAATAAAAAGGTTTATTTTATAAATAATAAAAATAATAATAATAAAGATTTAATAAAAATCGATGAATTTAATAACGATTAAATATTAGTAAAAATCTTCGATATATTAAATAACGATTTAAAATAAGATAATAATATTTATTTAATAAAAATAAATATTAATTATAAACCACCACCTTTTTAAAATAAGCTTATTAAAAAAAATACGATAATTAATATAACTTTTTTTAGTTAAATATAAGAAAAAATAACATTTTATAATATTTTTTAACTATAAATATACTATTTATTATATTTTAAAGACATTAATAAAGATAATATTTAATTATAAATTAATAAAACCTTTTATAATAATAAAAATAAACAGCTTAAAACTTAAAATAACAAAGGAAATAATCATTAACGTAAAATTCATAACATCATAAAAATTAATAACATTCTTTATAATATTAATAAAAATTATTTTTAATTAAACGTTTTTTAACAACTTTATATTAAGAAAAGGAATTTTTTATAAATAAAAAATTTATTACCACGGTTTAAAAACGAATAAATTAATTAAGCTAAATAAATATAAAAAAAAGCTTATATTAATACCGATCGATAACACGATATATACTTATACTAAACAAGCTTACATAACAACTTTAATAATAAAAGTATAATAGCATAAAGATACATTAACAATAAATAAAATCATTAACTTATACCTTATTAGCTACGTTTAAAAGATGTTAAAGCTCTTCGATAAAATAAAACAATGATTAAACATAAAGATGAAAATTAAACATTATATTAATATAAAGGGAAATGTATTAATTAAGTTATTACCGAGAAAATATAATTTAATATAAAAGTAAGCTTTAAAAAACTTTATGTAAAAGTATGAAGATTTAATAATTAAAAAAAATAAAAGCTTTTAGTTATTATTATTTTTATTAATATTAAAGAAAGTTTTTAATTAAATAATAAAGTTAAATAAAAACGATTTAAAAGTGATTTAACGTTTTTACTATAATTATAAAAAACTTAATAAACGTATAAAGAAAAATGTTTACTTTTTATTTAACGTAATGAATTAAATATAAAAAGTAATAAGATATAAATAATATACCTTTTTAAATTTAAAAAATGGATTTTAGCATATTCTTATTTATAAGTTATATTATGAAAAAATAACTTTTATCACGCCATTTAAAATATACAAATGGATTATAATGTTTTTTAAATTAAATAACATATTTATAACATTTTAAGTTTTTATAAAAAAGATTTTAAATCTTTTTTAAAAATTTATAATAAGATTATTAAACGATATAATAATTTAAATTAACGATAAAAATCAATTATACAATTAAATTATTAAAGTATTTAAATAGTTAATAAAATACGATATAATTATTAATAACGAGAAATTATAACTTTTTATTAAAAAAAGAATATTCCTTAGATTTATTATATTTAAAAAAGGTATTAAGGTTAATTTAATAAAAATGGTAACGATTAAAGATAAATTAAAACTATAAATAATTATAAAAATTAAAGCCTTTATAAACGCTATAAGATATTTTAAATATTTAATTAAAAATTATTTTCTTAAAATAAAACCTTTAATAACCTTAATAAAAAGATTAAAAAATATATTAATGAAGCTTAACGAAGTAATTAAAATAACTTAAAAAAAGATATAAGATTTTATTATCATTATGTCGATTATATAAAAATTTAACTGGAAATTATTATTAATATTAAAGATTATTAAATGGATAAGGTTTATCTTTAATAACGTTAAATAAAGTAATTAAGCGTACTACAGTACTGGTGATTTTAATGGATAATGGTTGTTATATTTTTTAAGTGTGGCTTTTTTCGAAAAGGTCGTGGGGTTTCTTTACTAGCTGTCTAGGTCACGTGCCATAAGGGCCACGTGACCAGTATTCTAATAAAGATAAACGTTAATTTAAAGTATATTAACGTAATACTTTTATAACTTTACTTATATAATGAATAAAAAGTTTTATATTTAATAATATACTTTTTTAAAAAGCTTATTAAAATATAATTACAATATTTAACATAAGAGCGAAAGTTATTAATAATTATGTTAACACTTTAATATTAAAGATATTAAGTTAAAAAAGAAAACGTCACAACTATTATTAATTATAAATCTTTAAAAATGATTAATATAAAGATGGAATAACTAGTTAAAATTACACGCTTTTTAAACGTTATTAAATATTATGGTATTAAAATTATATACCGTTTAAAAAAAGCTAATATACTAGTAAATTATTTATTTAAACCTTTTAATTTATTAATTAATAAAGCCTTTCTTACTGAAAAACTTAAATTAAAAACGATTCGATATTTATATAAACTTAATTAAATTAACTTATAAGCTATTTATAAATACTTGTAATTTAAAATAAACCTCCTTTAAGTAATAAAGAAAAATTAAACAAAGAAATATTTTCTTATATATAAAGCTTAACTATATAAAATTATAAAGCATAAAAAAATCTTTAAAAACCTTTTACACGCAATAAAAACAACGATTAAAGTAATAACCTTATAGTAAATCTTAAAATAAAATAAGCTAATAAAATACTTAAAGAATATACATTATAATTAAAAATATATAACGGTTAAAATGATTTTTAAAAAAGCTTTAAAACAATTTTAACACTTAAAGATAACTTTAATAATATAATAAACGATAATTAAATGCTTTAACTATTAATTAATATAAAAATTAAACTTAATATTACTTAATTTATAGCTAATACACCTTTTTACACCTTTTATATAATAAGTAATTAACCATACATTTATAACGAACGTTATTATTTTAATAATTATTAAATATGTTATAAGATGGGTTATAACTTAAATCGTTAATTTAATTAAATTTTAAGATTATATTCCATTAATTAATTAAATTAAAAAAATATTTAAATATCTTAAAAAATAAATTAATAACAACGTAATAACATTCATAAATAATAAAATTACCGAATGGTTTAAATAATGAAGCTATATAATTAAACTTGTTACATTAAAACAACTTAAAGGAAACAATAAAGTTAAGAAAGTTAATAAAAATATTAAAAGAATTATAACTTAAAAAACCGTAAATAACTTAACTTATAAAAATCTTTTTAATCTCTTAAAAAAACCATATAAATATATAACCATACATTTAAACTTAATAATTATAATAACTTTTTCTTTATATTTAAAACTTAACCATTATAAAACATACTATTAATTAAATAAATTAAATACTTTTAAAACTTAATAAAAAAAAAGTTAATATTTATAAAAAAGCTTACCACATAACATAAAACATTAATAACTTATAATAATTACAATAATCTTAAAATAAATAAAAATTAAATATAAACATACTTATAAAAAAAGGTTTAATATAAATTTACGCTTTTAAAGATTAAATATTACAAATAAAACAATGATTAAAAAAATATAAACTTTATTATAATAACTTATAAATAATTATTAATTATTATATTAATAATACGTATAAAATTAAAAGCCTTAAAAAAGTTTAACTATAAAATAAATATAACGAGATTAACTTATTTTTAACGTATATATTAAAAAAACAATTAATTAAAAATTTATAATACGTAAATAAAAAAATGTTATAATAAAATAAATAAAGATTATAAAATAATGTAAAATTATAAATAATCGAAATAATCATTTAAAAGAAAAAGATAATATAAGTTTAAAAATAATCACGTAATAACTTTAACGTTATTTAAAAAAACCATACGATAAATTATAAAAAACCTACGATAAAATCTATTTATATATAATTTAAATAATTATATTAAAAAAAATCTTTCCTTTTTAATTAATATAAGCATTAAGTAGTAATTATAAATAAACTTATTAAACTCTTATAATAGCAATTATTACAAGCGTCTTAAGTCACCTTATGATACTACCCAGCCAATAGCCACACATGCTCGTTGCTATGCATATAACCAATAAATGTATATCCATCGAATTAGGTAATCTCCGAGGGCAACTTAAGGCTGTTGGTATAGGGGTTAGAAACCCGGACAGAACCCCCTGAATTGGTTATCCTTATCAATACTTGCCGAATCGTAGAGTTATACGAGCAGAGAGAATTCGATCCGGCATATAGTTACCTGATAATCATGCATGTATACTCCCATAGATCGTCGCGGTTGCGCGCTAAGAGATCTACACTTTGCCATTTCGGCTAATTCGACTTTCGTCTTGGCCACCCTCACTTTCCTGTCTTATCCAGAAGTGCCATGATATGTTTTCATGTGGCAAGCTGTTAACATCTAAAGAAATGGCTGCTTACCAAGAACGTTCAGTCGTGAAAATCATGTGCTTGCTTGTTCCATCTGAATTCGGCGAATCCAGCCACCCGCCAACCCCTTCAACGGCATCTTATCGTGGATCTGGTCATGAGATATTGTATACTGATTCCAGCCCTATGGCTCGGGTATGTCATAGGTGAGGCTCAAAAAGGCGAGATACCCGATTGGCTTAAAGACTACAACTTTGACCCGCCCAGGGAGTGCAGCTCCAATCCCGCGGGCCCGCTGAACCCAAGGGAATCAGAAGCGAGATGTCCACTCCTGGTTGACGACGAGACGGTTTTCGAAAGACATTCATGGCATCCTTGGACGTATCCGCCGGTGTGCGTAGAGGCTGAGAAAGCGACGGATCCTAAGCTGTGCGTTTTCACGTACACCAAGCTTCGGGGAGAATTGGGGATTAGCATCATCACTACTCCGGAAACTGCAGCTTCCGGGATTGGAGTTCTTGATGATCCGGATGAGAATTGGGAAGAATGGAGACGAGGGCGACGTCCGCTCACCATATCCGAACCACCTCCGTACGAGATCAGGGATCTCAGGAATAAAGGCATGGGCGCCATTGCGAATCGCACAATTCGCAAGGACGAAGTGGTCATGCATCAATATCCCGTAATAGTTAGGATATTGGACTCAAGACGCTGGAAACAGCAAGATGTCTTGAAGTTGCTTCACCGCGCCGCCGTGCAGCTTCCACCCAAGGAGGCACGACAGATGATGAAATTGGCTCATTCAAAGGGAGGGTACATCGTTGACGATATAATTAACACGAATGCGTTCGGCGTAGTCTTGGGTGACGCGGACCATTCGGGGTTGTATCTCGACGTGTCGGTAAGTAAGGGGCTGTGGAATTATGTGGGATACCGTTGACATGTCTGTTTAAATAGAGGTTAAACCATGCGTGCAAACCAAAGTAAGTTCTCTCTGATGTACCTGAAGCATCGAAGGTGTCATTACTAAATTTCCTTTTAGTATGTTCAGTCGGTTCTCGTCTACGACTCTGGGAATGGAGGTCGTGGCATATAAGGATAGTGAGCCAGGCGAAGAGTTGACATTTAGCTGCGAGTCACCCGTATTTAAAAGATTTAACTAAATTCTAACTAAACGAAACAGACTTGCCATTGAATTTCCTATCTGAGCAACGCCAGGCTCTGGTTCGTGAATGGGGTTTCAACTGTACCTGTTCACTGTGTACTTCTCCAGCGGAGACAGAGATTTCAGATCGCCGCCGGGGTAGGATACAGGATCTACTAGCCGAACTGGACCGCCCGGAGATACGAAACCACGCCGCGGTAAAGAAGCGAGTCGACGAAATCCTCGACTTATGCAACAAAGAGGGCTTGGCAGCTCAAGTCGGCGATTTCTACACCATTATTGCAGAGCTCTACTCCAACATGGGTGATCTCGATTTGGCAAAGAAGTACGGTGAGTTGGCGGTGGGAGAACTAACGCATTACGCTGGATATGATCATCAGCGGACTAGGAGTGCTACCTTATTTTTGGAGAACTTGCGTAGCAAGTCTCGTGTATGATGAACAGCGCTAGATTTGTGTAGACATACATAACCACAAGTTAGAATGCATTTCTCTTACGGATGGTAAATCAAAGTTCACTGCCACTCATACCTTCTATTAATATCTGTCTGAACTTTTGGTGGGCATGAGATAATATCAGGGGGTTAATGTTGAAGAGAGGGCCTGTCCGGTTCGCCTCTCAGGTTCTTGGCAACCGGTCGCATTAAAGCCCTCAGGAGTAATGCCTACACCTGCGATTTACGAGATTCTTGATCCCGATGCCATGTCCGTTTTGAAAACAGTCCGTAAACGCCCAACAACCGTGACAAATTTGCCTTTTCCGAGCTCCTGGCTCCCTTTTTGACCTCTTACCCCTTTTTATCTTTTGTTCCTCTCTAGCGTCGATGATGCAGCCCTGTAGTCTCCAGATAGCGTGGGTATTTGTGCTCCATATTACTTGTGGTCATTACTACTCCCATCGTGTATCTCTATGCCGTCCAGTTGGAAGATGAGATCGTCGTCCATATCTGGACTAATATTGTAGGTAGTGCTGCCTTTCTGTCCATGGCTGTGGTGTCCGTTGGGGTTCTGGGCACGGTTCTGTTGGCTACTGGTATGCAGGATGTAGCTACCGCCGCCACTTCTTCTCTGGCTCGTGGAGCTTGAGCTGTGCTTTTTACCGCTGGGCATGATTGCTGGATCTAGGATCTAGAATGACTGAAGGTGATGTCTTTAAAAGGGGATTAATCTAGCAGAAGATAAATCGTCGAGGAATGAGGAGATGGGCTGTGGTAAACTGGTTATGTAATGTCCACTATGTACCCAGCTGCATGTAGTGTCTGCCGTGTCTGCCGTGCTCCCGATGACTTCAGAATGTCATATGAGAGGATGCGGGGATAGTCTGTGGCATTCTAGGCAATGTTATAGATTATCTAAAGACATATTGTAATGTTTGCCCATTGAGCATATATCATTAGTCAGAGATTCACGACCTGTGTCCTATGAGGTCGTATGCTCCAATTAGTGAGCGCATTCTGAGTTTTCAACGTATGATTGCGAACCCGGCGGTTTCCCTTCCATACCATATTTTAACTTAATTGGGTATCGTCGACGTAGGCGGCCCGCTGCAGAATTATACCTCAAAATTATACCTCATCGTACGCCCTAGTTAATCCCGGACTTGAACTGCCTCGCTCAATACATACGATGTTTCAAGCGTGGACCTGGATTTTCCCCAACGTTCGATAATTACTTAACATAAAGCCCCGCATAGTGTGATATTTAAAAGGGGAGAAGGTTGTATCGGGTTTATCTGAAAGCGAGGTTAGAGATCGAACATGTTGAAACGTCACCAATAAGCATCTTCCCTACTTGAAACTTTCTCGTAGTACCACATATGCTTCACGTGGAATGAATGAGCTTATGTTATGAGTCCTCATATTAGGATAGGGGTGACAAACTGGTGGGTACGTATCACGCCGTTACATATTATGGTACGCCTTTTGGGTTTGTCGTCAGGAATGGCATGATTCAATTGGTATTCTAGGCAATCTAACCATAATGGATAATGGGCTGCATCAAGCACCTCCAAGATTCGGGTTAATCCATATCAATACTTTGAAATGTTGTGGACGGTATGAGAAAAGGGGGATGACGGAGACCGAGATTGACAAGAGTATTATTCATCTGTATATCACACTGGGGGCTTTATGTAATCATAAGAGCCACCTTATATGTAGTATCAAATGCACTTGCCTCTCACTACCTTCTTGATGATAGGATAGAGCCTGAAGGAGAAGGGGGATGATTATTCTAGTAGATGAGTAACTACCTAAGTTCTCTGGCTCAATCATTATTGGTCTCATTCGAAATGGGGGGTTATAAAACAGGTCTGTCAGACTTTTTATAACGAGATAATCATCTTTCAGAGTATAAATAGGGGGGCCTTTGTTGATTGACAAACACACGAAATAGCTCAATAAGCCTAGTGATTAAGATATTTAATTGTGAGCTCTGAGACTAAACTACCCCTATGTATCTGCTTTTGCACTTGGATCCGTAACAACTGTACTGCAACCCTTTGAGAGTGTGTTGGCAACTCGAGCGACACGTGCTCAAGCAGCAGAGAACCACCTAATTCTGCCGCAATAACAATAATTCATGGCAGAAGCAAAACAAAGCAATCAAAACAGCGAGTGTGTGTGTTGGTGTGTGTCCAGCGAGCATTCGCAATCACCCAAGCGTATTCCTCCTGTCTGCACAAATCGCCGTCAATCGCCGAAATTCAAATGAACGTGAATATCATGACCATCCTTGTAGGACAAACGCGATTAGAAGGATCGGTGTGGTTGGCCGATGAACTAAGCTTCATCTTGACCGAACATTGCGGCGAATTCTGCTTCATCGTCCTGAACGTTGTTGTCTTCCAAGCCATCCAGTTCGGTCTTGACCTTAGCGGCCTTCTTGATGTTGGAGGGCCGGCGCTTCTTGACAGGGGATGTCTTGCGCTTCTTGGACGGAGTGCCCTTAACATCCCCTTCCTCGCCACTGCCAGGATTCACCATCTCCTCAGGGCTTGGTGTAGGGAACATCTGGCTAACGGCTCTCTTCTTAGGGCTGGGTGAAGGAGAGTTAGGGTCGTCCACTGTGGCCTCGAACCACTTATGCTTCTTGCAGACCTGACGGAAGCGTTCTCTTACGCTTTTGCCATCCTTCAAGTTGGTTTGCTTCGCGATGGCTTCCCAGTCGGTTGGAACAGGCTTGGAACTGGGTAAGCAACTCTTCAGAACCGCGTCAATCAACTTGACGTCTGCAGCAGTGAGAATAACTGTGGCATCCTCGCCAGAGGCAGAATTGTTGTTCTTCTTAGGAGGCATCTAGGTGGAACGAACTATTAGTATCGTTGGACTCTTCTAGCAATGTGGAATGCATTGAGTTACAGGGATATGTACCTAAATAAGGCAGAAATAGAAGTAGCAACATACCTTGCAAGCTCGAACCGGTATTGCTCAAGAATCGGCGAATGAAGAAATGGATAGTATTGGACGAATAGTCCCGAGGGCAAGTAAGAATAACTTTCTTGTTAACTGGAAGAAAGTAAAGCTCGTAATGGTGAATTTGGTAGTGTGGTTTGGGGAATAATGAAGAGCAAAGTTGAAGATTTGTGAATTGTCTTCTTAAACAAGAAGCCCACACTAGAACGCCTCATTGAATGGTCCCCGCAGGTAAATAATCACGGCGCGATGAGGGGCAACCCGTAGCTAGGCAACGGCGAGGCGGCCGGCAATAGCCACTGCGAACGTTGCTGACTGGGTAACGAGGCTGCAGGTTTTGCACACTGTATGTTAGCATGCCACTTCTCGAGATAATGAGAGGTCTTGCTGCTTTAGGTACTTTTATTCCTGGGCGCTTATTGATGGATAATAATCTTGTATGAAAAGCCTGTGGGAGCTTCCCTAGTGGACTTGTGTTGATGTGGAAGAAAGAAAGAGAAATAAATTGGATGAGGTTGAAGACTCTTGTCTTCAACATAAACTGATTGTGACCTGACGACATCATGACCGAACTAATTGTTGCTTCTATAAGTTAGACAACAGTTTTCTTTTTTTGAGTCCTTCAACCGTCCTTCACAATCATGTTCTGAGAAGACACTTCCACCATCCATGTCGTCTATCATTGATACTAGGTGGCCTTAAGAATAGACTCTTCACATTCAAGGCCAGAACCATATAACTGTAGAGAAGTAATGAGTATAATACCCTGAATAACCCATATTATTTACCTCGGTGACATTATAATGCAAGGCTCCCTCTATTATCGTCTGTTTTGAGACGTATTGATGGTTTGTCTGGACTATTTGTGCACTGAATACATGCAAGTCGAATCCTTGCATTGTCATACAAGATGCCGCTAGTAGGGGCCAACGAACGCCACAATATGACCAATTAGGCCAAGTATCATATACTTCAGGTATATTTTCACCTATACTCATTGGAGATGGGGTGCTTGGCACCTCTACCTTTACTAGGGGCATGATATATCCCGTTTTAGTCGCAAGTAATGGATTATAATATGTTCATACTGTTGAACTCTGTATTATGCAGTAAGGAACTGCTTTCTAACACTCTTCGGAGCGGCGACGTGGCAGAGCGGATATTATTTTCGGTAGGAGGACTGTGTCTACCTATATTATTGAGAATCAGTCCGGTAACGGACTCAGTAGGATTTACATTCTAACGAGTACAGAGCAGCTCTTATGTAGATAGATGAACTTCCCACTTCAGTCATTGGTTTCTAAAGAGAAGTGACTATGTTCTCCGTAAAAGTAAAAAATCAATTTGGAAGTTGGAGAGTGTATTCGGGATCGTATAAAGTCACTGTATATCCACGCCTACTAACCCTACCATAGTATAGCAGTGTGGATACCTACCTTCTTTAAGATACAACTCCGGTAGAAGCTTTCGTACCTTTCCTTGCTGTTGATACGAAAGTAAGCCTCCTGCCGTTATCTACTATATACCACATCATATGTAGACTCCTCTTCCTTTTTCGTGAACGAAGACATCGATTTTAATTACCTTCTTGATGAGCTTGACAAGGAACTCGATAACCTTGTCACTGGGTCTCCTAAGGAGTCCCTATATGAGCCGTTACAGCCCTAAGATTTAAGGTATGAGGCGACCTGGATACGGTACTACAATAGACTCGGGAATAGCTTCATACGTTATAGACGGTATTGACATGTAGGAAAGGTACGCTAATATCTATGAGCTTTGTACTGTAAGTTAGGTACCCATACTCTTAACCTATGTTGGTTTACTACATGTGTACCAGGTATATAGTGACTCTATACGATCCCGTCTATTCATTTGGTACTAGGTCTGGAAGTCGCCTGGTAGGGCTCGCCGGGGCACCTTCCTTGTTACAATTTAGCTGAAGAATACTTCCGGTTTATATATTTAACGAGGCATTTGGAATGGGATTGTTGAAAAGAACCGTCTTTTCCAGGGGACTTGATCATACTATTCCGGTAGACATTGATGAGATAGAAGTGGGTGTAGCGGGCTTATGTGTGAGCTGACTGTTAGTGAATGAGGATAGTTCATACGAGTCTTGGATGCTTAGCATGGTTAATACTGAAGAAAACTGATAGAATGAGAGCTCTTACAATAAGATGCCGACGATATAGCCAGGAAGATCAAGAATTCTCCATGCTAGAGGAGCTGGGGGTGTACTTATTCGTAACAAGACACTACAAAGTCTTACTTTAACGACCGTAGTAATTACTTGATCACAGGCCCTGATCATACATTGTATAGTTTTCTCTATTGTCGCTAGGTTAAGCCAGAGTTTAGCAAGGTCGCACAAGTCGCTTGAGTTACAAATACGCTCCAAAGAATTCCAGGCTATAGAAACAACTAATAGGTCATTTCATTTTCCCTCACCTCCAATCTATCAGGGAAGAACTAGCGATTAATCTATTTGAAAGAATTTAATTTGAAAAGCAGAGACAGGGGCCACCTAACTCCTTCAGTGAACTTCAAGCAATGGCTCATATACTGCATTTTGCACTGAATAAAGCATCTGGTTTAATATTGCCAGGTATTATCTGTAAACCGCCTTATTCATGCGATCTCAAGTTATTGAATTCCGCATCGTATTATATGGTATGGGATAATTAACTTGATTGATCGAACCGCATTCCTGACGTTAGCTTGAGATGATGATGTCGCTCGAACAACTAATAGTGGACGGCATTCAGTAGAATCACCCGCTTCCTTTCCAAAGAATCGGATCTGCCCTGATGTGTTCCATAAGTAAACCTGACTTCTCATAATGCTGCAGTCGTATGTTTCGCCGTTGAAAAAAGACGAGTTAACTAGGTGCATAAGGCAATTTATAAACGACATAATGCAATTAGGGGTTCATTTCCACTCATCTAAAAGTTCTAGTTGCGCATTCAGAATCTATTTATAGGTACCTGTAGGTAGGATGTAAATGGAACTTGAGCCGGCTAGCAAATGCAAATCGCATGATATATTCTCTTCTTCTATTGGCTCTTCATCTTTTTATTGGTTTTTATCAAGCTTGCGAGGCTGCTACTAAATCGGCTGTGTTCCAAGTTCAGTAGGTAGGTAGGTGGTAGTGTTGGTGTATTCTGTGCTCCAAATCAGGAGACGACAAGTTGTGTGCGAAGCTTCAGTCGCCTTTTTATGGAGAAAAGAAAGTTGAGACGGGCGGCAAGAGCCGTTAACCAACGTTGCTGTCCCGGAACTTTAACAGTCGCAGTTCGCTTTTCTGAATGCTAACTGGTTACAAGAAGTCGAACGAAACATCGCAGGGTCTCAAGTCTCTGGGCCTCAAAGTCGAGTCGCGTTTGATGATGAGCAGCAACCAGTGTTATATGCAATTGCAAATCTGTCAGACTGCATGCGCATCTTTAATCTCTCTTCTTATTTTCTACGTCACCCATCTTCGGACCGAACGTGAGACGATAATTAAACCCACAACTGCGCCTCAACGATGGGGCTTCGTATGATGGCAGAAAAGCTTGTCTTCTGATCCCCCCCTGATGATCAATGCAGCCAAGCCGAGCTTGCCGGGGGCTAGGACTAAAGAGAAAAGCTTGCTTGAACGGCGTCGAAAGATTGGGCACATTGCGTGGTCCTTGTCCTTGTCCTAATCCATGTCTTGAAGACTTTTATGGGAACCGGGATTGGGTACGCGTACAGCATGGCGTCAACGGTGGGCCGCGCTAGTGTAGAGTGCCATCGCTTCGAAACTTGCAATAGGGAACGATAGGGAACGATAGGGAACTGTGGCTCTCATTCGATACCGTTGCTCAGCATGACCGAGCGAAGGTACGTCAGCTAACGTCTAGCGTTTCCAGGCTATTGGAGAATGATCTGGTGGTGAATACGAATTAGGCCGCCTCTCAAAACAGAGCTTGTCCTTTAATATGTCCTATATTGGCATCAACTGTAACCCTACCTGATTTGTATCCATCGCTTTGGCAAGTTTCAGGTCCACATCAGCCGCCTCTATGTACGTACAATCATAACGATGTGGAGCCAGTCCCGACACGATCACAATTATTACGAGGATGGGGACCCGCTAAGTCGTTGAATATGGTGGACATGGTAAGTCGATCACTCAGAGCGGTTTTCCGACGTATCGGGCTTTAAGCTATTTCCGCTTACTTTCCTATTCCCTCATGCCAACTGCAAAGTCCAGTCCAGTCAACACCATACACTCCAGTTCCCAGGAAAGTGTAGATCCAAGGCGTCATGCATTTCTTACCAATCCTAGTTGGCGCCTCAAGCTTGCTTTTCAAGTCAGTAGATGCTATCGATGTTGACTGGTCAAGCGATGGTGAGAGTTTTCTGCGATAGACTGTGCGAAGTTATGTTACTAATATTGCCAAGATTCCATCAAGTCCGCCGCCAGCACCATCGCTTATGGTCTGGTCAAATATTACACAGGTAAACAACAGCTGATCATTCTTAGCACAAGAGGACATCGGAATTAATTCAAGCAATAGGAAACAACACCGGCGATGTTCCCGGAAACTTGCCCGACCCATATTACTGTATGTTCAATCAATATCGCCAGCTGATTTTAGTCTTAACTGATGAGGTCGACAGGGTGGGAAGCGGGCGCTATGTTCGGGGCCCTAATAGACTATTGGGCTACCACCGGTGACACTACGTATAACGCAATCACCCTCCAGGCTCTAGAGCATCAGGTTGGCGATGATGCAGACTTCATGCCTTCAAACCAAACAAAATCCGAAGGAAACGATGACCAGGGCTTTTGGGCCATGGCTGCTATGACTGCAGCAGAGCAGAATTTCACGAACCCACCTTCGGATCAGCCACAGTGGCTGGCATTAGCGCAAGCCGTGTACAACGAGTACGTCAACCGATGGGAGCCTGATACTTGTGGTGGAGGAATGCGTTGGCAGATATACACATTTAACAACGGCTATAATTACAAGAACTCCGTCTCTAACGGGTGCTTCTTTAACATCGCTGCGCGTCTAGCCCGGTATACCGGTAACACCACGTACAGCGACTGGGCCGCCAAGATATTCGAGTGGGAGCAAGCCGTTGGCTTTATTAACTCAAACTGGAATGTGCTAGATGGCGCCGGGAATGCGGGTTCCGAGAACTGCACCCAGATCAACGCGGCCCAATTCACCTACAATGCAGGGCTGTTCATGTATGGTGCCGCTCACATGTACAACCTCACCAACGGCTCCGACATCTGGAGAGAACGTGTAACAGGGCTTGTCAATTCCACGACGCAGGTGTTCTTCCAAGACGGTGTCATGTGGGAGCCCAGTTGCGAGAAGACATCAGCGAAGTGCGATGTGGACCAACAGTCCTTCAAGGGGCATCTGGCTCGATGGATGGCTCTGACTTCGACCCTCGCCCCCTTTACGAGCGATACGATCACGCCCCTTCTTAAAACGACGGCCGAGGCGGCTGCCAAGCAATGCTCCGGGCCGGCGTCATCGGACTACAAGGGCGCGGATGGAACGGCGTGCGGGTTCAGCTGGCTACAGAGCACGTTTGACGGCCAGACGGGCGTGGGCGAGCAGATGAACGCGTTGCAGGCTGTCATGGCGACCATAGTCGACCTCGCTCCAGCCCCTTATACGTCGGAGAACGGAGGTTCGTCGAAGGGCAATCCGAACGCGGGTGTGAACGACGACAATAAGATTGCGCAGCCGAGGGCCATTACGGCAGGTGATAGGGCTGGAGCCGGTATCTTGACAACACTTGTTCTCGGTGGCTTGTTAGGAGGCATGTACTTTGTGGCGGCTGATGAGAAGTGAGCATCGTATGTTTTTTCATGTTTTATGGAGGAACGCTTACAAGGTGGTTGGCCGGCGTTTGGTTTTCTTCGGTTGCGATTATGGTGGACTTTACATATTATACCTGGCAGATTCTGGTCTGTCTCGAGGCCTCAAGCGGCGTTATTATAATAGAGGGCGCGCATGATACGTGTGTTGGCCTATGTTATACATGTACCTATCCTCTGAGCCCTACTTGTACATACATGTAGGTATATACCTTATATATGCATATGCACGTAAATATTAGGAAACGGCACAAATTTTAAACTTCAGTTCAATGGTCTGCATGCTCCTGTCTATTTGATTTTATTCAATATTGAGAAACTGCGACGACTCTACGTGGGCATAGGTGGAGACCGAGGGTATCTAGAAGTTAAGTTCTGGCAGTCACAACCAGTATGTATATCCTCTGACCGCAAATTTTCAAATTCTATTCTATGGGACCCCACAACTTGTTTCTTCAACTTCATGAATCACTGCTCTTATCACTCTATTCTTCGTTAGTCTTCCGGCAATCGGTGACGAAGCTGATGTCAGGCTCTTAAAGTGACATGGCTGTGACCCAACTGCCTCGAAAAGTAGTCTGTTTACTGCCGAGAGCAGTCGTGGAGACCCCATCGTACAAAAAACCGCTGCACTGCTCCAGGCCCAGTATGAACCACCGGGGGCTTAACTGCTGCCTTTCTATATGGCATGACGGTCGAGCAGACCCATATCTGTAGGTCGTTCAGACACCAGTCCTATCTTATGCTTGGTTCCAGCAAACTCTGTTGGTCGATCAGCTCCCGAACCCTTTGAGTATTGATGGGATCGATTTAACATTATGTGTACCTAGGTAGACAATTTGTCTAGCGGGCCACTTACGTGGCTACTGGTGAGCAAAGCATATTCGCTCCAACACGAAACAGAAACATATGGCTTGGGTAGAGCAATCCTCGAGGTTAGAGGGCTGTCCTAAGAAGAGTCGTAGATTCAGATTCGTTTTATGCCTGGAGCCATTTCCCCATATAAGTGTTGTCAGCCTCTATACGGGTCCAGCCACAGACAGCACTTATTATACTCGATATAGCGAGGCATCGGTACTACATTTGCTTAAGACACGAGGTAGTGACGAGTCCTTTGTTTAGTAGAAGGGTAAGGTGTAACGAACTTCGTCGAGCATACCACGAAAGGGTCTCACCCTATGTGAATATGACAACTCTCCGAGTGTCCTTTTTCATAGTTGTCCATTATGATTTTCAAAACGGTGTCCGTGAGAAGGCTCAGTTGCTCTTGCAGCTAGCCGTGACTTACGCGAAGAGAGAACATCGATACTGGCAAGTTCTGGATATCAACCAAGGCCAATATCAGCATATAGGTACCCATCTGTTTGTCGATCGAGGCGAAGTCATCCACGGCGTATACTCACCAAGCCCTGTACATTCGTAAACCAACGAATTCTTTGCACAAAAATAATGCCAGGCTCATTCACAGAATCATCCTCGGCCCTCCTCAATTTGCAACCTTTTGGACTCGTCCATACCGTGGTTGTCCCTCAGGCCAAAATCTTTCCAGGCCCTAAATACGAGCTCTCCTTGAAAAAAGATTCAAGCTTCTGCTTTCTCAAGCAACATCTTGGAGAAGCCAAACCATCTCCAAGACAAGTTTACTTAACAGTCCCCGTACTTCACCTTATTTCCTACGCTATTGAATTCGCCACGATGGCGTCTCCCGATTCGACCACCGATCGCTTTGCGTCTCTCGCTATAGAGATTCGAGCCCTGTTCTTGGGTTATCTTCCTTATGACTCGTTCCTCGTTATGATCCACACGTCCAAGGCTTTACGTGCTGCGTGCGGGCCTGACGCGTGTCAAGGTCAAATCTGCCGCGCCCTCTTGGCGCGAAATGTGGATGAGAACATCCTTCCGATCGCAATTGCTCTATTTCATGCCGAGAACACGAACTGGGAGATCGATTCTCGAGCCTCGTACGCTGACAAGGTCGTGGAATTCTGTGATGAACATCTGAAGGGCCACCGGGCTGTCGTCGCTCACATCGAAACTGACCAACTCAAGATGACAATTCGAATTTTGAAGTTCAACCAAGTCGCCCAAGACATCGCTCAACTCCTTGCTATCCACGTTGGCAAGGGCATACCCCGAGCAAGACGTCCCAACGAATGGCTACGACTTGTCAAGTGCGTCTACATCTACGAACTAGCAAGAGTCATCTTAGGTCAGAATGTGCCTGTCTTTAACTATAGTCGTGTCTTGGGAATTGTGCCCTCGACGGCTCGGCGCTCTTTCTGGCGTTGCTTCGCGCCCTGGGAGGTTGCAGGACTCGAGTCGCTGGAGGAGTGTCTTGTCATACAAATTGTGGATAAAGGTATTCAATCAACATGTCCCAATTATTCTTCTGTGGTAGGCTAACGACCTCTGTTTCTTCCAACCCGACAGCAAACCGTCCCGATATCGACGAAAATCCTGGCTGGAGTCTGGAAAAGATTCACTCTGCCTTGAAGGGAAAGATGCTGCCGATCCAGCCCTTCGAGATCCAGTTTCTGAGATTTTTCTCAGTTATTGAATGGGAGCACTCTTTCATCTGGGACCAAGTCCTGGACGTCGCGCAGCAGTACCAGGGGGATCAGCACATTGGACCTCGAGACCTATATGTTTGGTCTCGCCTGATCGGTCACTTGCGACAGAACTCGCCTCTCCAGGAAATGAAGCGTGGATGGGAGGACGTCTTCCGTTCTGAGCCACTCGACGGATTTAACTCCCCGCTGGCAATGAGAAGATACTGCTTCCAAGATCGCCACACCCTAGAGGGATCTTACCCGTACCCGACGATGCAAGAAATGGTCAAGGAGCTTCTAGCAAGAATCTGTCCGGATGGCACAACTGACCCGGCCTTCCAGATGTTACTGGGAGGTCCTAGTAATTAGTGTCATTGGCACATGTACAGGCAGCAGATCATGAATGGTACTTTGTATTCTTGGAGGACAGTTATGCTTGTTTAACTTCCTGGATGATTCTGCGCCTCGCTTGGGCCTTGAGGTGGTGAACCTTTAGTTGGTGGACTTTGAGTTGGTATGCAAGGACATCATGATGTACAATAGTTTGATTTTGCAGGCTGCTGGTGAACCAGTTTGCAAAGTCTCGAGACATGTCGATTGCCCATAGGCGGTAGTGACCATGTACGGTCCGGCATGAATTTGTCTTTCTCGTATTTCGAGAATCAAACCCCCCTCTCTACTCTACACAATACGAAGAAATTAACCTAAGATAGGTATTAAATGCCTAATTTGTGAAGAACAGGATCTTGACTCTAGGTATCCAGTGTCCAGGCCAGTTAGTTGCTATACAATCGTCTGTAAACTAGGTAGGACTGCACTACAGCATCTCGTCCTAATTAAGGATGTTCTTCCCCATATACGTGTACTCATAATTATGGTGGTTGGGTACCTAGTCCATCCTGGAGTCGGAACTTCAACTAGTGGACATCGATTATGATATCCATTAACTGGTAACTTGCGCTCCCCAACTCTATCACATTGGTTTTCCACCTGATAGTTGTAACAGCAATAGCTAATTGGAATCGTGTGCGCGGGGTTCAAGTATAAGACCGTATCTATTCACCACCTGCCTGTTACCTAGTGTCTTCCTGCAGACATAATCGCCAGGTATCACGTAACCAACGATGGGATAGAAGATCTAATTCAACCAGATCTGAGTCGTCTTATGACTAAGTACGGACTTTTGGTATTATCGTGAAGAACGCGAAGCCCCCTAAGCTTCAAACACCAACACAACACCATCATCACCAGCCGTCACAACCCTCTCGCCCGTCGTACCCTGGACAAACCCAAGCACACCTCCGCGTTCACCATCGCCCCTATGACCCCTCCATTCTTTCACCAGACTGCTCTCCGTCGAGCTCGCCGCACCCCGAACATCCCATCTCCTAACCACACCATCCATACCACAACTCGTGAGCAGCCAGCCGTCGCCCAAACCCGAGACGAAGTCAACTTTCACAACGCTGAACTCCTC
This sequence comes from Hypoxylon sp. FL0890, assembly GCA_022497025.1. Lineage (NCBI taxonomy): Eukaryota > Fungi > Ascomycota > Sordariomycetes > Xylariales > Hypoxylaceae > Hypoxylon > Hypoxylon sp. FL0890. Next base: position 243,395 of record MU386566.1, on the reverse strand, counting down.
ATGCGCCTCCTTGATGTGCCGCCGCACTGCGAATCTGCGGGATGTGTCGTACACGGCTATACTCCCGTCGACGCTCCCCGCCGCGAGCAAGCTCTGCTTCGGCGAGAAACTAAGCGTCTCGATACCGTCTGACTGCGTCTGCAAGTCCGCGAGAATAGTCCCGCCCTGCCCGCTGCCCGCCTGGGCGCCCTTTGCCTTGGCTTTGCTCTGCTTGCTGGACACGGGTTGGCTGTCGGCGCCTAAACGTGGTATGCTGACGATCTTGATGGCGCCGCCCGCACCACCGACTGCGACGAATGTCGATTTAGGATCGATAGCGACGGAGTAGAGACCCCCTTCGATGCCGAAGCGCTGGTCTTGGCCGGTGAGGGATACTACTGTCTGTCCGTTGTCGTTGACTAGGTTCTTGGCGGTGGCTTCGCCCCATACGTCCCATACGTATAGTGAACTGTCCTCTGATACGGTGGCTAGGAAGTTGCCGTCGGGGGACCAGGCGCCGGCTGTACACGACTCGGTGTGTAGGAAGTAGCTCTGCACGATCTGCAGTGGGTTGGATGAATCGGAAGCATCGATCGTGTACACCCATACGGAGCCGTCTGAGGCACCCAGCGCGATCGTGTTCGGGTACTTTTGAGATGGACACGGTGCTAGCCAGTTGACTTCGGGTACCTCTTGGGACTCGGCTAGGAATGAGAATGTAGGCTTGTTGTGGGCGTCGATAGATAACTGGTATGTGCGCAGCCTACCGTCCAAACCTCCCGACACCAAAAACTCTCCATTAGGCAGCGTAAATGCGAGCGCGTTAATCGAGTCGCTGTGGCCCTCAATCGTGAAAAGCGGGTTCAACTCAGTGCTTTTCGGCGGTTGCGAAGAAGGATCCGCATTATAACTCGGTGGTAGAACAGGTCGGCCAACAACAGGACTCGTGTCAAACACATAACCCTTACCCGGCGCATCGTCACCCTCGCCCTCGCTACCGCCTGTCGCAATGAGTGAGGGTTGGGTGGGGTGCTGGGCAATAGTGAAGACGGAATCCTTGTGCGCGTCGAAGTAGGCTATACTGTCGTTGTGTAGGGTGATCTCTTCCGGTTCGTCATCCGAGTCCATTGCTACGTCGCCCTCGACATCCTCGATCTCCTCGAGCGCGTCCTCCGCGTCGAGCAGCTCGGGCGCATCGTCTATGTCGTCTTGGTGAGGGGCGGACATGATGAGGGGCTAGCTCGTGCGCGATTAGGTATTGTTGTGGTTTTCGAGGTGGAGTTGGGATGGGCTGATGGAAAGAGATTAAGGCGGAAACGGGAGAAGAGCTTATAATCGTTTCTTAGTGATTCCTTGCTCAATGTGTAATGGTCGAAGGACGTCGACGCTGCTTGATAATCAGTCCAACTTTTTTTACTTTGATGGTGGGGCAACATCCCGCCGAACCCCCGCCACGCCTTATAAGTGGAGACCGCATTCCCCTGAGAGCGCCTACCCGGGAGCATCGATGGGGGACCTCACCGGTGCAATGACGAAAATTAATGAGACAGCCTAAACGGATGGCACCTCTAGGCATCTAAAGTCGCATTAGTATATTCTCCTTATGCTCACCAAACTCATGAATATGTCAAACATGGTTTCGGTATCCCACAATAATATATACAATTTCAATCAAAGCGCTACCAAGCTACGCTGGGAAAAGTTAGGTATATACAAGAAAGCGATCATGCTCCCGAACTCCCGGTGATGCGGAAGGAAACCAAACGAGCGATATGCAACTTCCCGCCCCTTGAAAATGCGAAATTCTAATGAACTTGTACCTTCATGATCCCGGCCCATCAAATCTTGGTCGGGGGCGGTTCTAAGTTCCTGCTTAATGCGTTGTAACAGTGCCGACCAAGTTCATTACCAAACATACACACATGACACATAGGCCGTAAATAGCCAGGGCCAGCGCTGCTCCTCTTAGGAACTCATGGTCGAGGTGCTCCATGTCCCATCTAAACTTCCTCCGCCAACGCCACGGGGATTTTGAGTTCTTGCTCTTAGTGCTAGAGCCGCTTGCTGCGCTGTGGATGCTATCCACGCTTCTTCCTAGAAGGCCATCATTCCCGTCTGCTTGCTCGTCTTCAGAGCTCGGTGCCGACAGGGCATCGTCGTCTTCTTTTGTGAGGCGCTGGTGATGGATTGAGTTGGGGTCTGAGACCTTGTAGTAGAACAAACCTGGAAGGATGAAACTGATGCTCGTGCTTCCCGTTGCGCCGACATAAGCCAACACGCGTTCTAGAGAGGAGATAGTCAAAGCCACGGTATATCCTAACACAAGGATTATGGTAGTCAAGACGGCGAAGCGCAAATCAGACATGGGTGCAGTCGACCCGTGATCTGATCGCGACGGCGCAGGGGTTGGGAGAAGTGGTCGGCCACCAGGTGAGTTCGTCCGCGCTGGCGGGCGGGATACGTCCTTGGGTCTCCATTTAAGAACTGCATCTACAGATGCTCGGCATGGATGCACTTGTAGAGGGATGGAGAATGTGACCAAGACGACGATGGCTGCTTTGGCAATCGTGGAGGCGATTGACGCCGGGTCTATATCAAAATCTGTCAGCTTTTTATACCTATGTGCGGACATGGAGAGAATGGACAACATACACATGGACACAATATTGCCTATGACGTCGTTGCCAAAGGTCAAGTAACCAGTAATAGCGACTAGAATATACACACTAGCGGCGGAGCCGATGCTCGTAGAGATGACACCCATTATACTATGAATTCGTTAGTAAAAAGCCATATTGTGAAAAATTTGTGATAGAGTATCATACTTTCCGGGAGAGTTGTTTGCTATCTCGTTCAGGATGGAAAACATATTTTGATGACAAGTGTATGCGAATATGACTACGGGTAAGCTGGCAAGCGCTTCCACTGGCCCTCCCCAAGAGATGAAACGGATCTTATCCCGGGGAGCAAGAGGATCCGCAGCGAAGTGATAAACAACTAACACGATCAAATATCCAATGGCCACAAGCGCTACAATGCTGGTGTACTTGAGCGAGTCCAAGCGCCTCAGGAAACTCAAAGGAATAATGACGAGCATGAAGACGGTGATCCAGAAGTTTCGGTCCATCAAGAATGGTATATCCGCAGCCCTGCTGTCAAAACCCTCCACGACACCCGGCATCAAGTCACCGATAATTATCATGTATGATACAGCGACTCCAAAGCATTTGATCGCTATCGCGGCATCGAATATAACGGCGGCGTTCGGATATGTCATTTGTGACAGGGCGAAGAAAGACGAAGAGCCACGATCGATATACCGAGCGCACCGGGATTGGAGGTATAGGCCGAAGGCAGAAGTGAATCCTGACCATAAAATCACGATCACTCCAATGACCATTCCGAAGTGTGACATAGCGGAAGGCATCGCTAAGGTACCAGCGCCGATAACTGTAACACAGATAACGTTAGTTTCCCGACTATTCTGCTTGAAACATGGGAATCGAGGATAACATACTGGTATTAAGCAGGTTGATGACGCTGCTAATCATTGTGGCCTGCCCTCCTCCGCCCTCCTTCTGGCGACCGCGAACTCTCTTTTGTCTGGGGAATTATATTAGAATTAGACCCTGGCATTGTCGATTTCAAGCATATAATAGCTTGTTCTCGGCTCTACGCACCTTGTCATGCCGCCAGCGGAGGAGGAACCCTCTTCAGAGATAGTCGAGTAATTCGGCATAGCCTATGAATCAGACTATTGCACCAACCTACTATCTCCCTTGGCAGCAATCGCTGCGCTGAAGATATAATGTGTCTCAATCTCTGCCTCGTCCCTGCAGTGAGACAAACTGGTTGTTCGTAACTAAGGCCCTTCGTGTACGCGTGTAACTCGATCCACTGCCTCGGTTCTCTCTCCCTGCCTGCTCCGAAGGGCTATTCGATTAGGGAAATGAGGCTCAGTGGATAATGCGCTTGCTGTAGCAAAGCGACGGCGCCTTTGCTATTAACATATGTTTTGCCTGAATAATATGAAGAACCAAAGGTAGCGGGTTTAGTGTTTTTACGCCTGAATTTGGATTCAGCTGACAGTTGTCGTCAAAGGCCACCTGCACCCCCAATCTCCCCCATATCTGGAAACCGGAAGATTGGCGCCTTATTTCTAACCAATCAATAAAAATTTATGTCTCCAACTAGGCTATCAGCGGTTAGCGTTCTAGACCGGGTCCCCGGAACTTCCAAAAACTGGGGAACCGAGCCCGGCTAGCTCAGCCTTATCTTTTATCATCGTTGGTACAGTAAGCTACACATGTACGTAGGCACGAAACAAACAGAAAGAGACAAGTTATAGGACGCCCGCCATTTACAACCACGACCAACTATATTCGCTCTCTACTGGATAATCCATTCTACATTAGAATTGACACCACCGGCGATCAGCCGATTGATTGTTTCCCTTATCACAACGTGTATAACATTCAACATGGACTCAATGGAGTCGACACTTGACAACACGACCCTGTCCACTATCTCTCTTCTCGAGGCGCGACTCTTGCGCCTTGAACACTTATTATACGGCCACACTGTTCAACAACCTAAAGCACCAGCCATAAGAAGCATGCAAGAGCTAGAGCATCGGTTCGGAATACTCCTCCAGCGGGTGCGCGTCTACGCTGAGCTCCTTAAACTCTGTACGCTTTACGTTTCCATTTTCATCTGTTAGCTATATGGGCAAACTCAACTAATGTCCCTTCAGACAAATCACAACCAACTCTCTTCCAACCCCCGGCGCCTTCTCAGCCACCTTCCGAACTCCCGCCTGACGCCCTGCGCGCGATTGTCCTTGCAGCCGCGTCCTCGTACCCGGCCACCGCATCCGCGCTCACCGCCATCTCCGACACGCCGGTTCCGGATCCAGCAGACAGCGCAAATCTAGCTGCCCTGTTACCGCGAATGAAGGGCATAGAAGCGACGCAGCTGGCGCAGGCGGCCGAGATTGCGGAGCTGAGAGCTCGTAGCGAAGCCGTGATACGCCAGTGGTACGAACGCGATGTTATAAGCTACTCGAACTTTGTCGCTGGTATCGATAGCCGGGTTGAGAGGGCCGAGCGTGTTGTGAGGAGGATTCAAAGGGCAAGGGATGAGATTTGAAGAGCGCTAGTTATGAGGATGCGCCTTGAAACTTGGACATCTACTGAAGAGCCCATGCGGGACTTGCTTCATGGCTATTCACTCAATTTATAAGCTGCTCATCGGCGCCCTAAGCTTAGGAGCGTTGCTCAGAGTTCGGACACGAAACTCGTGAAACCAGCCAACTCCACGAGGCGAATGCTTACTGTATCACGATGGTATCGACGCACCCGAGAAGGCATCAATACCTTGTGCCAAACGTCAGGTGGAGACCTCCAAATCACACAGAAATAGGGCTCGGCCGTTTGGGTCATCAGCTATGAGCGTATTTGCCAATCCATACATACCTACTGGGCTCAAGGCCTCGACAAGCCCGTTAAGAAATACGTGGCATCACACTGCTATTGATCTGGCTTGATACTGTCCGTATTATCAGATACATGGATTAGAAAAAACAAGACTAATGAACTGAATACTGGATCTTACATTCTAATGTATTAAACGTCCATATCTAATACAGCTGTCACGCATACAGACGCAAACATACCTAGGTATCTCGAAGCATCTTGATAACGCAAGCAATACATGTAGGCTTTGAGGTTTGCATGTTATGTATAGGTAGGTAACTAATGTAAACGACATCGGGTCCTCGCATTAGGAGCGAATATCTGTCTCCCTACATAGGTAATTTGCTGGTCTATAAATGTGACCGTGCTAATTCGAGCAAACAATGCTGTTTTTGAAATATTCATTTCCGATCGAGTGGCTGAGCACTTCACGTCATTTCCCACGAAGTACGGGACTCGTTACGCAACCGTGCAAAGAGGGTTCCAGACACGTGCTAAGCCACGTGTGGCTGATGGAGCCGTTCTAGATTGCGGGAGCTTGAGCTAAAACTTGAAGCACCCCGGCTTATTCGGGATCGGCGGCCTGACACAACGGGGCTTGAGACTAATGCAGCCCTTTTTGGGTCATATCTTTAATTAACTGAAGATACACGTTCGAGCAGCCATCTTGATTTCAAAATCGAATGTTCTGGAGGGGGGGGAGAGAGAGAGAGAGAGAAGTGACAGAATCAATCGTTTGATTTGCGGAATACTGCGGAAAGGGGGGGCATAATGGCTTGGTGGCTGCCGAATTTGGGGTCGCGAATCAATCGAAAGAAGCGATTGGGTTAGGAAGATGTGACGGAAGAGGTTAATGTGTTCCGAACCTCTCTGATTGCTCACCAGGTAGTCATTGCATGCATGAAAGGTTGCAATGGAGATCAAAACCTGCTCGGATTCGGGTTTTCGTCTTCCTAGATATCCTCTTATGGAAAACACATCTGAGGCTGAGATGCTAGGGAGAGGTCCGTGCTGATTAGTATGGTTACCAAAGCGGGAGCCAGAGATGACAACTTTAGCTTGTGCATTGCATGAACGTGTACGTGTACGTGTTGCGACTAACTTTCCATTCGCCTGCTTAGAAAGATGTGAAAATCACGGACTAATAATACGAATTGAGTTTCAACCGTGCCGCCTATACAAGTACATAGATTACATGGAAATTAATAAGCAGAATAGACCCTACTTGATTTCAAGGTGGTTGGTTGATACGGTGGCCTAGGAATTATGGACATTCCTCGGTCTCGATAGGCCGAACTATGACTTCAAGTTGAAATTCTTAAACTCAGTCTGTCGTCATCCTCTTTAACTAAGACGTTTCTTTAACGGAGTTGTCGAATGTTTGATCCATAATGATCCTGGCCGGCTTCCACCTATGAAACATCCATCTATAAGGTGGGATCGCCTCTACCGTAGAGCGGGATCCGGTTCAGACAACTACCTGTGAATCACTAACGTTCCTAACCATTGGGTGGTTATCTCTATAATGAGATCCGATAGGACTGGCCAACATGTCAGAGCCATACTTTACATCATTGCAACCCTCTATTACGGGAGAGCCTGCAACCACGGGAGTCTGACGAGCAATGTGAAACTTCAATCGATCTTACCCCTAGATAGCATCATCTTCCTCCTGCCTACCTATCAGAATTCATCTTGACATCTTGACTCTCGATTTGGCTATGCTCGCGACGGGATGGAATACCTAAGCACAGATGCCATGTCGGAAGTGAACTTGTTCGATCATCTGATACATGTATGCGATTGTGCCACATTGGCGTTGGACAGAGTAGCAGCTCTGTCTTCGAAAAATGCGGCCTACGAGAAAATGTCGAAATTCAAGAGAACGAAATGCACACCCAGCTACATCACACACAGGTCGGTGAGGCAGGAGAGGACGCTTGAGATCTTTTTTTGCTGGTAATTTTAGCTTCTTGTTCTGTAGATTTTAGCCTGTCAGCGTGGACCGAAGCAGCAAAGTTGCCCAAAGGCCCGAGACCTTGCATCCCCTTCATCCTTGGCGAAGACCTTGAATCCCAGCGGAATCTCAAACACTTCATAGCCAGCTGCGACTCCGTCCTCCCCATACATCCCATATGACAGATGACCCAACCATCGTCAATTCAGCCAGTACATTCCAGGCCATTGCCGCCACCTGTGAGACTCGAGCCATCAATTCGTTGTGTTCCTGCTTTAGCGCCCTAGTCACGAAAATAAGCGGATGATCGTTTGTACCTAGATAGGCACGAAATATCCTCTACCAGTGATTATTCTAAGTGTTAAAATATTGCGACAGACAATCCTTCGAGTCCATGACCGCCTAAAATACTAATAAGAATAATGAACAAGACCCAATGAAAGACAGGATTGTGAGTACAAGATTGGACGGAAGAATGCTGGAAGCCAATCATCGCGCATCGAGGACTACTATAGTAGCTCATTGAACTCCCCCAGTCAAATCAATTCGGAGGCACAAGGGCGAATTGGGGAAAATAACCACCTGGGCAGGGCCAAGGAGGTCCACCGAAGCAAGCCGGCTAACCTCAATGGGTATCGGCTAGGTACCGTACAGGGGGAAACTTCGTAAGCCCCCGATTAGGTACCTACCTAGGTAGTCTATTCGAAGGGGCCTCCCGTAATTAATGTTAATAATCGTACAATCTGTGATTGCTTCAAGTACACGAGATTGCACCCACTAACCCTAGGAAATAGGTGTATCTTGGCTTGGGAAGCACGAGATACTCCTTGTACCCCTCGACTCCTTTTCTTAGCATTCATTACAACAATTCGTCAGGAACTCTTCGATTACGCTTCCCTGGTCGTAGTGTGGTGTAGTATGGTGTACTGGGTACCGAGAAGCACGCTCCACCCATCCATCTTCCCACCCCCTTCTCCATTTGATTTGATTGCTTCCAGGTTGTGCTTGGTTGATTCCTTTAACCTTTCCCACTTATCCCTTCCCATTCCCTTCTGACGCCTTTACCTGTTCCTACTTTTCCCCCCATTCCCTCCATCCCCGTCATCGCGAAGACGAGCCGATTCTGTCAATCATTTTCTTCGATTCTCAGCCAGGCTTTGCAACCGTGGAACGATCCAACTTCGCTTCTCACGACGTATATATTGTGGCCGGTAGCTTTTGCAGTGAAGTGTTTTTGCGCCGTCAGGAACTGGCAAGGACAAAGGAGTTTGCAGTAGCTTGTGTACTTGCTGCTCCAGAAGAAAAGAGAAGGGAAAGAAAGAGTAGAGACCAGGAATAAGGCACGACCCTATACGCTTCTCGACCCCATCCAGCACTCTCGATTCGGGATCGCACTCGAATTAATTCCCGCCTCTCTTGTCGACGCCGTAGCAATCGAAAGACATATCAATCGGGTCGACCTAGTCTTGATAGTCGGGAGTTGCACGACAATAGACTCAGCGCTTCTGCCATAGGCTTTCTCCACCACCCATCCGCCATATTATTTTTGCCGACTGGACTCTCGATCGGGTCTTTAGACTATTGACTTCGATTCTTGTTTTTCCTTTACATCGTGGAAATAAGGCTCTGCGCATTAGGCCAATTTGCCAGGGTACGCGGTCACACAACTAGCCACCCACAGTAGACGACGAGCGCGGTACTCATCAACATATCGAGTCCCTTACTTTGCGACCTGCAAAAAACTACAACGCTTGTTCAGCAGCAGCTCCTAATCGTTCCTCCCTATTCCGAGAGGCTTCCCTAACGTCTTCGACGCTCCAACTCCAGTCATTCCTTTGTGTAGATAATTCATCCCACCAATATTCCGCCAAGCTTACGGCCGCGACTATCGACCCATTCAGCCAATCGATCCACCACTTATAGAGTTCCTACCTGCAATCTTCCCGAGCACAGCCACTTTTCTCCGACTGGAGATCAACAAAGCCTACGATTTGCTCTCGTCCGCATACCCCTTGACGTCGCATGTCCGAGTGGCCAATTGCGGTTTACCAGGTTTCGATTGTTAATTGCACCATCAAAGCGTGAAGCTTTCCTCCTTCTCTATGCCCTCATACGGCTCTCTTCATTCCCCTTCGCTGCGCAAAATGGAACATTCTCGGGCGAGTTACGGCCGTAGAGGCATCAATATGTCCAATATCATCGGCGATCCTTTCGCTCTGGCCACTGTTTCTATCGCAGCGGTACGTTTAACCTATTATATACTCTGTGTGGACCTTGTACTAATCAGATGATTTCTATCAGCTCGCCTGGATAATTTCTTTCATCAGTTCTATACTTGCTCGGGTGCAGCAAAATCCTAGAGATCCCTTCCCACCATATTCGTGGTTTGCCCTCGTCTTCATGCTCCCCTTGATAATCGCCATATTCATTGTGGTCGCATCCGATTGTGTTCAGACTTACCACGTCGCGCTTGTTGGCTACCTAGGTGCTGGTCTTGTCGCTACCACTTCTTCGGTCAATGCACTGGTATATTCTCCCAGTGGGGCCAGAGAAGCTGCTGCGGCTGGCTTTATTCTCTTATCTATGGTCAACGTAAGTATATAATCCCATCCGCGGTAGATAACGCACGGACCTCGACATATTTAGTGTGGGTTCTTTGGAATATTTTGCTAATTGATCTTGCCTTAGATCGTATGGATCTTCTACTTTGGGTCTGCACCATCTGCGGTACCACGCGCGTACATTGACTCGTTTGCTCTGGCTAAGGAGTCAACAACGAGCCGACAAGCAATGAATGGAGGATATGGCGGCCGGCCCGAGACCTCCACCTCTGTTCAACCCCCGCAGATGTACACTTCAGCACAGCTCAATGGTTTTGAAAATCCATCGCCTGTTGGAGGGTTCAATGGCAACGCTACGCGTAACTCGGGCGGTGCTCCCGGATTTCCTGGAGCTGCTAAGGCACCTTCCCCGGCACAGAACGAGCCCGAGATCGCTGCGCCGACCGAATACCCGTATCGTGCGAAGGCTATTTACAGCTATGAAGCTAACCCCGACGATGCGAACGAGATCTCGTTTGCCAAGCACGAGATACTCGAAGTCAGCGACGTAAGTGGTCGATGGTGGCAAGCGCGAAAAGAAAATGGTGAGACAGGTATAGCTCCTAGCAATTACCTTATATTATTATGAGAGGACTGCCGAGCTGAGGGGCCTCCCGCTCGGGTTCATTCGAATTGAAATGAAACGTTCGAATTGGATGCGCAGATCTTCGAAGACCGGCGCCAGTAATCTGTATTTGAACGGGGTTTAAAGGATGTGCACATAATCAGAGGGCCACGGACACGTTGGAGTAAAACGGGGACCGACTTTGCCGGATGTAACTTTTTTCACTTTTGCAAGGCTCTTATTTTTTATTATTATTCCACGAAGGCCGGCTTATTGTTTATTGATTTTTCTTCCCTTCCCACTTCTCTGCTCACACTTAGGTATATCCCTCTGGTGTGATCCACAGAGAAATCCCCCCCTTCGTTGCCCTACGTTATAACTGGCGGCAAATCACCGCTTGTTTTTTTCCCGCCTTTCGAAAGCACATATTTAGTTGGACTGGCGATAGGGCAAGTAGGATGGAGCCTTCTGGAATGAAAGGGATTTACGAATGTCACGCCATTGGTTCACGGATTCCAAGAGATAGGTAAAAAGCTCTGGTATCAATCAATGAAAGAAGACCATTAAAAGACGATACGTGCTGGCCAGTGATAGTTGTGCAAGTTCTCTTTTGGCATGGTATTGAGTTCCTGTAGTGTCCTGGGTGCTCTCTGATTTGGGTAGCATACCCGGCGGAACTCTGCGTGTCGTTACTCAAAGACCCCTTACTAGGTGTAAAAATTTGAGATTATTAAGACGCGTGTGATAAATTCAAGTGTTTGATAGCTGGATGAAATTTTCGCGGGGAGAAGACTATGCCAGTCACATAATTACAAGATGCCGGGTCCAAGTAATGTAGGCTCTACAACGACCCGAGGGCGGGTGGCACCTCGACTAGGCCGTTATATATCATATACTGTTCCTCGGTAAATCATGCCAACGATGTCTTATTTCTCATTGTCTAAGTCTGACAGAGTGGTCACTCTCTTGACGACACAGTTCCTCTTGGGTATCTCGTGACTGTCCTCCCACTTGATTAGATACCTAGACTTCTCTCTCCTTATCCTTCGACCTCTCCGTATTGAGTCGTCATGGATGGCTACTTAATGTGAAGGTGTCTTGTCGCCAGTGGCAAAGCGACATAATCATAGAAACATAGTATATACTATGATCCGCATCTGATCCCTCGCTACACACCCCCAGACAACACTGGCTGTGGACGGGGATAGTCCGGGACCCGCATTTTCCCGAAGACTCTCACACCCGCATCTGGCCTGCTGTCATTTGGCTCTCATCACGTCCCTTGGCTCTCCGTAGTAGTAACAATTACCGTATTGTACGCACCGCATCCTCAAGCCGCAGCATCCAACCTCTTCTTCAGCTCCCGCTCCTTCTGCAGGACTTCTAGCTCAAGACGCTCGACGCTGTACTGCAACGCTTCTCTCTGCCGCGTCTTGAGCTTCGCTTCTACTGCTATCCTCTCTGGGTTCATACTTCCGCCCCCGCTACCGCTACCGGGCTTTCGCTTGCTGGCTGTGGCTGAGGTGGAGGTGGGGGTGGACGGTGAGTCGTGCAACAGACGCCCTTGCTGCAGCTCCGACCGCGCTTTCAACGCGTCGATGCGCCGCTCTACGCGCGCTATGTGCGCGTCTGCGCGGTCGAGCAGTGTTGTGATTGCGGGCCCGATTTCGCCGCGGAGCGAGGCTTCGGCTGCGACGAGGGTGGGTTGCGGGATTAGTTCGTAGTGCTGTTGGTTGTACGGAGGTTAGTTGGTACGCGGTTTGAATTGGTAGGTGGGTGTGTAAGTTGGAGGGAAGGAGGGAAAGGGGGGGGAAGGGGAATAACGTACGCGGACGCTCTTGAGGACGTTTACGAGTCGTGGGAAGTCGGCGACGCCGGTGCCGAGGGTAGATACGGAGGATTCGAGGAAGGAGAGCGAGGTGCGGAGCGCGGCTACGCAGTCCCCGTATGAGGCTGCGCCGGTTGATGCTGTTGTTGTGGTTGCCATTTGGGGTGGGAATTGGTGTGGCTTGGAGGGTCGTGTCGAGGGAAGTCTTGTGTGAGAGTATGGCAGATTAAAAAGTGAAGGTTAATTGACTCCAAGTCCTTTTGGTTTCTTTTAGGGGCGCAAACACTGCCTCGGGATACCTTCCGTCGTTATTGGCTTTAATATTTACATTGCAGGTAAGTTACAGCTGTAATGGCAACCGGTGCGGGGCCGAACGGAGCAATGGTGGGGTTTCTAGCTGTGCGCTAAAACAGCTGTACCGAGCTTAAACGGACTTCAATTTGATATTGGACTCTATTTCTATTGTTTCTCAAGCGCAATCTTAACTAGAATATGCCAATTCGAGGCTCTCATCCGACTTAATATAGTGACTAAAAGTAAAGATGATTAATTCCGAGTAGTGTTATATGGCTCTTAATGGCAAGCTTGAATAATATGGGGAAGGTGAAGCTCATACAGTCCTTGGCCATACTGATGACCCAGCCCATTCAGGACTTATATAGGACATTGCGGAATCAACGACGCGACATGGAGCTCTGTGCATTATTGTACGCGGGTATATAAGATCGAAAATCCAAAAGAGGAGTAATATTCCGAAGAGATTGTAGGTACGCTTCACTTCAAGACTTATAATCAGTGACAAAGCAGGCAAAGGGTATTTTGAGGATTTGGAAGAAAACAACAGGCCAAGCGAAGCAAGTTCACTGAGAGTGGCCTCCCTTCAGAGGATTCATAGGAATCTATGAAGCTATTGCTGTTACCCACGAAAGCTTCCATCGCCAGACAATGATTCGCGCAGAAAGAAGGCCTATTCGCAGGCCATCGCTTCGCGCACCGATGGAGCCCAACATATTCCTGACGATGGGGTTCTCACGGATTGCGCAATCGTATCGCTGAAGTTGAACGGACAGTTTTCTACTCCTATGATGGATATCTTCAAGCTAGGCTAGTCTGACTCAGCAGTCGCTACGTTTACGGGACGTACCAATTCCACGGGCAGGGGTTATAACAACGTCGTAGAGAACGTCCCGCCATTACATAATGTCGGCATCCCATTATTGCCGGGACTGATGCCACAGGCTCGGGGATGGTTCCTGGTATCAACATTCCACTCGGGAACATCCTACATGATGGGTTTTCGTCCCTAGTAAATGAAGCCGGGCTCATGGCTGCTGAAGCCCTGAGACATGCCACCACCAAGCCCACTAAGCGGCACTGCTCAGAGGATCGAGGTACCATTGCAGTGGATAAACGAGCTGATTTGGTTCTCCTTAACTCGAACCCGCTAGTTAACCTCTTTCTGGAAACTGCTCGGCTCTGGATGGGTGGAATTGAGGTAGTATAAGGCCATGGTCTTAAATCTTTTTTATTACATTGGTAGGTGACCCGTTGTTCCTATTGCATTGATCCTTAATTTTACGGAGGACGATTCATAGGCTATCATATAGAGCTTGAGCAGTAAAGCATATCACTTTCACTAGATAGAACTATTGAGTTGATATATGTGTTTGATGGGAATCATGAGTTTATAATACAGCCAAACAGTGCAGTTAACACTGCCAAACGAATAGTGACTCTTTGATTCGCTGATTGCAATAACGCTTAATGTAAAACACAGTTGAAGTTTAAGATTAAAGTAACGCTGGATATTTCGCTATATCTGTTCCATTTCCTTAAATAGGTACCTACCTCCTAGGTAGTCAGCTACTGAGATTTTGATATTGAGAGGTATTTGTACACAACCTAATATAAATAATAATCTACTATGAGAGCTTAAAATTTTAACTTTTGAGTATGAATATCTAAACGGAATTTGGGTTGGATTAAGAAGCCCCATGGAAGATGATACATATTTCTATACTGATTATTGATCCTATACATGGATTTATTTCCTAAGTCCCAAGGCGTACCTTAACACACACTACAGACAAGATACCTTAAGCATCTAGACACGATTCAGTTAGAGAATTTGTCATTGCATTGCAAGTAGTGGCAAGTGGTGACAAGTGTTGCAACTGGTGTAAGTGGTGCACAGAGCATCCAGAGGGTAACTATTGCGATGGTTGCCGGTCAGGGGCTTACCTACGGTATCTTCGGCAACAACATGAATTTTACGTACATAAAATTTTTGACCTTGGTGGACTTCCTTTATTTCTTTCTACAAACATCACACTCCTGTGAAGCTTTAAACATTCAGGATAACCTTGCTATCCTCCCGTGCCTGTGGCATCACACCATTTCCTTCTCGCATACGATCCATCATCACCTTAACTTAGTCTTTCTCATTATGGCATACTTGCCTAATCCGCTCACCATGGACACAACCTTACACCCAATTAGTCGCCACAGGGACATCAAATGGGATCGTGTACCACAAGATCTCGACGAGGCTCACGCCCGAATGGACATCTTTTACGGGGCAACTGAGGTAAGAATAACTGCCATTGCTTTCAATTATGTCTCTACATGCTCGTAACAGTGCGCTAACATGTCGTCCAACCACTTAGAAAACCTTCAATTCGATCAACCAAGAAGCCGATGCCAACCAACGAATGAAGCTTCTCAAGCAAGTCAGCACTGGAGTCACTAAGGCTGCCCGATGGGCCCGCAATTACGACGGCGAAGTGTCCGACACTTCCCAGCGAAAAGCCATCCACATAGAGGATCCGAAGTTACTCGAGCTCGTCGACAGAGTTTATTTCATGGCAGCTTCTTACACGCAGAAGAGGGGTGAACTAGAACGCCGACAACTATTGGAGCAAGAGTACTCAGGCTCTCTACCTCTTCGATGAGAGGATAATCCGAGCCACACGAACGAAGAGGATCTGTTCAAGTGCGACTGGGACTAGGAGTCTATCATGGAGCGCGAAGACAACATGCGGTAACCCCTCAAACTTATTTGCTTAACTCGTTCACGATCTTTTCAACATCAACAAACGATAGCTCCGCTAAGTTTCCTGCCATAGAGCCTCGCCGATTGTTATCCTTCAGGTTTGGTAAATAAGAGGTGCCATCCTGCGTTATATAGCGTAAGTATAGGCAGCATTGACCCCGATTACAGCTTACGAAATTGTTGACTTACGGCTCCAATTTACAGTTGCCGAGATACTGTCCATGTATCTCCTGCCCGTGCTTCACGGCACTGCCTCTTAAATTACGAGCAGCAAAAAATAATGGACGGCCTATCATGCGCCTAACTCTATCGAAGATATTGCCCGGAAGAGTGCGCCAGGTTTCGTGAAGGTTAAATCCGTAAAATAGTCCTGGATTTCAAGTGGCGATGACTGCTACGGCGGGAGGTACAGGAGCAGTCAGTTTAGAAATAAACAATTAGACCAATAACTTTGAAACGTAATATCGCTCTACAAAGTAAAAACCTTCGGGCTTGTAGAATGCAGATAGGAGAGGTCTCTGGCTCTGTTCCTTGAAATTGGCCCACGCCGGTACATCGGAGGGGACCAAGGGGATGCGACCTGAGCTTTCAGGCTGATTCTTTTCCTTGTTAACAAGAAAGAGGAGAATTAGGTAGTGAACAATACTAGATGACTTCTTCGTACCGAGTAGATAGATTAAGCTCGAATTTCGCTTTAAAGATACTAGCATTAAAGATGGTAATGTCAAGACGTTCAATGTTTCTACTGGCTAAGACGCTTTGGTACTTTGATCTCGAGCCAGCCTCAGGCGAGCTAGGCAAGATTGGGGGAGGATTAGGGAAGGCGAATTCCAGATATGACATTTTCACGGCCACTAGTGATGGACCTTACATAAAATTCAAGCTGCGCACCTTTAATTGGAAAGATATGAAGGAAGATGCACAGAAAGGTTCGGAATAACTAGGTGTTGGCTCTCACTTGGCATCTAACCTAGTGGTACCCCTGGTACCCCTTGAACAAGTTGACTATTGTCGAAGCGCTCAAGCTAATTCATCAATGTAATGATTGATGTAAAGTGTCTTGGTATATTCTCTTGTATCCTGATATAGTTGTTATATATAAGCCTGTACCCAACTTGTGTGACCATGAATCCCTATGAAACCTGCGAAGAACTCCACTCGCGAACGATATACAGATTGCGAGCCCTAAACTCATCGAATTCCCGTCCGTAGAGGGGAAACGGTATATAAGAACTGAAAAGAAATGTTGTGTTTAGAATGATAAACAGGCGTAGAGCCATCTTAGAATGAGAAGATAAATTCCAAATTTCAACCATTGCCTATGCCGTCCTTTAGTCTTCGTAATGTCAAGTCGTGTTGATACCATCATCGCGTCCAACCTCGTGCAAAATGTTAGGGCATAAAAGCCATAGGCCGCATGAAGTCTTGAGTGTTCTCCATAGACGCTTCCGTGAAAAGATTCTGTACCCAGCACTTGAATCTCTCCCATAGCTTGCATATCTTGTCCCAAAGCCAAGACAGCCCCGTTTTTAGATAGTCGAAAACGACATTCCACGGTATAAAATAGACGGCTGCCGCGGCCACGACCCCTAGAACAATAGCAGGGCCAGCGGCGGTAGCGACACTGGTGACCTTTGCGCCGGCCATCCCAAGTTCGGCAGCGCTTAGGCCGAACGCATACTTGACGTCAATACCGCCAAGTTCTGTCTTCATGCCCGTCACAGACTTGTACGTTCCGACGACCAGGGTCATTATGGCGGCGACAGTGCCCTTGATTTCCTCCCACTCGCTGTTATGAGCCAGCTTTTCAAACTGCGAAAGAAGGTCGTCCTGTTCGGACGAGGTGAAATCCTCTCGGGCTCGTACGATTCGTGCCCATGGGGTATTGGGCGAGATGCCAGGCAGTTTTATTCGAACGCCTCTTTGGTATCCTAATATGAGGGTGTGGTTCTTGTGACGATGCGCTTCCCACTTATCCAGGCGGACATTGTGATAAGTGGATGAACCATCAATGAGCAATCTCCCCTTGTCGCGCTTGGAGGCACGTCGCAGAACCTTGAGCCTCTCAAAGTGCGATGGCACATGGAAGGATATCTCGGAGACCTCATCACTGGCAACGATATTCAGGATTGTGCGCTTGGGCGAGAGCTTGATGTTGTCAATAGTCTCTTGCAGGGCTTCAACAGTTGTAACATGTACGGGAGGGAGTTCTTTTATAATGTTAGACCTTCTATGATAATTCAATCATATTAATAGGAGAGCTTACCTCTAAATCTCGTTGACCACCCGCGATACTTGCATTCATCCCGCAAATTCCTCTTGGGAAGTTGAGACACTAGAATTGTGACGCTGTGGTGGTCATTTTCCTCGCGAGCCACCTTGGCAACGGAAGCCACCCGGGTTTCGATGGATTCATTGACAGAAGGCGCCACGCTAGTCGTGTCAACGGTCACCCTCGACGACATTTTGCGACGACGACGGGCTGAATTTTAGCCCGCGTTAACGTCTCAGTGGTTTGATGGGAGTTGGGCAAGTTGGAGGGATGTCGAGCCCCAGCCCCTGACAGAAAGTGAATCAGAAAATGAATGAGTTCGCCGCAATCCAATCTGCGCAAAATGAGATTCACTTATAATTGACGATAAGATGTCTCGAATGTATATCGAGAGATAATAAATAGAGAAAGAGCAGATAAGATATCCTGTTCGACTCATAATCGTGATCTGGAGCGATGTGATTTGGCGGTGAGTTCGCCCTGTGGGTAGCTCGCTAGGGGCGGCTTTTGCAGCCAATTGAACAGGGGGAATAAGGGGTACGGCTCCATCCAGGCCAGAAACTCGGCAGCGTCTGATACGTCCGGTAATCCCCATACGTGTATGAGCGTCGCGATAATCCAATTGAATTTGTAAGGCGGCCAGTTAATCAACTTCCCCCTCGTCTAGTTCACGGGTGAATCATCAGTCATTCTCTTCAGCTATGTGGAGGTACTCTTTCGTCACGCGGAGCTGATATCCGCGATACAACGACTGAAGCACGGGCTGGAGAGATCTACCAAATCGATGGGTCCCCCACACCGACCCATCAAACGCCAAAACGTGTACGTAGGAGCGATCGCATCTCCTTGACTGGCAGTCAGCAGCAATCTCCACGGAAAATACACATGTAAAGCATAGAGTGTAGCAAATGCTTCAAACGAAAAAAAGGGAACAAAACCTGTAGTCTGATTATCATCAAATGGGTGGATGCTATCCATGGTTAGATGATCTTTAGCGAGCTTGCACGAGTGCCAGTAAGCTCCTACGTGCGCCCTTCGATGAGCTTTCAGAATGTGAGATCAACGAGGAAATACCTTGTGTTCAGGGTTTCTGATATTATATAGTTGCTATTTCCGTTGAGAAGATTCTCACAATTGGAGCTTGACTGACTTGAAGCAGAAGCTCTTCGTAATTACAGGTCTAGGCGGTTCTAGAGCGCTTGAATTGAAACCTGAGAGTTGGAAAGCATGCACTCAATCCTACCATAGAAACTTCATTAGGGAGATGCAATAACGAGTCAACTCGGCGAAAGACTTCATCGTCATCGGAATTAGGTAATATATATTACTTTACCTATCCGCGTACTATTCGCCCTGACATTCTCGGAGCCCCAGATATGCTCTGCCGCACAAGCCGTCGCGGGAACGATCCTCGTGCTGCGAATTCTCATATGCAGGGCGCGTAAGCGTTCGGACCTACCTACGAAGTCTCAGTCAAGTGGGAAGATGCGCGTCGAGTAACGTGTCGGCGTGGGGTGCATCTGGGCCTCGGCTGAACTCGCGAGTCTGTTTGGCAGAAGCATGTACGAAAATACGGGTGTGCTTACGGTCCGGCGTGGGAAGGCCTCATAACCGCCAGTAAGGAAGCACTTGGCGTTGAGGGTGCGTTCGGCGTTGTATAAGTCACCAATTGAGGCTCGCCTGCACCCGGCGGAAACAAGTCCAGTGGAGGTTGCCAGGGCATCTTTAGGGGATTGCAGGTGGAGGCATTGAAAGGAGGCCGCCTAAAAGGTTGGGGGTCACACGTGGAGATCTAGGTAGCTAAGCCGCCATTGAGAACAAAGCATCCATGATATTTTATTGATTGTTTAAGAAATTAGTATATGGGATAGGTAAACAATGAATCTAAAATCGAACATTCCAGCATCTTGAACTGAGAGAAGCTTGCTTCGATTCGAATCTACAAAACGGTGAGATGTATCTTCATGTAAGACCGCTAATGGGTCAGTGGCAGTTGGCCTACACATCCATTTTTGTAGATTGAGGGGCAGGAGAGGGTAAGCAATAAGGGATCAGATCTTATGAGTTCGCTCATCGTCATGTTATTATCTTGTAATTTTCTTAACGTCTAGGATAGACTCAGTACACAGCTTCTGGCACGTCAAGAAGGGCTATTTGCGACCCAAGGAAACCGAGAGTAAATGATTTACCGTCGTGAAGGCAACATTGCGTCGCCGCCGTTCACCGTCAATCGCCCCGCTGTTGGGGATTTCACGAACCCCAGTGTTATCACATCAGCACATCTACATACTCGCAAATGTCGGGCTACACACGATGAATGTCATGGAGAAACGGTCCTCGAGCTTCCTAATCGAGTCATCGGTGTCGGCACCGATCGGCACTCTAAAGACATTGCTAAACTTCATATCTCCAGCCCTGGCGAACGAGCTGAATACGCCTGCTTAAGCTATGGTGGGGCGGACCGCAAGCTGTGGTCGCCGAGAAAGATACATTCTCTTCTCTGGTAAGCGGCATGCCAGCTTAAACCCTGGGTCTTACTATCCGGGATGCCATTAAAGTTATTAGAGGCATTGGACTGAGATACCTTTGGGCGGATGCACGTTGCATCCTGCAAGACGATGAGGACGACAAGGCAGTTGAGATTCAGAAAAGGGCGAGTACATACCAGAACTCAACTGTGGCCTCGATGGGGTCAAGTTCTCGCGAGGGTTTCCTCCGGACAGAACTAGAAATAGGAGAGGCTGCGCTCTTCAGGAATACCTCCTCTCCCCACGTATTCCGAATTACACCAAGGTCCAGCTGCTTTTCGACTGTCGCCAGGACCAAAATAGACAACTCTGGAAGAATAACTTCCGATGCTTGCCCTCAAGATTCATACGCCATCATCTTATCGGGCCAACAGTGGAATTGTCAAGACGGACGGTTGACTTTTTCGTGGGAGACACTCGTTAGCGAGTTCACCAAACGCCTTCTAACGAAGGCTTCCGACCGCCTAAAGCCATCTATGGCATTGCCATAGGATTCTTAGCTAGGAGCATCGTAATACTCCAAGATACTCCAAGCATGGGTTAGGTCGTCCTGAAAAGACTGAGTCGATTCAACTCTATGAAGTAACAGGGTTGTACATTGACTGGAGTGGCGGTATTCATCCAGGGCAGGCCGAACAGCGTATTCCCGAGCGTTTGGCCGTCCTGTATTATACAATATGGTCCCTAACGTGGAATCTAAGTGCTGATAGCAAAAGGAAACATCTGCGGCTAGACCTATTAGGCTGTAGAGAAGGGAAACCCGACGGGAATATTACATATTCATCATCAGTCAGCGGAAGTCTCCGCGCCATATGTTCCATCTTGCAGGATAGTGCTCACGTCATGTTCAAGACGCTCTGTGCCTAGTGTTATTTTCCTACCAAGCTCTGTGTATGGTATTTATATCAAAAGACGAATCCTCATGCTGGCGGAAGGATATCCTGAGTTTAGTCACTGCCTACAGGATGTGCCTTAATACGAATATTTACCCTAATAGGCAGCCCCTGATAGAGTCTTCACCAAGGGAAGTGTGAAATATAGTAGCAACGTCTAGTAAAAGAAATAAAGTGTCTCCCTTATATCAAGTAAACTGAAATTTCTTATCTACCTACTTGGTAAACATTCATTTCTATTCCCGATATCACATGCAGTCAGAACGAGCCACCCTACACGGCCCCCTGTTTACCCCATACCAACGGCTCGTAGAATATAGTGAAATCTGACGCCGTAACTTACTATCTCCAGACAGGGGTTTAAATGAACCTTGATACCCTGAAGTCATCTATTGGCTACGGACACTAAGCATCGTCTAGACTTGGAAGATATCGCGGGGTAAATGTAACGCGGCATTCCCCAGATCGATAACTTTGGACTAGTTCTGGAAGGACCCCTGGGTAGATTTTTGGAGATCCGTCTCGGCACAATGATCGTATCATAGTTGCAGCTGTCCATTGAAAATTATTCTGCTTAGCCATGATATCTACCGAGTGGTGGTGAAAGGCGACATGGGCTTATTACCTACCGTGCCGGAAGGGCATCAGAATGAGCAACCCCTAAGGTCGCTACCGAAGTATATGAAGTATCTAATCGCACCCTGTATCTTCTTGGTTTGAGTCTGACTTGATGCTTTATCGCATTTTCACCTCTCATAGATCTAAAGCAATATGGCCAGTAAGCTCATAGGAAGGTCCCAAAACCGCAAGGGACATTTGGTTCGCAGCCATGCGCACGAAGAAGATATTCCTGGGACTGTAAATGTCCAGGCTATTGGTAAGTGAGAGTGAGCAATTCTTCGGTTCGTGAGAGGTATTAACAATTCTCACGCAGAGGGGGACGACGCTTATCTGGGCCAAGCCCTTTTCCCCGTGCCCGCCGAGGATCCCAATGATCCCTTACAAGTAGGTGCTTGGTCATTCAAGTTGATCTTTCTCGTGGACGTCCATACCATGTGAAATTGACGCATCACAGTGGCCGAGGTATAAGAAGATTACGATTTTAGTTACCATTTGCTTCTACTCGTTCCTTGGGAATGCGGCGCTTTTGGGTCCAGGTCCTTATTTGACACTTTGGTCGGAAACTTTTGGGACTTCTACAGGAGACGCATCAACGCTTATATCCTATCCAAATCTTGTCTATGGATTTAGCTCCCTTGTCTTAGTACCTCTGTACCTGAAGATTGGCAGACGACCCGTGATGCTTGGCTCCTTGTTGGCTGTCAGTCCAGTCAATGACCTCCGCAAATCCTGTCTCTCACTGACTTCGAACTCAGTTTATTGCGGGCCTTGCTGGTTGCTCACGGGCTAACGACTTCGGTGGGCTGATGGCATGGCGGATTGTACACTGCTTTGGTGCTGGCATATGCGAGGCTCTCCCAGTGCAGCTCGTTACTGACATATTCTTCCTGCACGAACGTGGAAAGCACATTGGTTACTATACATGTACGATGGCTCGACTATAACTCCTCGTGAACATACTGACATTGCTTAAATAGTCGGCATGTGCTTTGCTGCAATGGCGCCGATTCCTGCAGCATATATGCTACCGACAAAATACTCCTGGAGGCTCTTCTTTTACGTCTTACTCGCCTTCGCCTGTGCACTATTTATTTTTGCATTCTTTTTCGTCGAGGAAACGTCTTACGACCGAGAGGCACACAGAAACACCGATCTTACTCTTAATCGTTCCGATGAAACAAAATCCAACTCTCTCGAAAAGCCCGACGAAGCTATTGTTGAGGAAGCTCCTGTCATGCCAAACCGTAAGACATATCTAGAGACACTCCGTCCATGGGGACGCATCGATCCTGAAGTCCATGCTTTCACATTGGTGTGGCGATGCTTTACCTACTACCTGATCCCCCAGGTCCTGTGGGTTGTTACATCCTTTGGGACCATAATTGGTCTAGGCGCGCTGGCCTTCAACTATGTCTTTCCGATTAAGATTACGGCACCGCCGTACAACTGGCCAGCGGTAAGTACCCAAATACCCTCCATTGGTGATAGAGAGCCCGGCTAAGACCTCCCTGCAGTCTAGTTCCGGGGTACAATCACTTGGATCCATCATTGGCTTCAGTCTTGCGCTTCCATTTACTTCCTCATCAGACCGCCTCGCCGGATACCTAACTAGGAAGAATAACGGCATCCGTGAAGCTGAAATGAGACTAGGGGTCATGTTGCCCGCTATGCTCATAGGCCCAGCTGGACTTGTAGTCTACGGCCTTACTGCGGAATTCAACTTACACTGGATAGGTTACTTCTTCGGATCTGGCCTGGCGTCTTTCGGCGGCTACTTCTATTACTGTTTTACGCTGGCATACGCTGTCGACTCGTACAATAGTAATACATCTGAGATGCTCATAGCGATAAATGTCGGAAAGCAGGCGGTGAGCTTCGGCCTAGGTTTCGGCGTTCTTGACTGGGTAATGGAATATGGTTATGCTACTATCATCGCTGGTGTTTTTGGCGGAGGTATGAAACTAAATTTTCCTTTTGTTTCCCTTCTAGCTCTCACTGGAGTCAAGACTCGCCCTCGAGTACTCGGGAAGATCATGCCTTTCTGGACATGCTTAAACTCCTATACCCTTTTCCTACCCCCCCTTTTGCAGACGAAACGACTAACGCTTATCTCGTAAAGTGTTTTTGGCCAATAACTTGATGCTCATTTTGTTTATGCTACGCGGCAAACAGATTCGGCGGTTCATGTCTACGTCGTGGTTGGCTAAGCTACACGGTAGGGGATAAGTCTTGATAAAAATTCAATCGAAGGTTCTCAGAGGTAACGAGAGGAACATATCGGTCGGTATATGGCCCTAGATACTTGAATGGTAGCATTGGCATACTTATTATACCAGAGTTTGCGAGACTAGATTAAAATAGTATGAGAATATTAAACGCATTCAGTGACTACCTATACAAGGCTATCAGAAGTGTTCGTTTGCTTAATAGACTTCTTTAAAAGTCTTGATGATATTCACTGCAAGTGTCCTTTGTCTTTTGCTATGTTGAAATCTTGACGGCATCTAATACCACCTTTAGCTAGGTCGATATGACCGGTTTCCCTATGAAAAAAAAGGGGGAAAAGGCCATATACCTATATTATAGTGTATAATCTACCCCAAACTGTTGTTGACTGTTTGATAAAGCAGTGATGCTGCTTTGTGGTCAAAGTAGCATACGGGGAGCAGCAGCATCCCATAAAGATGAATAATCACACCAGCCTTGCAAGCCCTTTGTGGCACTTAGAGTACAAGCAGGGACATGAAGCTGGGTTATATACCTGGTAGGTAATTAATATGCGATAGATCCTAGGAATTCAAGGAGAAGCGTCTCTCCACTACATGTTTGATCCGCGTACACAGTTGCTAGATTCCACAAATCCTACTTGAGTCGAACCTAATAATTCTACTCCTACATCAGCCCATTCAGATACTCATTTGCTAAGCCGCGATGGCTCGCAATAAACGCATATCTCCCCTCAGTTCTCAACATCGTCAACGCAGAACCGTGCGGCCTACAAGTTCATCATCGCCTCCGGAAGCGTTAGTCAAGTCAGAACCAGCCAAGCGAAAGAGAGGCAAATCGAAAGCGATTACCAGCTGCGAGAGATGTAGGTATGCCCATATCAAGTGCGTATCAAGAGGACCAGGCGAACCTTGCGGGAATTGCGCAAAGAGATCATTGCGAACTTGCAGCTTTACGCAGGCTCCGAACAAAGTAGGAGCTAGTTCCGTTGCCGGGCAGTCAGCCATTAACCCTCATTCACTCCAAGTGCGACAGTTACAGATCGTTGCAGCATCTGCTTTAGCATACATCGACAGACAATCTTCACAGAAACAACAGAGCGGACTAGACTTACACCCTAAGGCATGATTTAGACTTGTTGGTGCGAGATCTTGATCTGATTGAAGTGGGCGACGAATAGGGGTGAAGAAGAACCTGGCATTTGGGGTGGTACAGATGCGGGCCACGAGCAGACTCGTCATTACGAACGGCGGCCATCGCAGGACTTGTTATTACCTAGAGATACATCTATGACCTGTTGATAGACTTCATCCATTAATAATCTGTGTGTTAGGTGGCACACATCTTGAAGGACACCCTTAGCAGCCCTAGGTACCTAGTTGAACCCGTTCAACCATTCAGTAACTCTCATTGGGTCCCCACATTCCTAATTAGGAAATTCCCAGGGCTGTGTTCACCCCGATCCTTGCAAAGATCATAGAGACCACCAAAGACATGGACCGTATTAAGAAAGGTTTCATGACAACTTCAGTAAGAAATCGAAGAATGAAGCAGTCAGTGAAAAGGGTACGTGAATAAATTTGAGTGTAACCATCTATTTCGAAATGTCACTAGATCAAGGAAACTGAATGAGATTCTAACATCTTGGGGGTACCAACGCTTCACGGAGTGCTCCATCTATGGAACGCTCTATTTCGACACTTGGTAACCCCTTTACGAGATGTTAAACTGCGGTAACGACTGAATTGTGTTGTCATACAAGAGAAATGCCCATCCGTTTTTCAGATTCCACTACCTACATGGGAGTCTCCCTTTTCGCCCCTTTTGCCTTCCGCGCTCCCACTTTTGTCCATTGAATTGCCGAGTCACTTCTGCTACAACCTTCAGTAGGTACCCATGCTAACTTAGTTCGGGACGCAGGTCAAGGTGCCATCAGCCTCGGGGGTGCATTCTAAGGCATATCGCGTCAGCTAACTACAGCACTTAAAATTCACTCCTCAGGATCACTTACTTCCAGACACCACCGAAGAAGAGTCAGAAGGACCGGCATAGTACTTGCAGCTGGAGCCATTCCCGTGAGAGCAGTTGTTGGGGCAGTTGCAGGCGGCGACTATAGCAGATGGAAATATTAGTTCGGGAGGGGCTGGATTTGAAATTTGCTGAGGAGACTAACCCGGGTCGGTTGCGATAAGGGCGGCACCCATGGCCTGGTTGGCGAAGAGAAGCGCAACGGCGGAAACGATGGCGGTCTTGAAGAACATTTTGAATGTGGGTTTTGAAGATGGTAGTAATTGAGAGTCAATTGAGTAGGTAGATAGTCTTAGACTTGGTGCTTTGGTGTTGGGCTGGCTTTCGATTTGCGGATGTGGATGCAGAAGAGAAGTCGACTGAAGTGGCCCCTTTTTATACTTTTTCACCTCACATACTCACTTGTAGTTTCTTGCCCGGCTACATGAGTAACTTTGTCCTTGTTTCCAAAATAAACGCATAACGTAGTCTCTCGTTCCACGAGAATCCTCGTCTTGACAGGTTCATCTATCTTACGCAACAGAATCCCGCCGCTGAACAATATTTGAATATCGATCGCCACAGAAGCTTCTCAAGGGAGGGGCTGTAGTAGCATAAGGCCATGAAGATCGCGACCTGTTTGAGATGGCATAGTCAAGCCTTCCGAGTTGCGAGGCTCGTAGAGAGTAATCCTAGAAAGGAGACACAATCGATCCTCTTTGTGTTGCCTGTACTGTGGTTGCGACACTCGGCTGAATGACGATCATGACGATCATAGAGCCTGATGTTGGAAGCATGAGACTTCCTCCCAGTATCATTCGATGAAGAAAAACCTTGGAGCCGCCCGTGGCTTGCTCCGCCAGGGCCAAACTTTGAGGGCTGGATGATGGTGATCATCGAGACAGTAAAGCCGTGCCTTACGGTCGCTGCATGTATGACGAATGTGGACATGCCTTGCCGAGGTGCAATGATTCTTGTAAGGCTCTGGTGATCCCCCTTACTTGGGGTCTGGGGTAATATCTATTTGGTAATTAAGATTAACTAACATATTATGGTAAGAGTGTCAGGTTGTAAGTATGCGAGGAGGTACTCTGTAGCCTCATTAGCCCATTATACACCGACTTGTCATGGGGGCGTCCGAATAGACGTTGTGTAGGTACCTACTTTAAATCGTAGAAATACATAATTCTAGGTATTGAAAGTCCAATCTTATTTTTGAATGGACATTCGAGATTGAAGCGCCCATATTGACTTATGCAGAAAGATCTCGATAGTTCTGGGGCCAGGTTGATGTAGTCCAGCCTTAACTTGTCTTTCTCCGAGGTTGCAGTATGACTTAGGTTGAAGTCCTACCTGATACGTATGAAAGCGGCGCGGTGAGAGGCAAACAAGCATAAATACTCCGGCAAATGTCACATCTAGACTTTCAAGTAAATTGAATCACAGCTATCTTTAGAAATATAAATCAGATCGGATCTGAGATCATGGGCTGAGGAATAATACATCGAATTGTCGCTTAGGGCTGCAAGCTACTACGTAAGTGGCGTACTGAGCTCGCATTCGTTAAAGGGGTCGTAGGTACGCATCATGTGCAGTTGTGTTACACATCACTTCCTTTGAGACGGGGTCCAGAGATAAGCCAATCATGTTTCAATGACTCAGCCGCATAGCCGATAAATCCCACCCTGTCAAGCCTTAAACGATTCCCGCATCGTAGTAAGTCACGATCTGTATGTCCAATGAGACCAGGCCACGCCCGAGCACCGTCACCTCCGATTCACAGTGCCAGTAGGTACCTACACATAGGTATATTAGTATACCAGCTATCTAAACACTTCCTTTTTATGCCGATCTTAAGTTACCTAAGTGAGTAATCGACTCGTTTGGGCTCGGGTCTTAGACCTACCCATCCATGTAGGTTGAAAAGTGCAGCTTGACGAAGCGCCAGTCTCACGTAAGCATGCAGCACCCCCGGGCGAATAATAAAGTGATTGTAAGTGGCTAGCAGTATCGTCGCCGGCACGCTTGGTCCCGCCACGGTATCGGTTTCGCATCCCCGCGTTCAAAAACAGGCCTGAGATGGCGGCAACAAGGTTGGCGTCGAAAAAGTTTTTAAACGTACAATCCGATTTGGAGGTAATAAGATGATCCAGCCCATGTCATGAAAGCACTTCAGGTAATTCTGGCCCCTCATCGTGGCAGTAGGTAATTTGACACCCCCAGCCTTAGCCACCTAGTAGTAAATCAGCGTCGCCCCTAGGCGCTGTCACTTCCTACACATCAGTCAGCCTGCCAATTATAGATTGAAACTAAAGAGAAAGGGATGGTACCAACTTAGAACCTTCCAGGATACTACGTGTAACTAGGAATTCTTCTCCATTCTTGAAGCGTTATCAACCTGTAGGGGAGTTACTTAGCCCTTAGTTCAGGTGTGTTGCAATTTAGCACTTTTATGTTGTCATCCGCCAATTTGCGCTGAATACTGTCTGCCATTTTTGCCCCTGCTTGCCAGTCCGCCATGGCTACTGCAAGGTCAGGTTAACTAAGCGTTGAGCATATGCTTTTATTGCCGTTAAAACCGACAATTTTGATAAGAGTAGAGAGAAAGAGACAAGGAAACAAGCTTGAATTCAAAGCGCTTCAGCACAAGAAGTTAGGACAAAATAATACCTGGATCTGATGGGTCAAGCCTCGACAGGGGTATGTTCATATCTCTCTTCCGTAAAGGTTAATGCCATCATTTTCTTTACATAATTGCATCCAACTACAAGGTAGACTCCGCTAGATCAATAGATGACTCTGGACATGTTGGGCATAGACCCAGGTGCTATATAATAGGTAGGTAGATTAATCTGCCAGTTAGAGAGCTCCCAAGTTACCCTCCTTTAGTTGCGTGCACGCATACTCTTTATGGAAGGTTATGGGCTATTTCAACCAATCAGACTTGAGATAGGATGCTATGCAACCTGTAAAATGATTTGTTGAAGCAAAACTGTAAGCTTGGAGCTTAGGGCATTAGAATGAGCACATCGCTATTTGGCTTCGCTTTGCTCTTGTCTCGTCACTTTCCAAAATATACCTTCTACTATATATAATCGAGGACTTTCCAAGAGGATAAGTCGATGAGCGAAGTGCGAACATGCCGTTAGCCACGGCGAATACCTACTCTAAACTCTGCTTATCTAAGTGGATGTACCTGCTCATACGTGGGGGTTCATTTACGCTCAATGTATCTTGTCAGCACTTAGGTATTCATAGGATAACGACTGCCGACATGCATTGGAAAGAATCAAGAAATAGTTAACCAAGTCATCAACTCGATTCAATTACATCCGGCCATCAACCAATAATAGAAAATTGAATTAAAACCAGGGTAAAATCATTGGTAAGAGCGTGTATGTTATCTGTCCGGTAACCCCCATGTCTCGGTAGCCTGCATGAAAGGACATCGGGCCGCTGGCAGCTGGTGGAACAAGAAATAAAGACGAAAAAAGGGGAAATACCAATTATTAGATGACTGAAATCCTCCGACTTCCGCTACTCACTGCGGAATAAGACTTCTGCCTCAAATAGGCTGAAATTAACGGCGCGAAAGCGAAAGGAAAGGTATCAGATGTCAATTTTATTAGAAATAATATGGATTATGTCAGCTAAGCTCTCAAGCCGAGATGAGAGGTACCTAAATCGTGATTGGGAGGGCTCAGTCGGATTTAGCAGGGTGGTGCAAGCTTTAGGGAATATGGCGTGCGCCAACGTCAACAGGGCCGAGTGGTAAGGATGAAACAGGCACGATTGCGCAACCACCATATTTGGTGATCAAGAGGCATTTTCGTCAGCAGTTGGGACAGTCAGATGGCTTCGGAGGTGCGGACTTCAATCATGTCCAGAATAATAATGGACTTACATCCTCCACGCTGAAGATTTCAACAACGAACAGCCCTGGAATCCTATATCTGCTGCCGGTTTCTACCAGAGGATAATGGTCCGTTCGACTCCTGGAACTTAATTACGCGTCTGTACGGCAATATTGCGGGTATTAGAAAATGACTGCTTCCCACGACGAAGATAGCCCCTTACTGGGAGCTGATACGGCGGATCGCGCTTCGATACGGTCACCTTCGATTCTGAAGCCCCCGACCGAAGCCGACGAGGAAGATGGGCCATCGTCACCACCCGAGTTTGGGAATATCGAGGACGATGTCCTCCCCGAAGAATCCGTTCTAGGCCGAAATATCGACTGGAAGAGCGCCTATATCATAGCTATATCCCGCGTTATTGGTAGCGGCATCTTCGCAGTTCCCGGTGTGATCCTCACCTCCGTCGGGAGCATAGGCCTGTCCCTCTCGCTATGGGTCCTAGGCGCTGTAGTGGTAGCATGCGGGCTGGCCGTGTCTCTAGAATACGGCTGCATGCTACCCCGGTCCGGCGGCGACAAGGTTTATCTCGAGTTCACGTACCCATGGCCACGATATTTCGCTTCAACCATGGTCGCGGTCCAAGCTGTGCTTCTGGGTTTCACGGCGAGCAACTGCATCATCTTCAGCCAATATGTGCATTTCGTATTCGACGTCGAGCCTCGAGACTTTTCGAAGAAAGCCCTAGCTGTAGGCCTACTCACGGCCATCACTATTATTCATGGTGTCTGGTATAGGGCTGGTATACGCATCCAAAACTTCTTGGGCTGGATCAAGGTGGGGCTAGTTATATTCATGGTATTCGCAGCTCTCTACGTCGTGATATTCAGGCCGGAGCAGAAACACTTGGAAGACAAGCCAGTGGGACTGCAGTCTTGGGAAGGGCTGTGGGAAGGAAGTGATTGGAACCTTGGGACTCTTGCCACGTCGCTATTCAAGGTCTTCTATTCCTATGCCGGGCTGTCGAATCTGAATAATGTAATGAACGAGGTTAAGGACCCGGTCAGAACACTCAGATCTGTTTCGCTCACGGCCCTCGTCACTGCTTGCTTCCTCTACTTGTTGGCCAACCTAGCTTATTTCGCCGTGGTACCGATCGAAGATATCAAACGGAGCGGCCAACTTGTCTCTGCATTATTCTTTGAGCGCGTATTTGGTCCAAATGTGGGGAAACGGTTCCTACCCCTGGCCGTTGCACTGTCGGCGGGAGGCAACGTGATGGTCGTCACATTCGCACTTGTGAGTGATTATCTTCGTGACGATTGTATGCTAGAGGCGCAAATAACGTATGGTCTAACAGATTCCAGGCACGTCTGAACCAAGAAATCGCCCGTGCAGGTTTTCTGCCATTCTCGAGGCTCCTGTCGTCGTCGAAACCTTTCAATGCACCGCTAGGTGGTCTTATCGTACATTATATCCCCTCGGTTCTTGTCATCGTACTCCCACCCTCTAGCGAAGTTTATTCTTTTATTCTAGAGGTGGAGGGCTATCCGGGACAGGTATTTGCGGTTGCAACATCAATAGGGCTCCTCTGGCTACGATACAAGCGGCCAGAGCTGAAGCGACCTTTCAAAGCTTGGATTCCGGCTGTGATATTCAGGATCCTGTTATGTTTTGCTCTACTAGCCGCGCCCTTCTTTCCGCCTTCGCATCCGAAACCCGGCGGTCTCTTCTACGCAACATACGCCATTGTTGGTGTTGGCATGTAAGCTATTATGATTCCTACTTGGAGCACCGAATATGGTGCAATTCACATTTCTAATCACAGAGGCTTACAAATTCGCAGACTTCTTTTTGGCGCCTTGTACTGGCTAGTATGGACAGTCCTATTACCCCGACTGGGAGGATATAGCCTAGAAGAGAAGCAAGAAGTGCTAGATGATGGAACTGCTATTACCGTGCTGACACGCGTCCCGGAGGGTTGAGTAATCGTGCCGACATCTGCGTGCTATATGACAGAACGCAATATTCAATACTGATTGTGCAACTTCTGTATAGTCCGATGCATGTAATGGGATAGGGACTGAATCGGAGAAACAGAACAAAGGAGTGGACGACATACAGGAATAGGATTACAAATAGACTAGTATTTATAATCAGTGCCCACCAATTCGAGCGTAGACGCATCATGCCGGTAGTCGTGTCAGTCTATGGGCGCATGACGTCCTGTCGCGGAACGGCATCCCTCCATTCGCAACCTTATGGTGAGGATTGCGTGCTTGCGGGGAAGCTTGGAGCTACTAGTTCTACCCAACCTGGGAGGTTGTATAGTAAGTCGCTGATAAGTATATATGAGGTAGCATTCAGCATGTCCGATGGCAACCTATCCCTTGATAGACAAGTCTATAAGAACGAGACTAGACTCCTTCCGCATTGAACCTCATCCGAATATACTTGGCATTACTTTATTTACCACAATAACAACCGACACAATGGCTTCACCAGACGTACAGCTCCGCACCACCGCCCCGACCTTCGCAGCCGGCGGCCTGTCGACTGCGCCCACGACTTCATCGCCAAACGACGTCGACACAGTTCTGAATTACTTCAAGGACTCTGAGGACGGCTCGCCACCACAGCCGACGTATGTAAACAAACCCGAGACCTTTGAAAGGCCGAAGATTAGCCACCCGGTGCACATTACCGATGTTCGCGGTCGGGAGTCGGAATTCACACTCGACGGGAATGGATTCCAATACGTCCCTCATGTAGCCCAGGAGAAGGACTTCGTCGATGATGAGCACATCAAGGCTGTATACTACCCGGAGACTGAGCAGCTGCTCAAGGATGTGTACGTTGATATATGACTGCTACTAAACTTCACACATACGAATGTGTGAGCTTGCTAACTTCCATGACAGCACGGGCGCGTCTAAGATCTTCATCTTCGACCACACCATCCGTCGCGAACCCGCCGACAAGCGGGCCACCACCGGGCCCGGCAAGGCGCCGCTACGCGGTCCCGTGAACCGCGTACACATTGATCAGACGTACTCAGCTGCCCTATCGCGCGTGCCTCACCACCTTCCCGCTGAAGAAGCATCCGAGCTTCTCAAGGGTCGCGTCCAGATTATCAACGTCTGGAGACCAATTAAGACCGTGCTCCGAGACCCGTGAGTCATTACCCCTTTCACAAAAATTCCTAATCATATTAACCAACCCAAGTCTCGCCATCGCCGAAGCATCCTCCGTCTCAGAGGACGAACTCGTGCCCATCCCGTTGATCTACCCGAACCGCAAGGGCGAGACCTTCGCAGTGCGGTACTCGCCAGGCCATAAATGGTACTACAAGAGCGGGCTGACTCCACAGGAGGTGCTTCTGATCAAATGTTTCGACTCGAAGACAGATGGCCGCGCTCGCCGGGTCCCGCATACGGCGTTTTCTGACCCGCGCACTGGGCCGGATGTGCCCAAGCGGGAGAGCATTGAAGTTAGGGCGCTTGTTTTCCATCCTGAGGATCGGGACTAAGTGGGAACTTGGAGCTCATGAATTATGTTTGAGTGTACATTATGAGAGTCATGTATGTACGCTTTAGTGAAGGAGGAATAGAGGATGAAGGTAGATTGTTATATTAGGAGGATTATACACGACTGTACTATTGGAAATAAGTGAACGTCTTGTCTGAAAAACTATAACCTGTTAGGCTTGTGAAACTGTGTATTATAGTGGTTTTTCGTTGCCTCGGAGTAGTCCTTATAAGTTGGATGAATCGGGCCCATCTGAATAGGGGTTCCGGGACCGGGTGGGGCCCAGCCCGACCCAGCGCCGCAAGAGCAGCAAAATCGGTCAGACTTACGGAAGTATTGAAGAATCTTCAGATCAGATCTCTATTAGTATCCGTGATAAAATTGAATCATGCCTTATCTATGTAGATATCTCGAACGCCGCTTAATGCAAATGCAATCCGTCCGTACATATCTCATACATGCCCCTTTTCAATATGCCTGAAGACCCTTAAGCGCTCCCTAAATCCAAGCCATCCAAAGCAAAGTCCAGCCCTCTAAATCCCTCCTCAACGCTCCATGCGCGGCCCTTCTCAAGCTTGTTCAAAAACTCGCACGCGCGTCCAACGACAAGCAAACCAGGCGGCCGACTACCCTCTTGCTCGATGGCCTCCACGACTCTATCCAGCGTGGTCCGGATGACGCGCTGATCGGGGCAGCTAGCACGCTCAATAACAGCGCAAGGAGTATTCCGGGGCCACAATGCGCGCCGAGGTTTCGTATTCGCATTCCCTACCCCGAAATCTGCACTACCCTCTACCTTCAAGCTTGCAGTCTCCGTCTCAAGGTGCGTAGTCAACTCCTCCACAAGCCCAGAAATCCGATGCAGCGCCATCAGAAACACGACTGTGCGACTAGCCACATACTCCGGCGGGGTAGGCGCCTTGCCTTTCTTCCCCGTGCCGGTGCACACGAGGACCTGGTCCGCGACGTCGCGCTGCGTGGGCGGGATAGCCGCGAACAGGGGCGCCGAGAGCGCGGATGTGACGCCGGGTAGCACCACGACCTTGTCGCCTAATCCGTGTTGCCGGAAGTACTCGACTTCCTCGCCGCCGCGCCCGTAGATGTATGGGTCGCCCTGCTTTAGGCGCAGCACCGTCTTGCCCTCGCGCACGCCTGCGATGGCCATTTCTTGGAGCTCGTTCTGCGCCGCGTCCGCGTTACCTGGGAATTTGCGGGCAATGTGGACGGGAGTGCGTCGCGGAATCAAGTCAAGGACACCCGCCGGTACGAGCTTGTC
The DNA here is from genome assembly GCA_022497025.1 of Hypoxylon sp. FL0890. NCBI lineage: Eukaryota > Fungi > Ascomycota > Sordariomycetes > Xylariales > Hypoxylaceae > Hypoxylon > Hypoxylon sp. FL0890. Next base: position 208,735 of record MU386566.1, on the reverse strand, counting down.
TGCTAGGATAAGATCCGCGAATTGGATGGCCTTATGCGTCGCTCGCGTGAGCATATCGGGATGACCTGGGCCGGACCCAGCGAGGATAATACGGCCGCGGCTAGCGATATTGTTGGCAGAGGCGGACTGTCCGATTGAATTGGCAGACCCTAGATCTTCATACGATCTCAAGATATTGGCCACGTCCTCGTCGGTGATAGCTGCTAAACGCTTCAGAGGCCAGTACTCGCATATTTGGCTTAACCAACGCATGCGCCTGTTCTTCGCGGCATCCAAGTCCGCCTCTGTGACCAGCTTGTTGAAACTCGCTGATTGGTCAATTGAATCGTCGATATCGTCTCCGTCTGCTAAAGCCATGTGAAGTAGATGATCCTCTTCTTGTATTTTCCTCCGTACATCGCCCAATCGCAAACAGGCAGAACCCAGGTTTGGCGGCAGCGAAGCGGCTACCTCGCGGCGTATTCTAGACGCCAGTTTGCACCCGCGACCATTCGTCGTTATGCCTATTTGTAGCGGACCATCGACATGTGTGGAAAGAAGGGAAAAGGTACAGAGTTGCGGCGCATCGACAACGTTTACGGGTATGCGGTTGCGTTTGCAAATACTCGATACGTGTGCGCCTACGTAGTCTAATTAGCACCAAGGTCTCAGAGTGACAGTCTCAGCAGTTAGCCGTACTCAATGGTTCTCTAGGCCCAGATGTGACAAAGACAGCGTCGACTATGTGATCGACCTCCTCTCTTCCGAGGGTGAAGAGATGCTCATCCCGGAATGCCTCCTTAATCCACTTTACTTCTCCGTCGTCTATGCGCTTCTGCAGCGCATAGTGTAACTCCGCTGTCTCCGGCACGATCAGGATGGGCGACGCCCCGGCGCTTAATGATTGTCCGCACCGTGCCGCCGCGAGAGGATTCGAGCCGACGACTAAGTGAATATGGGATCGGGCGTCCGTCGCCGTTAGCAGGGACACATGACTAGTCATCGTCGGTGTAGTCCTCCTTGGAGGAGCTGGGAGACAAGTGCTATTAATGTGTCTGCGATCTCAACTCTGCTGGAGGGATTTCCAGATGTATTATTCAAGACAATTTTACACAACAGAGAAAAGGAAAAGAGAACATCACGGAGGAAACAACATATTAGTCATGGCGAGCATTTTTCTCTTCTCCAGGGAAATAGACACCTAGCTTAGATATTAACCACAACCATAGCGCGATGTCGCCATGCCGTCCTCTTTGAAGAGTCTCGACCGATTCCCGGGCAATTTAGCATCTCCAGGAAAATTTTAGCGGGTCCGAGGGGCTCTTGGAGGGGCATTTTTCTGACGCAATTGCGCTTGATAATCTTATCAGACCAATCACACGCACGCAATTGGGTTTAGCAATTTGTCGCCGCAGACCGAGTTCCGCGGACCCTCGTCGGAGATCTAGAAGTCATCCGCATTATCAGATCTAGCACGTTGTTTCCCTTCGCAATATTATTCTGTGGCTATATTTGTTAGGTATGATAATGACCAATTCAAATGAAACGTCTGTAATATGTATCCCATAGATTATGCCTCACTTAGTTATATCTTGTGCTCTTTGCTAATCCTTAATACGAGAGACGTAAGTGTTCTTCCTACACAGTTCAGTCGTAAAACATCAGCTCATGTAAAACCATAGAGGTAATATGTTGCAGGACTTTTGGTGTTACAGTTTCTGGGAGATTCTACACAGGCGTTCCAGACTAGACGAGTAAAGATACACCACGTTTAACTAAATCCCTCCTCCTTAAGCTCCTTCATCAGATCCTCCAGCTGCTGCTTCTTTCCACCCTTCGTCCTCCTGCCGGGAGGGCCATTCTTCCTAACCTTCTCGCGGGCGCTGTAGATACCACTGGAGTCGGCATTTAGATGAATGACTCTGGGCTTATTCCCTTGAGCGGCCGCGCGAGCTCGTACGCCACCGTCATTTGGCGCTGGACCACCTCGCCCAAGTCGAATAGGTCGTACGACCCTGGTCTTAGCACCTAGAGCCCACAGATCTCCCCACCGCGCCTTGCGGGCGTCGTGGTATGCCTTCTTGCTGAAACTCTTGGGAACGGTCCATCTCTCGATTTTTCCAGTCGGAGTACACAAGTCAAGAGTCACATGACCGCGGCGCTTCAGAGGAGGGAGGATGTTTCTGGGAAGTGAGAGCGGGTTCGGTTGTTCCTCAGAATTCTCGTAGCCCTTGAAGGCGCGGTCAGTCACCTGGGCTCCTTGCTCGGGAATTGAGGATGCCTCCATATCTGGCAGTTTCCCACGCTGAATAGCGACAAAACTGAAGTTGATATCCTCGTGGTTGCGATGTGTAGCTCCAAGTATCTTCTGGAGGAATGGTGGGCGGATGAAGCGCTGGCTAAAGTGACAGAAATCTTTTCGTCCGTGGCTAAGTCCAGGGGTCAAATACATAGGGCATTCCTTGTGGTTAGTGCATGGAGCGATAATCATTCCTTCCTCACGAACTCGTTGATCTTCGGTCTCGATCGCTTCGGGTCGGGGATCTGAGGAGGGTGAGTCGATGAACTCGTTGAGCAATCGAGATCGAACGTCTGCCACGGCTTCAAATCCTCGCGGATGACCCTTTTCCATTACGATGAGAACACCACCTTCGGGGGACAGCATTTCCCATAGGTTATCCAGCAGAGCCTTGCGCTGGAATCCTTCCCTTAGAGGCATTAATAAGTGAGAGGCAATGATAATATCGTAAGACTTTTTGGGCAGCGGCTTGTCGCCAGCATCCAACATATCGGGGTTATTTCTAGAGTGCAGGTAGTCCGGTAGCCGTGGAAGGAATGTAGTGTCATTGAGGAATCGCGATACTCGTTCACGTAGGTGATTCGACCCAACGATAACTGTCTTCTTTCCTGGTGGGTCATGTTGAGGCTTCTTACCCCCCTCAGACATGATGTCCCACTCGGCCTGTAGAACTTGTTGCCAGGCTGCTAATCCAGCTCCGCCCGCACCCACGTCAAGCACACGGGGACCCTCGCCGTTGTTTCTAGATATGAGCTTAGAAACCCATTCCGAGCCCAGCCGTTTTCGAATCTCAACGAGTATGCTCATTACAGACGCATACATCCCCGGTAAGTTTGTAGCGATGTAGGCATCGGCATCAATTTCACTCATTCTGTGGTGACCTGCCTCCATGGCGACTCCTTTCTGAGGAACATTTCTCTTAGCCTCGGGAGTAGCAACTGAGTGAGGAAGTCCAGAGCCACCGAAAGCCTTCTCTGCCGCTTCCTTTACATGCTTTATGTCTGTTCGTTCGAGCAACTTGCTGATGGGATTCACAAAATCTGCTTTCGGAAGATAAACGGTGGTAGGATCCGTCCTCCATTGACCTATTCTCGTATATTCGTGGACACGGCTAGTTGTCTGGAACATAGCGTCTGGCACGCCTTCGTCTTCCTCCTCCTCCTCCTCTTCTTCTTCCTCTTCCTCTATCGGCTCTTCTTCGTCGATTTCTTCTTCTTGGGCTGCTCGTAAGCTAGAGCGTTCGAAGTCTTTTTGTAGTCTTAGGAGGGCATTGTATTCCCGTTTATTTTTCGCTACAGCGTTGATGTAACTTAACCCAGCTTCAGAGGGCAGTTCTGGATTTTCTGCATCCACTGAAGTAAGGTCCGCCGCTTCTTCCAAGGCCTCCGGGAGAGAGTCAGGGATCTTGGTTTCATAAACGACTTCTTCTAGCTCTCCGTCTTCTGTTTCTCGTATCAGGACTGTTTGCGACGGGTCGCGAGGTAGGTCCTCTGGATCAAACCCAGCAACAGGCATTCCAACATCTTCTGGCTGTGTCTCTCGCAAAGGCGCGCCATACAGTCGCTCGTAGAGTTTGTATTCCTCGTCGTTCAGGTAGCCTTTCGGTAAAGTATCGCCAAAGGCTTGTTTCGCCTGTCGCACTGTGACTTCGATTTCATCGAGATTCGACGCTTTTTCAGTTGGCTGCGTAGTTTGGGCCACGCGCTTCGTCGTCGAAAAGAAGCGCGCATTGTCCCTCCGGTGGGATGGTAAAGATTTAAGCTTCAAGGACAGGGGCCGGGGTAGAGATCGCGGCGGATCGGGACGCAGATTGACAAAGCCATTCTCGAATAGACTGAGAAGGCGTAGTCTACACTGAGGACACGGCCCTTGAACCCTCGTCGCAGACAGCATCGTGCCTAGTTCGATGCACTTTGGAGTATTGAAAAAGATGGGATACAGAAGTGATGGCGAATATTCGCGGGTGACTTTTTCAATGGGGAAATTTTAGACGCTATCATGGGCCCTTGGTAGCTCCATCCACTAAGGCGAGAGGTATTAGAACGCTACCCCACAACGAATCCATGCATCCTCTATCGATATCCGTTGATAAAGAAGCAACTCCAGATAGATGCATCGAGGAGCGCAAGTAAACCACATAGAAACATGTTTTAGTTCTTGTCTTGAAAATTGTCAATTAAGCCACGATGCCATTTCCTACAGACAATCATGTAGCTAACACCTATAGCCTACTAGTTTTCATCTCTAACTACCAAGATCAGCCAACGTCCGCACTCCACCAGGCCGTGCAGAACCGCCCTGTCCGCCAACTCTCTGCCCCTTAAGTTGAATCGGTGCAGGTGGTGCTCTGGGTTTGTTGACGTTGAATTGGGACTTCTCGGCGGCTTTGTAGGGGTCGAACTGCTCTTGTTAACATCTTCTGAAACATTACAGGAAATGACTATGGCTACAGGGGCATAACTCACCGAGAAGAGTGACACGAAGTAGAGTCCGAAGAAAGTCAAGATAGCGTTAAAGAAATGGAAAGGACTAAATCTCCACGGTTGGCCGCCAAACGCCTGACCGCTTCGCCTCGCAGGCGCTCCGGAGGATGAGCCGCCTCCTAGTGTTCGTCCAGGTGTATTAAAAGATGCGCCCGGCGCAGCCGTACTCGCTAGTTTGACAGCTTTGTCAACGGCGGAGGTCAGGGCGGGCGGGTTTGCGCCTTGGATCGTCTCGATTACCGAGCCGTTCTTGAAGATGAGGAAGGTAGGCATCGCGCGTACGCCGTGGGCTTGGGCGATGGCTTGGTGGTTGTCGACGTTGACCTTGCAGAAGGTGATCTTGCCCGGCTTTGAGTATTTCGTCGCCAGCGACTCGAAGGTGGGTGCGATCATCTTGCAAGGACCGCACCAGTCGGCGTAGACTAGAAGCTCATTTGTAAGCGGTTTATGCGAAACCACGACAATGCGACAAGGCAAGCAGAAACTCACAGTCAGTGACCACTACGGTCGAAGACCCCAAGATGCGCTGCCACTCATTTGATGAGCTGATGTTAATCGTCATCTTTGCTATGTATTTCCTCTCTACACTCGTAATTCCGCGTGGTTGATGGTCGACGTTGAGTGAAACCGTTGGAATCGTTAATGGAAAGATGGATTACAGGTGGATCCTAGGCCGATGACGAAGGGTCCCTAAGATAAAGCTGTCCAGATCTACAATCGGTACCTATTGTATTGTACCTGCTTTGGGTGGGGCGTGTACGGCGTGCCACCTACTGTACGTATCAAGCCGTAACTGCCACAACACCAGGTGTTTAGCCACCTCCTAACGACACGATGGCTTCCAGTCTCATTGGTATGCAATCCTTACCTGCGGTCGGCATTCTTTTTCATGAGATTACTATGATCTTTTTACTCTTTCTTATAAATAGACCAGCGGCAAATCTCAGCGTATAAGCCTCTCGTGGAATCCCAATTTAGAAGGTGGTAAGTGGGGCGGTAGATTTCTGCCGGCAAAATCTTTTGGAAAGTCAATTCTAGCCTGGAAATTTTATCTCGACCCACGTGAATGTCGGCCATTCGAACTTTAAAACAACTACTTTGATACCATTTGACTTACATTATCAGATCTTTGCAATGGCGAGCTACGAGAACGATAGGCAAAAAGTAAGTGATGCTACGTAAGACTGTTGGGTTTGAAATCTAACAGGTCTAAGAAACGCCGACTCACCAAAGATGGTGACTACGTGGATACATCGAAGCCGAGCGCTTTTTTTAAACCACCCGGAGGCCGGGAATGGACCATCTCGGTAGCTATTCCGGGAAGTGTACTATCAACGTCAGTTACACCACCCACCAAACATCCTTCGTCTTTGACGGCTTACTGAGAGGTATATAGCTGTCGACGTGATGACCAACGCACTGGCATCGTCTCACACATAGCACGTGCACTTGCTGTTTTCAGCATAGATGAGGTCGTCGTTTTCGACGATTCCCATCCAGATACACGTGCCAAAAATGTCGATCCTGCGAGTTACACGGGCGATGTTGACCCATGTGGGTATCTCGACCATCTTTTACAGTATCTAGAGATGCCACCCTTTATGCGCAGAACCTTGCTGCCCATACATCCAAACTTGAAAGGTGCCGGTCTGATGGCAAGTTTGGATATACCATCGCATCCTCATCCAACGGATTGGCTACCTTACTGTGAGGGCGTGACGACATCAGGAATGCCAAAGGGTGGGAAAGGTACGCTTGTCGATGTTGGCAGAAAGGAACCGGTTACTATTAGTCACGAAGTTCCGCCCAAGACTCGCATCACCGTTCAGATCGACGAAAACGATCCATCTATGGCGGAACCAGTTGACCCAAGTGCACCGCGTACTGAGGGCGGCTTTTACTGGGGTTACTCTGTAAGGCGCTGCAATTCGCTTGCGACTGTCTTCGAAGAGTGTACTTTTGAAGGTGGATATGACATGAGCATTGGCACATCAGAACGCGGCATTTCCATTCCTGAGGCCTTTCCGGAAAGGAAGAAAAAGGACAACATTTCATTCAATCACCTTCTCATTGTCTTCGGTGGTCCTCGAGGTCTTGAGTATGCAGCAGAAAATGATCCGGAGCTGAATGGCATGGGAATTGTAAGGGGAAGAACAAAGGAGTTGTTTGATCATTGGATCAACGTCTTACCAGGGCAAGGAAGTAGGACGATCAGAACGGATGAGGCGTTATTCATTGGCTTGGCAGGTCTAAGAAGGATATGGGAAGGAAGATAGGTCACCTTAGTGGCCGACGAAACACTCAGGCCCGGGTGTTTATCAAGGATTGGAGAGATTACACTACGCAGGCAAGCAATCGATACCCGAGTTTAACATTAGGTTGATAAAGTTGATATTACTCTTTCTCAGGAACGCGGTCCAATGGACGTCAGGTCCACGTCATTGACACCCAGCTCCCACCCCTTTCCCCTGAATCGCTTCGGCCAAATCCCGTTCCGACCCGGGGCTAGGATACCATTCGGGTCCAAGACGTCCTTGATCGTCTCATTAAAGCGCATAAAGGCCGAATTGTTCCAGTTGTATGTGCCGGCTACTTGGTCTGCGAACAGCAGATGTGTGCGGTATTCACCAAATCCTTTCGTGGCACACTCATCTATCATCTCACGCATAAGGCCTAGGATATAAGTCAGCATACGACTCCCTACTAATACGGCAACAGCTTTTTATTGATTATAAAAAGGAAACCTACGTATCGCGCGATTTTTGGCGTCAGCGTCAGCCCTGTCGTATATGATATTCGTGATATACTACCCGTATCGAGCTCCGTTAGCAGCGTGTCGGCATTATATCGTCCAAAGGAAAAGAAGAGATACTTACGTGGATCTCACGGCCCGCCACGCACAGCGTCGGAAACAGGTCGAAGCCATGTCTTGCATGAGCCGCAACGATGATCTCGTGAATCGTACGCGCGTCCCTGCCGCGCGTCGGTGCGATGGGGGAGAAGAACAAATGGGCGCCGTTTGGCACCCAATTGAGCCAATCTAACTCACGCAGAACCGGTACTCCACTGCAAACCAGGGCCCTGTCGTGTAAATAATGCTCGGCTGGGAGGTCAGAGGGGAGATAGAATCGCGAGCCCGGGATCTTCGAGAACTCCGCTTTGATAACGTCCAACTGCGAGGCAATTGACTCAGGTGTCCCGTATTGAGTTCCATAGAACACCCAAGAACAATCTCCTAGCGGTAGCTTGGAAGCCGCAGCTCGGATCTCCTCGCGTGTCATCGGCCCAGGCCCCTCGTGGAAATCTGCTTTCCGCTTGCCTGTGACATTGAACTCCTGAATAACATGCCGCAGTTGTGGGATGTTTCCTAGGATGCGCTTTTGAGCCAAAGGTCGGATGAGATCCACGATCTGTTCGAAGTCCTCATCGTGCGGGAACGTGAAGCAATAGGATTGATGTCCAGTTTCTGGCATCAGGTGAAACCCCATCTTGGTCACGATGCCGAAGTTGCTCTGCGAGAAGACGCCATCGATGGATGGGCCGAAAGCGTGCTGGAATGACTGCCAAGTGGGATTGTCTGTCCCATTTGGACCCGGCATTGCGCCCATTCCCGTACGCAGTAGTTCGCCGTTTGGCAGGACGAGTTCCATCCCACAATGGTTCGCAAAGTGATCTCCGTATGGCGTGTAACCGACGCCACGGTCGATAGCGTTACCTAGTACGCTACCGCCGCCAACATCAGGGGTATCAATCCATAACGGAAGTTTCCGATTTTGTATCTCCTCGTAAAGCCCGAAGTAGGTCACACCAGGTTCGACAACGCAACTCGCGTTCTCCGAGTCAATGTTCAGAATCTGATGCATCCGTCTACCGAGGTCGAGAACTACAGCTCCAGGGACCCGGGGTGCCGCGCCGCCGTAACCCACGTTCCTGCCGATTGAGATAGGATAGATCGGGATTCCAAACTTGTTGGCCCAGCGCACCGTGGTCTGGACTTCCTCCGTGGACCCCGGATACACTGTCGCGCTGCTGACGAGCTCCTCCTGGTCCGCAATGTGGAAAGCATCGTGAGTGTTTGGGTGCTCTATGTACCACCCGTCCACCAGCGGTTTGTCATTGACTTCAACGTTTTCGTCTCCTATTTCTCCCCGCAACTCCTTTACAGCTTCTTCGAAGGTCTCCAACGACACACCTGGCGGGAGACGAATTGGTTTGTTCCGAGGCCGGCTAACAGGCAGTGTGCGGTTCGCGAACAGACGGTCTCTTGCGATCTGCGCTTCCCGGGCCAGTCGCACCGGCGCACCGCTATGCTTTTCCTTCAGTAATGGGATTACACCTGGGGCTTTTTGCGGTGTCATCGTTGCCTATGATTATTTGATCGTCTGTGTCAGTTCAGAGCTCTCCTCGGAGAACTCGGGTCAAATCCGCACGTCTACCGTCTGCGATCGCCGTCTTCTTATTCGGAGATTCTCCAACCTACGCTAGTATCTCCGCATTGCAACTTCTCCAATGGCATTCGGCACGATGTTATGTTGCAGGCGGGGTTGGAGTTGGGGAATTTCTCGGCAGATGCGGCCCCTGAATCCTATGCGGCGGTTGGCCACTTGGAATAACGCCGGCGGCTTTTCCGTGCGGCAACTCCAATGGCGATCTCGGAAGGGGTATACCTCGCTGTTCAAACGAAAATGACATGAGAGTTTGTCACCCTCAAGCTCTCGGTATTCCTATCTCGTTAGAAATATTTTCCTACTTTTATTTTGCTGTATGATACGCGTATTCCTTATGTCAGATCACGTATCTACAGGTAGGTTCATAGGTAGCTAAGGTACCTAAATGCCGTGGACGGTTTGCTTCTGCCAAGGCAATGTTTCGTTGCAACGAGCCGCCGATAGGTGCCTATTGGGCAACTGAACGCTCCCCTTCAGAATATCTTAACCAATCAAAGTTTTACTCTCGAAATATTCAAAAAGTTATCTCCTCTGCAATAGCCGTTGCCTCCCAACTGAAGGATTACTGCGCGGAGGAGGGGGTTGCACGGCACCGTTCCAGTATAAGGAAGCGTTGTTGGCAGCCTGTAAGTTCCACTGCAGTATAAATCCTGTCATTATAAGAGATGAGGGTCGATCTAGACCATGGGGGTAGGACAAAATCCGGAGAAGTGGGTCGAAACCATATACCGTAGCACCAGAACAATCTACTATAGCAAAATAGGTGTAGGTCGTGGGGTCTGTATTGGCCATGTGCCTCGGAGAGTCATCTTGCAGATATGGGATTCCTTCGGCATGACGAATTCGACGTAATAGGTATGTCTCTACATACGGCGGGGATACATCCAGACGAGTTGTCCTATCGGACACACTCGTTCCTTGTTTCTCACCAAGTTTGGACAGCAGCAATACGCTCAGCTCGCCATGACTGTCAATGGTAAACAAAAGGAGCCCATTAAGGGTAAGTGAAATAGAACGATCGGGTCTTATACCCCCTCTCATTTACGTTCATAACTTTTAGAACGTTGCTAAATGTACCAATCCATAAGCCATCGTCATCGGCGCCGGTCTCGGTGGATGTGCCTGCGCACTCGCTCTCAAGCACCATGGACATTCGGTGGTCATCTACGAGAGGCTCAAGGGGTTCAAGCGCCTAGGCGATTCTCTTGGTCTAGGCGAGAATGCGCTCAAGTTGCTCGAGCGCTGGGGCGGCAGATCGCTGTACGACCGCTTAACGAGCATCGGCAACCAGGCTCCAGACATGCAGATCCGCAGGTGGCACGACGGCAAGATCCTAGCGCAGCAACCACTGATGGACATGGCGGGCTACATCGGACACCGCGGGGACTACCACGAGGCGTTTATCCAGGCGGTAAAGGACGCTGGTATAGAGATCTGTATGGGCCGCGAGGTCGTCGCGTACGATGAGTCGAAGCCGAGCGTCTCCTTTGCGGACGGCACGGAGGAGACGGCGGATATTATTATAGGTGCTGATGGTATTAAGTCGCGTACGCGTGAGCTCGTTTTGGGCTTCGAGGACGCTCCGAAGAGTAGTGGGTATTCGTGCTACAGGGCGTATTTCCCCGGCAAGCATCTTCGGGAAGATCCGCTGTGTCGCGAGTTCGTGGATCACGACTGCGTGAATATTTGGTACGTCGCAACTTTTCCATGAGCCAATACTTTTCCTGTGTGACACAAGAGCTCAAGACATCGACCTAGGATCGGCAAGGATACGCACTTAGTCCAGAATACGCTCCGAAACGGCGACGAGTTCAACTGGATTGTAACACGCAAGCTTTCTCACGAGGCAGACATGGTGATCAAGGAGTCGTGGTTCCAGGAGGGGAACATGGAAGAGGTCAAGAAGTCGCTGAAGGGTCTGGACCCTCGCATATACGCCGCCGTTGAGAAGACCGAGGCCTGTCTAGACTGGAAGATTTGTTACAGAGACCCGCTCACGACTTGGGTGTCTAAGAGCCATAGAATTGCATTGTTGGGGGATAGTTGCCATCCGCATCTACCGACCAGTGCGCAGGGCGCAAGTCAGGCTACGGAAAGTGCGGGCGTACTCGCGGTCTGTTTGAAATTGGCTGGGAAGGACAACATCCCCTTGGCGGTGAGAAATCCCCTTCATTGGACGCCCCCCTTTTCGTGTGGCGTCTATTCGGACGTATCCGATTCTAACCGCTGTGCAGACAAGGTGCTACGAGAAGCTACGATTCAAGAGGACTAGAGCTAGCCAGACGAATGGGGAGGATCTGAGAGATCGTTGGCATAATGCTCTCAAGGATGTGGATGAGGGCGTCGAGATCGATCCCGAGTCTGTCAAGATGCGTAATAGGTGGCTTTATGCGTTCGATGCCGAGGCAGACACGATTGAGCGCTGGGATGAGGTGTCGTCGTTGGTTGCGGAGGAATTGAGGAATGGGGAGATATCCCCTTTATGCTAGTCCAGCGGTTAGGCTAGGTAATTTATAAGTGCTTTATATAATCATAACATAATGGATATATATGTATCTCGAGCTTATCGGATCGTGAACTGGAGAGGTGTGCACTACATTAGGTAGCTTCGTTGTACAGCGAAAATGCCGACGCACATCTACACCACTTCAGCACAGCCGAACTTGATTCCCAAGTAGGTACCCACCTAAGGGCGACGACTTCCGGACTCTACCACAGAGCAAGTTGAGTTAGGTCCAAGGTGGTGTCACCTGAGGAGGATTTCTTCATATGCTTGTGGTATAGTCAATGAGTCCTGTAGCTCATGGTCTCTCTCCCTCACTTGGCAACAGAAGCGAATGTGCTGTCAGGGGCTAAAAGTGACAAAAGGGGCGCCGTGAGCCCAGTGTCTTAGTAAGCATCAATCATTGATATCTTTATGTACGTCAATTGGATGCCACTAGTTGCGAGCTGGCAGCTAGCTGTCGCCCACTGACTATCACTCTATGCACGACTTATCTTCTGGGTTATCTACCTGTTTCCCTGACATGAGCACATCTTCCGCCATGTCCCCATAGTGTCCCTAATGGCAGTCTCCCCAAGTTCGAGGAATTCGAGTAACGCCGAGGGATTCCATCCCTATATCTCAGAGAGCGCAACCACAAAATCCCTCGGAAAATAATACCAAACTATTAGTAGAGAAGCCAAGTATGCGGAAATGAAGTTTTAAATTTACAAGGGGGTTGCGCAGACAAAAGTCTGCCGTGGAAATGTTGGAGGTCCCGAGTCCATGAGATGGGCTTTTAGGAGGCAGATTGCGCTAATTGCGGGATACGCAGGTCCCCCTAATGAGATTATTTTCGCCTGAGATAGCGTTTCATGTAGCACTGGAGCGCTAAAATCGTCACCCGCACCCGCACCCATCCTTGTTGCTATCGGGCTTGTTGATGAATCTCGACTCAACCCGAAATCGAGGTGAAGGATGCTAATTGAAAACTACCTAGTAATGCCATTTAATATCCTACAATGAGGACTAAAAACAACGTAGCAACCCAGCTGAACACCAGCATGTCCAGCACACTCAGCAACTCATGTGTTCGTCTCTCGGCCTCCTCGTAGTCGCCCATTTTCGGCAAAGCCCCCTTTAACCCGGGCGTCTTGCCAGCCCAGAAGTCGCGGATGTGCTCCCTCGCAAAACCGATACCGACAAGTGTCACGGATGGGGCTAGGTACCGCGGAATGAAACCATACACTGAGCCTCGAAGTGCAAGTAGCAGCGACATGAAGAATGACAGGAGGAGCGCGACTACACCAGAGGTCTGCGTGGCGTATGTCTTTTGCCGCTGGCGTTCGGCCTCGCTGGAATATTTGGCGAGTTTCTCACTGGCTTTGTCGTATTTGCGCAAGTTGGTGATGGCGATGTAAGATTGTTTGCCGCCGTAGGCTGCCAGAGCGGCCTGGGCGAGGTGAAGGAATTGTAGAAGCATGTTCAAGGTTGGCTACATGGATTCAGTGTTATTTCGATGCTCGGAATTAGGGTCATGTATATGCAAACATAGGAGCAAGTTGGTGATGTGTGATGCTTTTCAAGAGTCTTGAATTTGACCTGTTCGTACCACCTAGTGACTCGTCAATGAATATGACGTCAAGATTCAAGCCCCGCTACCGTGACAGCTGAATCTGGATTAATTACATGTACTGCTTAGCCGGCTCCTGTTGGTGGCTTCATTGTACAAGGTTCGTTATATCATTCTAGTCGGTGTAAATTTTATGTATCTTTTGTCCAAAAGACTATGATGATATGTATAATCGAGTCTAAGAGCCCGTATTGGAATTGTATCAAGCCTCATCCTCACCATGGTGGCTGCACTTTGTGGCTGTGCAATTCTGCCCCTTTTTTGGTACAAGGTGGCACGTGCTGAGCAGCCGTTTGAGTGGACAGAAGCAGAAGCCTCCATCACCGCCTGATAAGAACAACCCGCCAACTCAGTGCCTATCAACCTTCAAAATGTCCAGACGTATGGCGAAAGTCATATCGACCGAATTACTCGTACGTACTTCGATCACCCTGGAAAAAGTTAATTACTAACCACTTCCGTAGGATAACAAAGACGCAAAGTGGATCAACCTTGTGAAGTCAGTCGTATTTCCATAGCCTTTGGAGTCACGATGTATATGTCAAGTTTCATGGCGATCACGAAATATCAGTGCTTCTACAATGCTTAACTGTTCAATATTGCAGAATCACCTACGAGGATGAAAATGGCCAAATACGCACGTGGGAGGCGATGAAGCGCCCCACACGACCAAAAGGCTCTACAGTGGATGCCGTCCAGATGATAGCGGTCCTTCAGAAGCCTACTGGTCCAGAACTCCTCCTTGAGAAGCAATTCCGTGCTCCAGCAGGGAAAATCGTGGTTGAATTTCCAGCCGGCCTTGTCGACGAGGGTGAGACACCGGAGCAGGCAGCTTTGCGCGAACTCAGGGAGGAGACGGGCTACGTTGGTGAAGTAGTGCCAGATCGCGGAGGTACTCGGCCCATTCTATTCAGTTGTGAGTTCAATCGGAGATGATCATACGAAAAAGTTGAAATTAATCATCACCTCAGCTCCGGCATCATCAAGGTAGAAACTTGCTATCCTCATATCGACCCCTGACTACTAGTTGACCATCCATCTAGCTCAAGCACATTCCTCATCCACCTCAGCGTCAACCCAGATAAAGAGGAAAATAAAAATCCGAAACCAGAACTCGAAGACGGCGAGTTCATCGAGTGCTTCTGGGTGCCTTTGAGCAACCTATATGCTGAATGCAGAAAGTTGGAATCTCAGGGGTTTGCCATTGACGGGAAGGTCGGCGTGTTTGCTGAAGGCCTCGAGATGTCGAAAATTTGGCCAATTGCATGAATTTGCCACGAAGTATCAGAGGTCTGACCTGTCAGGGTTCGGTCAAATACAGCATAGAGAAAGGAGTCATTTCCCATATGTACCAGGAGCTAGCTGTAGTCAGGTTTAGAGTTCCTTGCGGAACAACAGAGCTCGTACCCCCTACCTATGGTTGGCATCGTGACACGAAGCATGAATCACTCCTAAGCATGAATCACGAACGCGACATTCAATGGAGCCTAGCAGTAGACTTCGCCAATGTAGACAGACTTAATAGGCAATTGACCATGATGCACATTGCTCTGGCCGCTTCTCGGCTCTCGATAGACACTTCTATGTTATCCTGCGTCACCCAGGTTTGGGGCAGGGATGTGACTTCATTTCCCCTTAGTGACTAGATCTTACAGCTCTTCCAATGAATTCTGTATAAGTTGTACTTATCTCTTGTCATCATTTTAGCCAAGTCAGGTCTTATTTAGGTAGTCAGGTGAACTCCAACTCCGATAGTGTCCAAATCACCAGAGGATAACGGCCATCCATCATTTCGCTTCTCTTTTATATATAAAGAAGCACATCCGTAGTCTTTTCCCCATTCCTAACCATACCAACAGACACGAGTTACCTCCGCGCATACCCACTATCACAACGAACGCAGACCAAAGGCACAAGAAGTGCAATACATCTCTCGAGCGAATTAGTCAACCACCATATCTTCTACCGATATCCATCCTCATAATGCCTGTACCGCTGTGTGCGTGGCACTGTCAATGTGGTCGCTGGAACCCTTCACTCCAGCTGCAGTGCAACTGTGGCAACTTTAAATATAACCGTGGGACTTCGCCCGCGCCCGCGCCTGACTTCGGCACGCAGAAGCCCAAGGAAGACTCTTCTGGCGATAAAAAGTAGCTAATGTTTAGCATGTGGCTATGAAGTTTTTGGTAGCGCTAGGCAATCCATAGCAAAATACAAAACCATTAAGTGACAAATTACAATTCGGGGGTTTAATATTGTCATCTCTGGATCTTATACATTTTGTGATAATGGTGTGAGATCTTGCGGGCTACCCACAGCAATAAAGGTATATTACCTAGTCCATACGAGCTATCTCCCATAAGTCTTGAACTATTACTCATTACATTTCTATCGTAATACCTTACTAGGTAGGTAGTCAACTGAATAACAGTATCGCTTGAAGAATGTAAATCTTCTCATACCTATTGGACGTAGAGTCAAGGTAATGTTAACACGCCATAGCTGCTGCATGAAAGTAGACAATCCGTTGATATGTTAGACTACTAAGTATTAGAGTTGGGAATATCGCCATACCAGGTGCCTATAGGTACCGACGAGCCCTCGGTACCTTGATCTTGGGCGTCAGGTTCATTCCGAGGTGTCCCAATCATTCATATTAATTATAGCCTCGCTGGTTCTTTAACTTAGAGACAAGGCCCTATTGAATTTATAGTCGGTAGCCCCATTTCAAATCGACCCATTGAAATCCAGCTGTGATCAGGGGATCGTATAAAAGCACTCTAAAAGTAGGTGGATGAAAGCATCACCCCTACTAATCCCACCACAGTACAGCAGTGTGGATACCTAATTTAAGGTACAACTTCAGGAGAAGATTTTGTACCTTTCCTTACTGTTGATACTAAAGTAAGCTTCTTTTCGTTGTCCTGCTGTTGCCGAATACTACACCACGGACTCCTGCTCCCTTTTCGTCGACGACGATGTTGACTTTAGCAACCTCCTCGATAGCCTTGCTATTAAGCTACCTAATGAGCCCTTAAGCAAGCCCCTCTATAACCTTAAAAGTAAGGTATAAGATAATTTATGTAGATGAGACTTACATGAACATAGTAGGACTGGAATATCTTCACTTAGATTACTTAGATACCTAAGGTAAGCTATAGGCACGTATAAATGATACCTGAACTACCATAGGGCCTTGTGCCTTAACTCAGGTATCTACACTTCTCACCCATGTTAGGTTAGTAAGTGTAAATACCAGGTGCTTTTATCTACTTTCAGAGTCCTTTTATACAGTCCTGTGGTCAACATGTTTAGTAGTTACAATATATCTACCTTTTTCCCTCTTGGCAAGCACTCTGACAGCATCGACATCCGGTAAGGGGTCGCGCATTCAACAAGGTATAAAAAAGTGTCACGGATTCTATTTCTCCTTCGACGATTTAGTTGCACGGTATAAGGAATTCTCAGGAATCTTTAATCAGACCGAATAGACGAGATTCTCTCAGTTCATGAATCAGGTTAAGTTGGGATGGAAAGCTACATCACTGTCATTCGGCATCGTGAGTGCCCCTCTTCGTTCTTATTTAAAGACTTCTCTCTACCCAGGTAGCTCTTTTCTGATCTTCACCATCTTCTACTCCAGCAAGATATCCACTTTCGGGAGATATCTACACAATAATACACCAAAGGAACGGGGGTGTACCTCGGCAGTCTTGCAAGTCAACTCGAGATATATTCCACTTAAGACCAGCTCCCCGTCTATCATTGACCTCAGCACCGTCACGATGCCCCGAGAAAAGTCCTCAATCTACGCACCGCAGCGCGCACGCGGACGCTATACGTCTCCCGGTGCTCGAGATGCCCCGGCCCGTAAGGAAAAGAGGGACGCTCATTCTAGACGGTGTATTCTCCCGACCTCTTCGTCCCAAGATTACGTCACGCTAAAAGAGAAAACACACACTTGCGCCTGTGTAAGATGCAAAGTGTGCCCGGGCAAGACAGCCATCCAAGGTGGCCTATGCGACTATTGTGCAGATAAATGTCCCCAAGTGGTCCCGCATGAGAACGAGAGCGAGGATGAGACCAGGGAATAAATAATATCGATTTTGGGCACAGGGTCCCGTTGTCGAGACTCGACATGTCTGCCCTGGAAGACAGTGGACAACGGGCCTAGTAGCACAGCTAGCAATGCCACCATTCCATTAGTCAACTCCTAGATTTAGGTAGTTACGTGTCTTCAGACACAAATATAACTTTTAACAATTTTGGCGTACTGATATAGCGGAAATCGCATGGTCTAGCAATGATAGGGTTATAGAATGATCTTCCAGAGTGTTATGTAACATGTAATAGACTATTAGCATGTCGACCATGTAATCAAGTGCTTCAGTTATTATTAGTATAACTTTATGATAATTCCCCCCTTTTCGCTGTATTTGGGTAGCCTCCCTTTTACCTGTCGCCTTAGATTATACAGAATGAGTTGATCCAAATGCCATTGGTGCCTGAGACACAGTTAATCACTCAAACAGTAGAATTTATAGATCACCAAACCTCTGACAGGTCAGTCTCCGGACAATTCATACCCTCAAAGATCACTTGTATCGTTGTCCCTTATTGTCCAGCGAGTATAGGGGTTAGACATCATACTGAGTTCCATTATCAGATACTTCTAGAATAGGCGTAGGTTTGTTTAAATCGAGATGGCCACTGCTATTAACATATCAGCAGTCTTCATCTTAAATGCCTTCAACTTCGAACATTTCAATTTTTCGAAACCATTACGACAAAAGCCCTAGTACCTGTTTGCGTTGCAAATTAGGAATTTTCACCTGGGTGTAAATGTAGCTAGCATGAGTTAAAGGTACTGTGACTTATCAGCAGAATATCTCATAGTGCAAATGGTTTATAAGGGATAAGAGTTGTAGGTCGGGGTGCCGTATAATTATATTATGCGTTTACCCCTATTCCACCCCAAGATACTGTTATACTAAGGAACTATGTAGGATACTTGTTCACTCATTCCTCGGTACCTCTCTTACCCGGACCAACTGTAGCTTAATAAACCTCGTAGCTGACGAGGTATAATTTGTCGTTGCTTGGTGCTCGAGGACATTGCTTATCACACTGGAACATGAAGCTAAGAAATGCAAAGCGACGTTTTTGTCTTCTGTCTTCTACCTTCAAGATACCAATTCAGGCCAATTATATATCTACCTCTCATCCTCACACCCCTGATGCAAGTTACTCGTCGCGATCGTCCCCGTCTTTATATACACAGGCGACGGTAAAGCCCCGCCATGCCCTAAAGGTTCCTCCCACGAAGTCTCCCGTCTCTGTACGCGATATGCTATCACAACCCAGGTGTTAAATCCTGCCCTGATCTTTTTGCAGAACGCCATGTTACCACCATCGCCGATGACGAAAATTCAAGCAGAAGAGAAGACACAAGAAAATAAAACAGTAGTAATGAGGCCTCACCACCCTCCTTCGTAGTAATGACAACTCTCGAAACAAAAAGGGGTCGGGTTACCCCTGAGAGTGACTTGTGACATGTGCGTTGTGCGATCTCGACTTGGGGAAAGAAGTCTATGATGCAAAAAGTAGAATCTTCGACCTTCTGGTCAACATCGTCATCCCGTCGTATAAGTCTCTCCACGGACTCCATGCATACCAAAAACGCCAACGCCGTCGCAAATGGAAAATGGGAAAAGAAGTAGACAGGCCGTCCCGAAATTCGGTTTGGTGGTCTAGCTGACAAAATTCAGCTATGTCGTAAATGGTTCGTTCGAGATCGTATTGGAGCGTCGAGTGCGCCGGATATCAAAATTGAACGGATTAAACGAAGTTTGAAGTTAGAGTAACGCACTATCTTACACAGTTCGCTATGGGTCATTGCCAGCTGAGTGTTCCTCATTCTTGTTCATGGACGTGGTTGTCCTTGTGGTGGGCGAACGGTGATTTGAAGGACTTGCCACGAGTTCGCCTTCGTATCCGGCTGACAATTCCCTCACCTTGGTGGGGTTGTTGCGAGGCATTCCCAGAATGGGTTGATTCGAACCTGCTTAACATGGCGGCTGATGTGAACTCATTGGTCATTTCGTAACTCATCCTAACTCTGTCCATTGAAGCCCGCATGCGGTCATAAGATGGACGGACACGGTCGTAGGATGGGCGGACAGGAGGTTCTGCAGGTGTATCTACTGGCTGGACGACAGGCATATCCAGGGAATTCTCGTGTCTAGTATAGTTCGTGCCGTCGCTACCATTCTGGCTATGAGTATTATGCCCGGCCACAGACTGCGTCGCGACCGAGGGAGGATAGATGGGCCGAAGGTCTTCATCTACGCTTGCGAACTGCTTGTGCCGTCTACGTCGGGATGAATCTGACGAGCCTGACGAACTAGCCTTCGCCACAACCTCACTTATTACCTCCTCCTTAGGTGGATCAAATTTGCCTAGAGTGACCTGCTCCCGAATGATGTCGACATCACGGGGCATAAAGACCTTGCGTAGAGCCTTAATAGCATATCGAGGGGCCAAGTTAATGATTGGGGTGGCAATCAACACAGCCCAGAATGATGCTTCGCCGTAGATCTGCGGAGCTGCATCGTAGAGTGCGCCAGAATATGTAGATGAGGTATATACGCCGGTCCAGAAGAAGACGAGAAGGTCACTGATGACAATAATTAATACGGTGAGCCAGTCCCATCGATACGTATTAATAAGAATGTAAAGGTTGATCGTAATTATGACTGGATGAGCGATGTAGGCGCCGAGTCGATATCGATCGCCTACATCCAGTCCATTGCTCGTAACGGTCGAAGTCGGCGCAAAGGCCAAATACGTGATGAAGAAGCTGAGAACGCTTTGGTACAAGCCATCCAACATATACAACCTACATTTGATTAGCACATCTGGTCAATCATAATAAATAGTACGAGTTCAAAATCCTCACCAAAACTTATGTTGCGTCCATTCAAGCCGCTCAATACCACGTCGGTATAGTTGAGGAACGGCCAGCGAGACACGGTCAGAAACGTCTTGGTCGAGGACACCAATGACGATGGGGGGAATAGAAGTGAATATGAGGTTGAATAGAAGGATGTATGTGTATTCGAAGAGGTAGGTAATGTCGAAGTTGCAAAAGCACTGGAACCATAGAATGCTCAAGGCCCAGATCATGTTCTTGTAGAAAAAATTGGCAATTGCTTCAGCCATTCTTCGGTAGGACCAACGTCCATGGACTAAGACAAGCCTCTGTAGGAATCGGAACTGGCCAATTGCATAATCGGCAGACATGACAGCCTGACGTCCTTCAACGCCAGCAATACCTACACCGACATCGGCCTCCTGGATCATCGCAACGTCGTTGGCGCCATCGCCGATGGACAGGGTCATGACATCGAGGCCATTCTTAACCATGGATACGACTGAAGCCTTCTGTGCAGGGCTTACACGACAGCAAAGAACCGAAGCGCATTGCTTGCAGAGGAGCAGGAATTT
Source organism: Hypoxylon sp. FL0890 (assembly GCA_022497025.1). NCBI lineage: Eukaryota > Fungi > Ascomycota > Sordariomycetes > Xylariales > Hypoxylaceae > Hypoxylon > Hypoxylon sp. FL0890. Next base: position 187,905 of record MU386566.1, on the reverse strand, counting down.
TTGCTTCAGGCTGTCGTGGAGCACCCACCTCAGAGTGAATCCGTCAATGACGAGAGCGTGGGTTGGTGCTGGCGGCTCATGGTTCTTTCTGGCGTGGAGAAGGTCTTCGTCGCTACCAGTAATACCAAAGACATTCAGGTGCTTGTCGAGTTCCTGTTCAATTTCGCCTAGGAATGCTTCATCCGGTGTGCCACCAGTCTCATCCTCTTTAACTTTTAGGTGGATGAGTTCCATGTCGTTATTTAGCAGATTGCACGAGAAGCCGATGTTGATAGCAGTCTCGACTTTGTCTCCAGTCAACACCCATAGCTTGATTCCTGCCCGGCCAAGTAATTCGATTGTATCAGGTACTCCATCTTGAAGTCGATCTTCGATAGCCGTTCCTCCGAGAAGGGTCAGATCCTGTTCAATCTTGTCGGCGACTTGCTCCAATTTTTCTTCTCTGTCTTGCATGGCAGTGGCGGCTTTATCGTGTTCCTTACGCCATTCTAGATATTCTTGCTCAGAAAGTACACGTTCTGCAATACACAGGGTTCGTAGACCTTCCCGAGCGAACATTTCGAGATGCTCAGCAGTGGTCTTGCGAAGTTCCGCTTGCTCTCCGCGCTTGAGACGTGAATAGATGATACTGTCAGCACCCTTGCAAAATAGAATAATTCGACCGTCAGGCATCTTAACGATGGAACTCATTCGTTTTCGACTGGAATTAAATTCAATTGTGTTGAGGATCGGGTAGTGTCGCTCCTCGCCCATGACGTTCAACCTGATACCATCCGAGGTTTGACCTAGAACAGTAAATCCCATATCGCGGGCGGTTGAAACAAGAGCTGCCTCATCTGGCGACTGAGCTTTGAACTCGATTTTAGGGGGGTCGCCAGGAACATGCTCTGCAATGACTGTATGACAAAGCGCCAACGCCAACATGAAATGTGCGTTTGCTTCTTTTTGCTCCTCCCCAGATTCTCCTCGCAAGTCATCAACGAAGTCTGGTGCTATGAAAGTCACATCCTCGTCATGCAGGTACGGGTTGTTGTGGATTTTTCTTAGGCCTTCCAGGGCGTGAACTTTCGCGGCGGCAATCTGCTCTCTGGCTCTCGCAGCTTCTTTAACCACGTCAATGCCTAGACGCTTCTGCATGCCAGCTTGCGCTTCAGTGTAGGCTTCTCCGTAGGGCTGACCATTAATCGTAGCCTTTTTGAATTCCATGACGTTCTGCGTGAGGGTTCCGGTTTTGTCTGAGAAGATATATTCGATCTGGCCGAGGTCGTCCGAAATGTTCCATGACTTCGGGACACATGGATAGTCGATTTTGTCGTAATACATCTCGACATCGCTGTAGATAAAGATAGCCTGCAGCGTCCGCACGACCTCGAGTGAGATGTACAGGGAAATCGGGACGAAATTCTGGAAGTTGATAAGGGCGGCCCAGAAGGTGATGAAACCAGTCATACCAGGACTACCACCAATTGAACCGTACTCAAACCAAGCAGATGAAGCGTCGCTCTTTGACCATGACACGCCATTAACGATGCCACAGAGGAGACAGATTGCACCGAGAATAAAGAAGTTGCAGACAACGTTGAAGTTCAGTTCCCGAGCAATGCGAGCACGTTTGCTTGGTGTGATACCCGCGTTCATCATGATCTTAGTATCGTGACCGGTAAACATGACGACCCCAAGAACCCACTCTGTATTCCTGAGGTTGCAACCTCGGAGGAGAACATTGTCTATAGTGATTGGTTCAGACATCTCTCTGGGCCCGTTCGCCATCTTCTGCACCCACTTGATAGCGCCGTTATACTTGTAGAGATTTGGTTGCGGGGGTTCGCTTTCGATCACGAATTGGGCACGTTCGCAGTCCCTCGCGTGCTTCAGAGTTCGTCCACATCGCAAGGCCTGACGGACCTTCAAATTTGTTTCACCATCCAAGTTTTTCGTCTCTACGTAGCAAGCGCCGTCCGAATCAGAAGTAGCAAGAACAATGATATCCGCGGGAAGCTCATCGTCATTGTACAATCGCACAAAATCGCCAACCTGCAGGTTCTTCCAATGATCCTTGTGAAATCTAGCTTTGCCTGTGGGTGTTATGTCGTAGTTAATAAGATCGCCCTTTACTCTGGTCAAGGTCTCCGATTCGTCTGGATTATACGATTGTCCAGAGGTCGGGCGCTCGGGGACCTCAAGCAAGTCTTTCTGGGGAGTCTGGGGAGGGAGAGGGGACGTAACGGGCGTCATCTGGATGTCTTCGTACGCAGACATATACGATGTTCGATCAGTACGCGGGGACATCATGGATTCGCGACGCGTTGCCTTAGTTTCGACTGAAAGGCGAGGATCTCCTGTGGTCTCTAGTATACCCGGGGCCTTGGAATCCTTCTTCCATAAGCTCCTAATTGCACGCCAAAGTGCAGCCATGTACCTCGAGGTAGCCTTCTTGATCCTTCGCCATAATGAAATGTTATCCTCAGTAACATTGACATTGTTCCATCCTACCAGGCGATGCACGGGGGCATTATTCAAATCGTTGTCAAGAACCGTCCTGCGATAATCTTCAATCGCGTCTTTGATGGCAGTCACGGTAAGGATAAATATTAAAGGCACCGCGTTGAGTCCTGGGTTGATTCCTCCGAAAATGGGGAAGATCTAAAAGCGAGGCTAGGTGTAAGGATCCATTTGAGAGGTATAGGGGAGTTGAGTTACTCTACTTACCACAAGAATGACCATGAAAAGGAAGAAAATGTTGGCGATGTTATGGAATTGAAACCACAGATTCTTTGGGATGAAAGACAACGGCGTATACTTGGCTGTCCGAATCTTGTTTCGAGCGTACGTATGAATAGGGTTGCCTTCTTCGTCTTTCATCTCGTCAGGCAAAGGCAAGTTGAAGTATACCATCCTCCCTTCCCCCTCTTCAGACGCGACGCTGTTCGCATCTGTCTGCTCAGTCTCTTCATTCTGATCGGTTGCAGTAGCGCTGTCGGATTGAGTGTGGCCATCTGTAGATTCGCTGCCGGTCGAATGGCGCTTCTTTTCCGTCGAATCAGTCCGCTTATGTATCCGGTCCATAAGGGAGATTCTCTTGAGACCGCTGCTCTTAACAGTGAGTTTCCGTGTGGCCCATCTTGATCTGTTGGTCGCCTTGATGGCTGGGCCGTTCCCTCCGTCACCTTTCGGCATGTTGGGTGAGTTGCGGGCAGAGCCCGTTCAACCCGACGTGTGCGCCAGACCGGCCCTTTGTGGCCACGATTCGTACGTCTAAAACTTCGGGGTGTTAACTAGTGCCGGGTAGTGAGACTTGGACAATTGGCCGCAAGCGCGTCGACGTCTCGAAAATTAGGGAATGTAGAGCGTCGATTGAAGGAGTCGTCGAAATCTGGTCGTCGGCGAGGATTTGCATCTAGAGGAATGGTTGGTGACTACTCGTACGTTGGCTTCCCTTACTCGATACGGGGGGGGTAGCGATCGTGTTGTTGATAACATTAAGGACAGAATTGGAAAGGGAACAATGGAAGTTTTTGATTGATCGCTACGTCGGAAGGGCCGGGGGCTTAAGGTACACCGAGCACTGTAATGGCACTGTGGGTTGAAAGGCTGGAAGGTGGTACATCGCTATATACGCCGTATGCACCTACTTCAACATGTATCTACCTACAGAACGCGCTAACAATCACTATATTCTCGGCGGTAACAGGGAGCGCGCCCCCAAGACATTGGCACAATTTAATGCACCTAGTTGTTACCTACATGTACCTGTGCGCACATTTACCAAGGAAATCTTAGTCAAGACATTATGAATCGTTTTACCAATGACAGCCGTCGCATTCAAGAGATTAGAATTTATGTTATTCACATATCAAAGACTCCAGGCCTCATTGACCGTCGTCGTAAGAATTCAATCATTTCTAACGACGCACTATATGGAAATTGGGAGCCACCAAGTTAAGTATTTAAATGGCAGAAGCGTTGTCCATCCCACCGTTTCGTGGCTTTTTATTTGCTTTGTAATCCGGAATTGCACTGTGCCGCCAGCAACAGGTCGGGTAAGTATTAGTCCTAGCAATACCCTTGTATCACTAAGAAAATGCCTCTAGGAGTTGGTGATCTCGGCTGGGATTGTTTTGTTATGCAGGGTGCGAATCCTCTCAATACGACCGCATCTCAGCATTCATACGTAAGGCCTTCAGAGTTGGTTATTAAATACGCGGCTATATACCTATGCATACGCTGTATATATGGTCAAGAACTCGACTTAAGAATTTAACTTAGACATATATTCTCTTACTATATCCGTTCATATTTTAAATGGATTGCCCGTACCACGTCCTTGGGTTATAGAGAGCATTCCATCCATTTGTCTCTCTGAGGCTGAGTTTGGCACGTACCCCTCGGGAACACTCCGAACATCTTCGAACCCCTGGGGCTTGCACGGCACTATTACAGTTGCAGCAGCGTGGGCTTAGAGACGATCTTCCGTGTACAAAAAGGATTCATGGATGATTCAGTGTCCCCTTCTCGAGTCAGATTATAAAAAATTTGTAACCTATCCCCTACAAGGCTCTGCATGACATTCAAAGGGTCTATGGGGAATGTGAATGACCATCCGCGCTCGGTGTCCGCAGCCTCCGGCGCTACGCACTAGGTGCACGCTATCTAGGTGTTCAGCGGGTTGACGTAGAGCCATATTCGCAAATTACACGTAACCCCGTTCCCTAGCGGCAGCATGATGTTAAAAACAGAACTCCGCCTCCGTACCTAGGAGAAGCCATGTGCGACCCATCTCTATGGTCTCATGGGCCCAAATAGTTAAGGGCACCCGACATTTCTGTTACACTAACCCCCGTGGCGAAGTCCTAATTCCGGGTCTCCTGCGGCCTGGTTCGTACTATGTAAAAGACCCCTAAGCGATTCATTCAGCCAGCACGCTGTTCTTCTCTTTCTTCTTCTTTACCTCTGATTTCTTTTCCGCTATAATACGATTGATGGCTTAGATCGTCTTTTATCACCCTGCTTAGTTTGTCCATTTACACAACGAGTCTGGGTCTTCAACGCACATCATCGATTTATCAAGTAAGTGGTATCGGGCGGCCACAGATGGGGTGTAAGAGATCCTTCAGGAGCTGCGACTCGGGACTCTGACCAACCAAGTCGTGTCGCTTACTGCAGCTCTAACATCATGTTACTATTGAATATATTAAACCCAACAAGCACAATATGTATGTCAGAGAGCGGGATGATGTGCGGAGGACATGTGTTGCGAAAGCTCAAGTCACTATGAAGAACAGCCAAATATCAGTATCCACTGTTTGGAATACTGTAATGCACAAGTACACAAGTACTACATTTCAGGGTCGGGTTCAATGTTTCCTGCCCCAGAACTCATCTATTTAACCCCGAACAAGCCCGAAGAAGCGGGTCCAATCTAGCATAAGGGCCCCACTCCCGTTGCATTTGCCCTATCAGATGTAGTTTAGAGTTTACGATACAGTTTAAAGTTCACTGTCTGGCTTACGTACATAGGTACCTACCATATCTAATGTGATCTGCTAGGTAATGGAGTGAGGCGAGGGAGGTAAAACCGCTCGGGTGCACCGTTACATGCTGCCCTCTCTCCAAAGAACGCAATCTGACAATCTGAATAAGACGACTTATATAGTATAGGTAGGCTATCGTGGCAAAGCAAAAAAAAACTAATGTTGATAGAAGTTGCGTCACATTCGTCAGCTTTTTCTACTCACAGATGCACGACAGGATTCGTGGAGTACATAAGTGCAAGATGATTGCCGGTTCCCGTCTTCAATTTCTTAAATTAGAGTCTTATTCAGCAGGTTCTGTGCAAGTGTATCAGCCCTTCAACTTAAAACAGATTTACATCAGTATACACATTGTGGCTTGAGGTAAAACAAAGATCAGATTCAGAACTGGATGGAATCATTCATCGGACTTCTACTGATTGAAAATGGATTTTGTGCAGTGGGGTAAAAATGCGATATGAAGCTGTTGGTTTAGTTTTCTTCTACTGAGACCCCTATTTTCAAACCTGATAGACATCAATGGATGAAGCTGCATCCTGCATACAACCTTTCGCTACTATCCAAGATCACATAAACATTGGCAGCCTTGCAAATATGTGCTTTTGTGTGCCAATTGTGTTGGGATGAAATTGTGAGTCGCAATAAAGGATTGAGCTGTTGCCTTGTTACCCCTGATGTACGCCTGCAACACAAAAGAAGGCAGGGCGGGTACATGTACATATCTTGGAACAGCAGCAGAATGGAGTCAGCCCGGACCCTCATTTGGATCTTGCGACTTGCCATTCCAAACGGGTTTCCCCTTTTAGTTACAGCTCATTAGCCAAGCTACCTGATTAGGGCTAGTCTCTGAGTTTCTGCTGCAGGTCAGAGGGTTCAACGTTAGTCCGGAAGGCGGCCCCACCTTCAGCTGTGGATTGCCCCCACAAATCTGCGACGCGTTGGCAGGCGTGCTGCCAAGCAAACCTAATCTTATTGAATGTTTAAGCACTTGTACGGATTAGTTTCGCGTTTCGCATGGAGCCAATGTCATCGCTTACCATATGGATGAATTCTACCAGGGAACATAAACTGAACCTAGTCTATGTCCATGTCCCGGAACGGAGATATCAGAGGTTTCTTCGGAAACGGTGCCGGTCGTGACAATTCTCGATCTGAGCCGGCCACCGCGTCTCAACCTGTACGGGATCTACAATCACCAATTTCATCCCCTAAGACGCCTCCGAAACCCACTCCGAAACCTCGAGATCGGACCGACGAAATCAAAGGATCCGACGATGAGGATGGGGACTCAGACGACTCGCTCGAGTCTATATCCGCATTCATTAAGCCCAAGAATGGCCCTGCGCCTTATCAACGAGATCCAAATTTAACAGAGACCCCAAAGGCCAAGAGGATAGCATCGTCCTCCGCATCCGTTCTGACATCCCCGTTAACAATACAGCCCAAACACAAATTTGACCTGAAATATTTGATCAAGCATGCCCGGGAGTCTGACCGGGCGGAAGAGAGTGCCAGGCGGGCTCAAGAGCTCATTAACCAGGGCGAGGATGATGACGATGGCGCTGCCGAACTCCTTGCAGAGATGCAAAACGATACAGCACGGATGCAGACAGCGGCCAAGAAACTTATTCACAACGACGAGGAAGGCACCAAGGGCGACAAGCTCATGAGGGCTATGAATCGAACAAAAGTTGACGGGTCTCGTAAGCTGTGTTACTTCTTCAACCTGAAGCAACCCCTATTCAAGCCTCCCAGGAAGCCGTTCCCACAAAAGAGGGCAAAAGGGTGTTGGGAATGCCTCGCCAACTCACGCACGCGAGATCAAGCTGTCATTTTTGGCCTGCCACATACAATCGTCTCGAAAGGCAGGATGCTTCCGGATGAAATATTTCTCTGGGTCCTAGACGAGGTCTGCGTTGAGAGGAATGCCCAATTGCGCGTGCAATATTCCAACCTAGTGGCATTATGCCCTGATAGCATTACTCGTCTAGTCACTGACATGAGGCTGTACTCTATGCTCGAAAAACTAGGCGGGCCCAAGTACGATCCAAGTCAAAGTCATGCCAAACTCGAGAGTTTTCCAAAGGTGGAAGACCCATACCCTGGGAGAGACTGGACAGGCCTCATTACTTTCCTTGAATTATTGGAGCGGATGGCCCCGCACTTGGGTGAACAAAGTGTAATAGGGGCTATTCAACTATTGCTACGGATGGGCCTTGATCCTCTGGTGAGCACTACGGTCCGCTCCGAGCACGCCGCGGCAATGGAAGCTCTTGTCGGAGCATTGCCGAAACTCGGGACGGGCCAATGGGACGAAGTAGTAAGTTGTACCCCTATTTACTAAATTCTTACTAGTTAAACTTACAACCATTTAAGTGCGCGACAATATCGTCATATCTCTACGAGAGTGTTGACGAACCCGTGAACCAAGTCCTGCCCATCAGCCACATGCCCAGGACAACCTCGAAGCTCCTGGACTTGTGCCGGCGCATGGCAGCCGTAGTACTCTTCCGGGACACAGAGATGGCCAGCAGGCCAGTCGACGAGACCCTTACGCTCGATGACATTATGGATCGTCTGGACTCGAGCGACTTCCGCATCAGCCCGTCCACCGACTACGAGGCCCTGCGGGCTCTCGTAGTGCTACTAGACATTGTGATCGGCAGCGCTAGTTTCATCATGCAGGCGCACACAGTAAACGGCGTCCAGGACGACGAAGCGGCTCGTCGTAAGTTCGACGCCGACATTGACGCCCTGACATTCCGGCTCAAGTTGGCGCACGATAAGATCCATGACAACAACTTGGTTTCCCGCAAAGTGGCCAAGGCGTCTATCGACCTAATAGCTAAACGACTGACGTACACAGTACGCACTCGGCCACCGCCCAAGACTAGCATTTTTGACCCAGAACCAAAGGAGGATACGAACATACCGAAACAGCGAGCTTTCATGAAGAAGTGGGCCCAGAAGAAGGCGGAGCGAAGTACGGCTATTTTGGCTAATGGGAATGGTGACATAGATGGTTCCATTGCATAACTTAGCTTGGACTCTGATGTGGGCATACAAAAGTGTGTAGAATGAATTTGGTGTTTTATTGATTGATGTGGACGTCCTTCAACGCCTATGATATACAGCAGCCTTCTAATGGGTACCACCAAGAGCATGGTCTAGCTAGTTCCATTCCGATTGTAACTACCTCTGACAAGACCCCAACTTGGGAAAATAGTGACACTGCTCGAGCATTCTCTCCCTCTTGCTGACGACCAGCGTTGTTGATATGTTGTGTTTGTGCAAACGTGTGAAGCCGGAACTTGGGATGAAGTCCCTTAATCGTAGAACTTCCGGCGGGGGTTCTTCCCGAACAGCGTCTCTCGCACGGCGGGAAGAGCGGCAGATTGCAGCAGTAATAGTCTCTCGTCAAAGGTGTTGTTGATGTCGATCTTGCCCTGGCCGCCTACGATTACGAGTCCACCGGAGCTATACGTTATTTCACCGTTAGCATATCATATATCCGACCTCTGTCATGACAAACAGAATAGCAATAGCAAACTTACCTGCCCTCCGGCAACGGGTTCTCTTCATCGATTGTGACCTTGGTCTCCTTGCCAGTGCTTTTTTTGTATTCTTCTTCCGCATCCTTGATGGCGTCCTTCACGACATCATAATCCTCCTTTCGAGCACGGACTTGGATATTGCTCTCGCTCAGCGCATACAAGCCCTCTAGCAACAGGTTCTTGAGGATGACCTTGTACTTGGCTTTGTCCTTAGTGCCCTCGACGAGGCGCTTGGAGGCGGCCTCGAAGATATCATCGAGGAGCTGCTGGCGGGCGGCCAGGACCTTGAGGCGGGTCTTGTTGGCGACGGTGGACCGCGTGATCTGCTGGGACATGGCGGCCTGCTTGAGCTTCTTGGCGTGCGCGGCGTCGATGGCGTCGGTTTCCTGGCGGACTAGCTTGGACTTCTCGATGCTGAACTCCTCGTTCGCTTTGATCTCGATCTCGCGCGCCTTCTCGAGAGCTTCCTGCTTGATGAAGGCTGTCATCTTGCGGAGCTCTTGCCCGACCTGTTTCCCCGTGATAACGATCCATTAGTATATTATTCTCGGATCTTGGGGGTGGTTTGTGTGGTTTGGAGGTATCGATATCGAAGCTGGTGCTGGTGCTTGTGGACGAAGAGATTGTTTACCTGGTCGTCGGACAAGGCGTGGACTTGCGACATCTTGAGAGGAGTATGAGGAGCTTATTGGATGGTTAGGAGTTCAAAGGAACGAGGTGAGGAGAGGTCTCTCGGCAAGTCGTATAAGCAATCCACACTATAGGACTTGTTCCAAAGAAGTTCGTCGTTAGGTAGGGGTTGAAAGTAGGTTGATACAAGGTCGTGGGTCACAATAGCTCTCCTACAGCAACCTGTTAAACGTTGAACTGATAGAAGCTTGGTCTGGTGACATATGAACGTTATGTAAAGTGACGGGGCCTGGGTCGTGGAGCTTGACCTTAGCTGCATTATGAGTCTAGGTACGTAGCTGCACCAGCCACGATGTCTAAATAAGGATAGCTCTTGTGGCTAGTGAGACTATCCGCTGCAACCCCATATTTACCGCAGTAACCAAAGCTGGAACTCTTCAGTAGGAGCCTGACGTCTGGTGCCCCCTCTGCCCCTGCAGAATGACTTCGCTGGTCAATGACCAGTAGCACTTGATGTCGCCCCGTTTCAATCAATTGAACACGCTTGATTGCTTCGTTGCGACGCTGCTACAAGAACACTATAACAACTTTGGTATAATAAAGCCAAGTCAAGTCAGCGTCGTAGAAAGATCTTCAAGTTTTTGTTGTCCAACGAACAGCGTGTCGGGCCAAATTGAATCATTACCTCATACCCCTTGAATACGGTTTAGAGTTTTATACTATTGGGTTTACACTTCACCTCTGATACATTATTATATACCTACCACTTCTCTCGGGTTATACATGATACTCTTTCCTGCCCACTCCACGGATTATCGTAATAGCCAATACATGTCACATACGACCATTTGATTATTGTAACTTTCCTTTGTTCGATTCTGCCGCTAATAGAGAGCAACCCAAAGTCGCGACCTCAACAGATTAGTGCCGAGCCGCTTCTTTTAACCACACACCCCTGCCCCCTGGTCTCGGACGGCGTCATTGTGTTCACCGTATTGACAACCTGGTCGTTCGACCTCTGCGCACCGCTACATTTCTGTTGAGGTCCTCGAGAGTATATTTGCGAACGTTGCCTTCGTTCTCGTCGTGTTATAGTCGATACCTTCATTTACTCGCTTTTGTTCGCCGCATCTAGATTTCCGAGGTTGTAGGGTAGTAGGGCAAGAGTCTCGAAGACAACAGTCTCATGGGCAGCCGAGGCATCCTTTCATCTAGCGACCTTCGCGGATGAGCTGACGGAAATCTGTCGTAATGGGAGTATTCGGCGACCTCTCGCCCGGAGGCACCATCGCGGTAGGTTTAACGCTCAGAAGCAGCATCGTCTCGTTCATCCGTCGCTAACGTGATCGTTCTCGATAGATTGGTATAGTAGTCGGCCTCGTATCCACGAGCGTTCAATCTCTCGGTCTCACCCTCCAACGCAAGTCGCATATGCTCGAAGATGAAAAATATCCTCTCGAATTCCAAAGACCGGCGTATCGAAGGCGAAGATGGCAGGTGGGAATGGCCATGTTTGTTATATCCAATATATTCGGCAGCACCATTCAGATATCCACATTACCGTTACCAGTCTTGTCAACATTACAGGCTGCCGGACTGGTCTTCAACTCTATATGCGCGACATTGATACTATCCGAACCTTTCACGCAATGGTCCTTCTACGGAACCGCACTTGTCACGACCGGGGCAGCGTTGATAGCGATATTTGGCGCGATACCTTCTCCAGCACATAGTCTACAGGAGCTACTGGACTTACTTGGAAGATGGCCCTTCATACTCTGGATGTCGCTCCAAGCCGTACTTGTTGTCTCCATGGCGCTAGTTATTGATTTGGTCAACCATCTCAGCAACTTATCGCAGAACGCCAGGTTCCGTCTAGCCCGTGGTCTTGTATTTGGATGCATCAGCGGCATCCTATCGGCCCACTCTTTGCTATTCGCGAAGTCCGCCGTCGAGCTTGTTATTAGGACTATCGCTGACGGCGATAACCAATTTGTGCATTGGGAGTCGTGGATGCTTGTTTTTGGGCTAGTCGCTCTGGCGCTTAGCCAGCTGTATTACCTTCACCGCGGATTGAAGCTGGTATCTACATCCGTGCTATACCCCCTTGTGTTTTGTGTTTATAACATCATCGCTATTCTAGACGGGTTGATCTACTTCCGACAGACAGACCTCATTACACCATTACACGGCGGACTCATTGCATTGGGTACCGTCATTTTACTTTCTGGCGTTCTGGCACTATCATGGCGTCTCAGCGACGAACAACATCCACCAGCCGTCGGGCAGTCAACTCTGACTCCAGGACTAGGACTTGTTGAAGATACAGAAGGGGAAGAGGGATCGCCTACCGAGACCGAATCCATAATTTGCGATGTTGACGAGGCCGTCCCACCTGTGTATAACACATTCGCCCCGAATGGAGAGACCACACCTCTGACGCCAGGTCACAAGCGGCCAAGACGCTGGCACGAACGCGCACAAATATGGGATGAGTTAGAAGACCAGGATACGCCGAGACCATCATTCAGTAGACACAGGTCTAGCACCGTACCTGAGAGCGCAATCAGCGAGAATACACCCTTAATAGGAGGTCGAAGAGTCATCCCAGGAGAATCAACGGCTTCCCTGAGCGCAGCAGAAGCGGCTGAGGAGTCACCTAGAAAGATATTTAGACGGCGAAGAAAGTCAACAGGGTTCCCAGGCTTTACAGCACGCAAGCACGCACGGCGGAAGAGTTCAGGCGGCGCCGGAGTTCAAGATGCCTTAGGCGGGTTATGGAAGCTGAAGTGGTGGCGCCGGAAACCTGATAACCACTCGGACGTGGCGGTAGCAAGCCCTCCGGCGAGTGGAAGCGGAAGAGGACAGTCCTGGGCCTGGAGTCCTTCAAGGCGACGTCATCGCGATGACCCGGAAGATGAGGAAGCAAGGGATTCTAATACAAGGTCCAGATCACGACCAGGGACTCCGAGAGGCGATGATGCTGTTTAATTAAGAAGATCGAATTATTAGATTATAACGTGCATATAGGATGAGACGCATTAGTGATACACTCGCGGGCTGGATAGGCCTAGCATTTGACGTTTTGAGACAATAAGACTTATTCAGCGTATATCGGCAAGTTTCGTTCTTGATTGGCCCTGTACATTTGATGTTCTCGGTCTACACTAGAGGAGCCATGTAGGGTCCACCAACCTGTTGTCTTTCACTCCCCTGATTACTGTTCCTCATGGTAACTTAATAAGTAGAGGCAACCAGGTAAGAAAATGAGCCGCATTCGGGGTCAGAGAAACGGTCAGAATCTGATGTCTTTTTATTGGCTCCATCGCACCAAGATGATCTCACGTACATGGGTTTAGCTTACGGTAGCTAAATTGCCTCACATGATTTATCTGATCTGACCCCGAGACGCAAGGCACGAGATGGGTTACTCATGCGATTCACCAACAACAACCGTTCGTCAACTTAGTTTCGCGAAATCCTACCCTAGTCACGAATCGCATTACTGGTCTGCCTTGCTTCCAAGGTCTGTAGGGCTAGTTTAGATGTAAAGTTCCATTACATCTAAGACATTCAGGACACTCGTAAAACGAGACGTGATATGCTTGCATTTCAGCCTCGGGGTACACCAGATGAGTTACATTTTACAACACCCAGTTTAAGATCTTGAGGTCTCGTCACCGTGAATTAAGGGTGAAGCATTACCTACCTAAGCTACCTGCCTAACATAATCAGCCAGCGACGACTACATTAGCTCTCACGCATAGAAGTACATAGTCATCATATACATTGGCCAATGTCAGTCCAAAATTCAACCCGGCACTGACGTGCATAATTATATCACCTCCCCAAGAGCCGAAGACCGAATCCAGGCGAGTTCCTGCATCTATCTGCTGTCAAGCTGAGAAATAATGCAACCTCACATAAGAAGTCGATTGGATCTTCCCCCTTTAGGGCGTGAGCTGAGCCAACGTGTAAGCTACGCACGTAGGGAGGTAAGCAGGGTAGCTAATCTTGATTACCTAAATCGAAAGACCTCACATCCAGATCCGGATCTCTTCTAAGCGTAAATTACAATGCTAGTCATATTACAGGTGATAGCACTACTTTTGGAAGCGTTACTAAGAAAAATGTGTAAAAAATTGTCGAAAACTACTACTAAGTATTGGAAACTCGTTACTCAGCAGTTTGGAGCTCACTTACATTATGAGGTGGGTTCTGGACTAGACCGTTATTTCATGTTGGTGAGCATATGGGTGAGACGGTACCACCAGTTCCTGACATCGGTCGTCTCATATAGATTATTTCCATCTCGTTGCCTAGCTCCCAAACATCAGGTTAATAACTGTAGTATAACTAGCCAATGAGAGTAAGGTGAAGGATTTCTCTCAAGCATCGAAGCTATCAGGTGGCTACAGCTCAATCGTGGCTTAAACCAAGGCACTCTATATGAAGGCTTTCCCCTCAAAGTCAGAAGGGTCCTAGAAGTTGCAGACTCTGGCAGTCATGTGAAGTCCTCAGCATGCCTAAGATTCCTCCTCGTCAAGTATTATCAGGCGGTCTCTCTTCCAATTTGCTGACAGCCACCTCAAATAGGTGATAACGTCGACATAAATGACGTAAGCGAACTATCGTTATTGAACGACTAAGCCTGATGAAAGACATTTATGCCATCGCATTTGAGGCTCACCGAGGCGCCTGTCGGCAGTAAAGCTCACTGTTCTCTCTTGGCGTAGTAATCCAAGGGGGGCGTAAGCTCAATATTCTTGCCCTACCACTCCCCCATTCCGTCTCGGTTCATTGTCTTGCCATGTCAGTCAATAAACCATCAGTAAGCTACCTATGTACCTAAGCCTTCTTCCGGGGCGAAGGGAACCGAGGGAAGAGAGTCCTACAATGTCGACCAACAGGAATACGCGAGTAATACGGATCATGAGACAGGGAAAGGAATGAGGCGTGGGTAAGATCATGAATATATAAACCTATCAGGAGAGCTCCCCCTAAGCCAGTCCCCAGCTCCTCAGCGCTCCCGTCTATCTAGTCTAGCCTCATATCAAGAAAAACCACTACCCCTTAACCACATACACACAAACACCACCGAAAAACTAAACACAATGATCTCCCTAACCACCGCCCTCCTCGCCCTCGCCGTCTCCGCGAGCCAGGCCCTCGCCTACTCAGGGGACATGACATACTACACGCCCGGTCTCGGCGCCTGCGGGAAATACAACAGCGAATCGGACCACATCGTCGCGCTGGCCCCCGCCCAATACGGGTACGACGCGAACCCGAACAAAGCGAAAGTCTGCGGGCGCAAGATAAACATCCACTACAACGGCAAGACCGCCTCCGCCACCGTCGTCGACAAGTGCCCCTCGTGCGCATCGGGCAGCATCGACGTATCGCCCGCCGTTTTCAAGCAATTGGCTAGTCTGGACAAGGGCCGTGTTAAGGTTACTTGGGGCTACTCCGGTAGCAGCGCGGTGAATGTGGAGGACTTTGGCGATGGCCAGATTAGACTTGTTATGTCGGACGACCAGGACCAGGTTAATGAGGAGTATGAGGGGTTTGAGAATGCTAATGAGAATGAGTTGTAGAGTTATTATACGATGGTGGGATCTAGATTGATATTTCGTTGGATTAGTTGTGGATAGGGATAGCTGAGAGGAGATGGAAGCGGACTGGATGGGACAGGATGAGGAGGGTTCGCAGGGTTCAAAATAGGTTTCGTTTCTTGTACTGCTCGCACACAAACTACCTATAGAGAGGTGAGCGCGCCCCATGTTGTACACGTATCGTCCAAGTACCTATATATACATATTAACATGCCGCATCTCCATTCCTCTACACGATGGCCCGATACATCGCAATGGTGATCTTCTGCAACACCGACCATAGTATGAGAGGTGTAGGACAAGCCAATTGGTCTATAATGGGTATATACTGTCCCTTGTATCTATGAGAGATGAGAATACCTCTGTGTTCTCGAGTCTAGTACACAGATTACCTACTCTAAACCAACCGTGCTTCAGAAATGCTGACTCGCCGTGACGCCGAAGAATGCTGCTATATTCGAATTCCCAGCCTGTTCTCGAAGGGGTTTAGCTCTCCAACATCTTCCTCAAACAGCACCTACCAAATGATGCCTTGCCACCGCTTCTTCTTTTCGGCCTGATCTAGCTTCTTTAGATTAAGCCGCCTCAGCATCTCGCGATTCCGAGGGTCCAAGAGGCCCATGCTTCCTTCATCGTGGAACCAGTGGTACTCGTTTTCTAAGCCCGTCCTCTCGTCGCCCTGCATCTTGACTCGTTGGACTTTTCTCAGTTTAGCCAAGCCATATTTGCACACTAGGAGCGAGAATGCAATGGAGACGCCTGTGATGACCGCGAAACCCCAATGCGTCTCCTCGATGAAGTTTTCAAGGTTCATGCCGTAGAGACCGGCGATGAATGTGCCCATGGCCAGACCCAGTGTCCCAACACTAAATTTAAGGTCTAAGAGCATAAGGGAGTTGCGATTAGCATCTAGAATAGCGCGAACACTGTAACATTGTTAGTTTGATATGAAAAGAAGATGTCGAGTACGTGGACTCATCAACTTACATCTCTTCGGTGTTTCGGATTCCCGACACCAGATTCTGCGCTTCCTGGACGATTTCGTCGCAAAGTTTGTGGTACGACTCTAGCAGCATCTCAACTTCGGTGTGGTCGTCGAGTTGGCGGTGGATGTCGTGTGTCTTCTCAGTCAGGTACATCGCTGCTAAGTCATCGTCGGCTTCAAGAAGTTCCTCGATGGCGTCGCGGACGAGCTTAGCCTTCTGCTCAAAAGTGCTCACTCGCTTGGATAGGACGAGGAGGATGCGCAGCTTGTGTCGGTCTATATCGTCCTCGAGCTCGCTCAGGATGCGGATTACCGGGTCACGAACGGCCTCAAAATCTGCTTCTAGCTCTTGGGTGACGGACTGGAGAACTGCTTCTAGTGCACGGAACTCGTACGGCAAACCTCCATTCCCCGGAGTTGCCTTCTGCTGGAGCTTGCCTTGCAGATCATACATAAAGGCCGACTGGGGGTAGGATGCCTTAGAACCGTAAACATCGAACAGTAGAACACGGTTGTACTTGATTAACACTTTGAGGTGTAGCAGGTTGAGCAGGATGGCAGTTGGTCGAACGAGAATATGAGGTAGGTTGGAAGAATCGATTTTGCGTAAATCGCGTGGTAGCAAGCCAAACTATGTCTGGTCAGCTTCCTTTTTTTTCACGATTTTTATGGCATATTGGAGCAACAAACCCTTGCGATGAGCTCGCTCTTCTTAAACTCGCCATCCACCACTACGACGTTTCCATTCTCGTCAACCTCGGTGCATCGTAGCCTCGGTTCTAATGCTGCTTTCTGACTGAGCTGCCGCCGGGTATTGAACATGGAATTGTTCTCACCGTCCCTGTCTGGATTCGGGAGATCGTCTGGTTGTAGGGGTTTGGGGTTTTGCTTCGTTCCGAAGCCCCAGAGCTTTTCTCGCCAAGTCTGTTTGCACGGAGGCGGGGGCCGATCCGAGGAGCTGTATCGTACGGCTATGTTAGGGATGAAGTATGGAAGACTCTTCTGGCGAGCATTCTTCTGGGTCCCATAGCGGCGCGTTTGTATGAGCGAATCCAAATCTAGCATACCGGCTTGTAACGTCGCATTTTGCGGAATTGCTGCGACGCAGACTACTTGTGACGAATCTCGTTGACGTCTTTTAGCCGCGCATAGTGCCCGGCGTGTGGTCTGTCCAAGTCTCGCAGTGCCGTTATGATTCAGGCTGAAGAAACCCAGGTTTTCTGATTGTAAGCGGAGAAATCTGAGAAGGGCGATGGAGGGTATTGGCGAATGTAGTGATGCCATCGTGAAAGGTCGAAGGGTCAAACTCCAGCGATGGAAGCTGATATGGTTACAAAAGCTGAGCTGGGTGTGTTGCCATTGTCTGCTTAAGAATCATACACGAGATACTGTTGCAAAAGTACATGTGCGCCAGAGATTCCTCGAGGTTGGGACCAAAGTTGTTTGTCGTAGCTTCAATATTCAAGATACTCAAAGATTGGCTGGACGCGGAAAGTTTACAATTTGCATCATTGGATCGGCCCGGAGTGCGCCCGATTCCCGGCTGATTGGGACTAGTGTGTCGGCGTGGGGCAAGATTCAGATTTAACCGAGGATATTCCATTTTATTGTACCTATGTATTACCAAGTGCTTCACTAATTTTTATACTCGTTATCATAGTGAAGTACCTTAGATCACTCATCATCACCATGTTGGTGTTTACATAGGAAGTTAACAATGGGTGCGCATACACTGTAATGGAATTGTCGATTTCCACCAGGCCAGTCTGGCTTGGATCACTGTAAAATAAAAAGGAAATGCATTTGCACTTATGTAACTGTCCTGTGTGCACACTTCGCACACTTCGCACACTCCATTCACCCCCTTAAGTGCCCCGACTAGGTGCACTGCTAACTGTGTTTACGAATACTTCCCTTCCGTCGCCACCTCAACACTTCGCCAGCAATGAAAGTGACACCCATCAATATCCCCGGCAAGCGCCGACGTGTCAACGATGCCGCCAAGATCGCACCTCACAAAAGGCTTAAAGTGAGATTAGACTCTAGCCGACAGAAGTCTCGTAAAAAGAAGGACTACCCAAGCCTTCAGGGTCTGCCCCTAGAAATCCTCGAGGATATCTTCTACCTAAGTGGAAATGTCAACCTCCCTCGTTCAAGCCCTGCTATAGGACGTCTTCTCTCAGGAGAATTTATCCGACGCGACTTTTTCATTCTTGCCTTCGCACCTGTTTGGAACGCCTGGCTTAGAGAGCACGGCAACCAATCCGATGACGAGTACTACCCGGATGAAGCTGACCCCGAGCTTCAGGTACGTGCAGTGCCCGAGATCTTTTATAACATGAACTAATGCTTCGCAGTCTACTCTTCTGGAGGAGTCGTGGACTGACATCACATTCATACTCATGTGTTTGGACCGCTTCATCGAAAAAGTTGCAAAGCGTCGGGTCGCAAACGGCCAGCCTTTTGATATGAAGTTCAGAAGATTGTGGCGTGATCCAGACGATACGGAGACGGTAAATGGGGAAGATTACATACCCCCGGAGAAAGAAAGCGACTGCTTTTGGCAGGATTATGCTTCATTCCGACGAGTTGAGGAGTTAGATCTTGGTAACTTCGTATCCTACGCCTCCGAGTCGACTCATAGCATCGGCCTCGGGAACTTACAGTACCTTCAACATGTTCACGAAGCGATTCGTATCCCGGATTCCCTGTTTTTCAAAGCAGCCTCGGATGAAGGAGCCCTCCAGAAGTTATTCTGGTTGGCTCGAGGTGGTGCGGGCTTGTCTCGCGAACAAACTTGGGAAGTAACTCTCCCAGCCTTCCGTCACTTCGTGCCAGGGACATTCCCTCGTTTTGGCCGAGCCAACTTGACTGCAGTAAGGGTATTCAGTTTACTGGGAGCTTTTTACACCTGGCCGGACCATGTCATGCAAGAGGAGATTCGCAGGCTGGACCCCAGCCCAGAATGCCCTTCCGAAAACCTCAATGCGAACAGCCTCAAGTCGCGTTATGTCGCCTGCACCTTTAGTGCAGAAAGGGTATCATTATATGGTAAGTTAAGTCAATTTCTTCTCATTTCTCCCAAAGTGTTTGACCGAACAGCCTTGGAAATGCTGACTAAGCCCTGTGGACAGCATAGGCGGTGGTATGATAAGTCCTCGAGTCGGATGATGGGGTCCCTGGCGGACAACGAGGACAACGAGGACGATGAGGGCAATGAGGGCGTGTAGGATACACATTCAATTGCCAAGATTATAGGTAGAGTTGCTTATGTATACTAAGGCCCAACACGCAAGGAGGGATATTCATGGGTAGCAATGTAGGTGGCATACTACGTCCTCTCACATTGCCGAAGGTACTAGGGACAAATTCATTAGGGACACAATAATGAGTTGCTTTCAACTGGATAACGGCACATTAAGGACCCATGGTTAGCAGTTGCTGTTAACTAGACCTCGAATCTAGAACAAAACTGATCCTACTAAAGTGAACTAGTGACTGTGTACTCATCTAATATTCCTCCCATTAAAGCACCCGATCCAAGTAATTACAGATCGAATCACGCAGGATTATGTCATGTAATAAGCATAGAACGCCGGCTTATCTGATCAATCTAAGACGCAATAGGTAAGTCGATGATGAAGAGCATTATTCTCAGCCCTGGGTATATAGTAGGCGGCCAGGAAATAAAAACCTAAGCCGAAAAGCACATGACCCCTTCACCACCTAGTTATAGGCTTGTGGCGTACGGACACTCGGTGATCAGAAAGCCAGTAATGCATTGTGATCAGCCAGGCGTTAAGTCGGACGATGTGATTCGCCAATCTGGCTTTGCGCGAGCCAGATGGAGTAATCCCACCCAGGACCCTCTTATACCGACAACAAATCACAAAATGAATAAGTACGGTATATGACTGCCGATTAAAGAGCTGATCGTATAGTATCCGTTCTAGATATATCATTTGTTCCTTTGGTGTTGAATCTCCTTGCTTATTTGGCCCCTCTATCTGGAGCTTCTCGCTCCATCCTGCCCTTCCTTGAACCAGGCCGTTCGACCGGAGCAAGAATACGCTTCATATGAGCCAAGTAAATGTTAGCTTTGAAATATCACCCAACGCCAATAATGCGCCGCCTACACGCGTATCACAAGGACATAATTGTCCTTATCACGGAAAATCGGCCCCATCGTCGTGACACTAAGCTGTAGCCCCCAATGGGATCCTCCGTAAGAGGTAGTCCGACTGAATGCGACTGATCTCGTGGATCGACAGTGCCTCATGTAATGGTAGAAACCATGGTCGACTGTAGATGCTAGCGGGACACACCTACCTGGTACTCAGCTTACACTATTGGTGGGTGACCACAGCCTGGCGATCCTTCTATCTGACAGGAAGGACCCTGTCAATGGGGGACACATGATATGAGGTATATATAAGTGACCTGTATCTCTTTCACCTATTCAATTCATAAATTGACCAGTCAACTCATTATCGGACACTCTTCTCCGGACCTCTGTCCCTCCGATTATATCAACTCGATTACACTACCCCTATCTATCTTCATTCCCATCTGAATAGCTGTCTGTCACAATGGTCGTAATTGACCCTGAATACGCCGATATTCTCGAGAAACTAGGCGACCAACCTAAGGGCGCTATTACAGACGTAATGACTATTCGAAACTGGTCCAACTCCTTAGCTACGAGATCTTCTCAAGCTCTCCCCTGGCCCAAAGGTATGCAGGAAAGCACATATTCAACCACGTCGTTAGACGGCACCACCTTTGATATCCACCGCTTCCTACCGCTGTCAGTACAGCAGGACACCAAGACCGGCCCCCACAGAGCCGTGATATTCGTGTTTGGGGGCGGCATGATTTCCGGCAGCGTCGAGGCTTCGGGGGGCTTCATGGCGGTCCTAGCCCAGATGAGCCAGACGCAGGTCTTTGCGCCGCAGTACCGTATAGCGCCGGAAAACCCGTACCCCGCCGGCATTGAAGACGTGTACTCGACTGTCGAGTGGTTGCAATCGAATGCGCAGCGCTTCAATGTCGATCCCGCGCGGATTATAGTATTTGGACAGAGCGCAGGCGGTGCCCTTGCGGCTGGCGTGGCTCTTATGGCTAGAGATAAGGGGCTCAATCCTCCTCTGGCGGGTCAATGCCTGAGATATCCCATGTTGGACGACCGAACGACGGTAGAGGAGAGCGAACCGAGAGTGAAGTACATGACTTGGACTCCTCAATTCAATGATATGGGGTGGAAAAACTATCTTGGTGGAAAGGAGAAATGTAAGTTCGATAGCGAAAAGTCCAGAAAGTATTTAAAGTGTCCGTGCTAACATCGCAATAGGGGAGAGACCAGACGGGAGCATTCCCTATTACGCCGCGCCTGGGCGGGCTGGAGCTTTACACGACTTACCACCAGCGCACATCGGCGTGAGCACGCTTGATCTATTCAAGGACGAAGATATGGCGTATGCGGCGAGACTAGCAGCTGCCGACGTGGGCGTAGACTTCCATCTGTATCCCGGTGTTCCACACGGGTTTGACGGACCACATGGTCTTGAAGGCTTTCCTGCGATGAAGGTGGGGAAAGAATTGTGGGAAAATGAGGCAAATTGGATCATGAGATTTTAGAGTAAGGCGAGCTTGTTTACATCTTTCCTTCGTTCTTAGTGTTACGTCGGCCTAACAAGATACCATACACGGGGTCGTACTGGGGAGAAACGGGGGGTTGGTTGCCTTACACTCACTTATACGGTCTATGTTATGAGGAGTTGGAGTTCTTGTATGAGATGGTCTCTGCTAGGTTTCATACACAACTGACGTCTTTAGGCTTCAATCTACTCAGTCTTGACTATTCAGACGTGGTTCTTTTCTGATGCGAGCATTTATTCATGAAGTGACGTTGAATGTGTGGATGTTAACGTAGTCCATAGGATGGTTGGACTACCAATCATGCCTCGTTCTCCCTTGCATCCCCGCCCAAGCACAATACCAGTACTCAGAATGGTGATGTTCAGAAGAATCCCATATTCTAGCATGTAAAAAGGGTCTCATTCGTCGTTCACTTAAGGGATCCTAAGCAGTGCGTCGTCGTGTGTTGCGGTATTCATCTAATAAGGACACGTCTCGAAAATCGACGAAAACATATTCAAGCCCCTGGTTGATGAGCCAGCGGCGGAGCTTGTCAACGATGTAGAGCCAGCGACTGCCGCCGTAGCGGGTGGGCGGGTTCCAACGCGGACCGGGCACGAAGTTCGTGTTACCGGCGGCGTGGATGACTACGGTTGGCTGGCGACACCAGTGTCCAGAGGTGTTGTAGCCGGTCATCGCGACGTAGTCGACCGTGAACTTGGAGCAGCCCATGTCCCCGCGGATGAGGTGTTGGATGCTGCGGTCGCGTATCATCAGTTCTTCCCAGGCTTGCCGGCCGATGTACGTGTCCCTTCTGTGGCGGCAGGGAGGCTGCGGGGCGGCGGCGTGGAGGAGATCAAGGACGAAGTTGTCGTCGGCGATGGTGGTCTGGAAAGAAGTAGGGATGGGCATTTTGGCTTCGTGCGATGTCGCGGGTCGGTGTGTAGATGGTTCTCGTTGTTGGGGAACAGACTTGAACTGAGGATAGCTTTTTACAGTTGTCGCTATTCAATTGTAAGCATTGATATGTTCTCTGCACCTTGATGAGGTTGCTGTTGAGCAGGAGAAGATACTCACAATACTGCTTGTTAGAAAACGCAGATCAGGTGCTCGAGTTTTACCTCCTGAGTACATGCGTTTTATCGAGAAACCTAGGATTTGTTGTGTCCAAGTTGTTATAAGCCCGAGTGTTGCCCTTCTGCGATGGTAAATGAAAGAAGTCTGGACTGCCTGAGGACTGGTACTGGAAAGTTTCCTAAACTTAGGCCATGACTTATTACACTCTTCTCAACTTCAGAATTAGCCTGGTGCGGCCAACATCTACATCAAGGTGGTCAGGGCCGAGCGGCTGGAGGCTATTGCCGACTATACGGGGGCATTTCGGCGGTGATGGTTGAACCGGAGTCCGGAGGTGAAGCGGCGTACAATCGGGGTGGGTCCGGAGCCGACGCCGGGAAGCAAGGGAGGCTACCTATCAGCTCATAGATAATTTAGTACGGGATGTCAGGCGAGATGTAGTGTGTTTGAATGCCGAATAAAGTGCTATGGTCACCCTTTTGTCACCAGTTTAACCAGTCTGGACTCATAATTGATTACAAGATCCATGAGTGAATAAGAATAAGGCGGGCCTGGCACGTCTTCATGATATCATTTTCACTACTACAACACTATAAACTTGTGTTTTCACCCAGGAGGTAGAGTGCCATGTTATGATCAGCACGAATCTCTTTGAAGCAATACAAAAATTCGTCAATGATCAAATGCACGATTCATAAGCTCCACAGACGACAACAGGAATTGATATCTCGGTTAGGTCGGTAACACTACCCGTTCCCAAAAGTTTGCGTAGGATCCATTAAATGTAACATAGAATATGACATCCAAAGCAACGCTGTTACAAGGTTTCGTGCTTAGGAGGTACCTAATGGAGTAGCCGACACTTCGAGACATGGGGATGAGTCTTCCCTGTAGACTGTGCACCTCTCCTATGCATGGTGGTCATGTTACTATTTTGTAAGTATGCGCGGGTTTGGGGAGTTTATAAACTATCACCTTAAGAGGTAGTTAAGATATTCCAGGATGGTTTCTACCCTACCGTTAAGCTACCTATTGTAACGAGATTCCTTGAGCGAAGTGTATTGGGGTGGTGGTTGTAAGAGGCAACTTTACAAATATTATTTATATAAATTCTCACATATATAGAATTTAATTATTATACAGGTTCCATGAATCAATCCGGACGTCCTTTTTTACCACAATCTTCCACTTAGTTTTCGGTATGACATTGATATAATCACACTTAATACTGCGACAAGAATGCTCAATTTCGCCTTATACGAGACTCGGGGCACCGGATTTATCCATCAACTTACATACCAACACCGACAATTTGGTATGTCAAAGCTAGAGCACACTGAGCTAGCACCACCGACACTGCAATCCCGGACAATCCACCTGGCCTAGATGCTGCACTGAGAGAAATTGGGCTTGACGAAGCCCCACCGGTGCCAGTGGACGACGTCGTAGGGCTTGATGAGCCGGTGGTCGAATTCGCCTTGGGGCTGACCACGTCGAAGTAGGTACCAGCAACGATCGAGTTTCCTACGCTCTCAGAAAACTCCAGGATGTTGAAGTTGAGTCTGTTGGTAACATTTGAAGGGTCTAGCGGCAAAGCGTAGGCAAGGCTCTGAGGAATGGTGTAGTTGACTGGTTGGTTGAAAAGCAGCAAGGTATAGCGATGGGTCACCACTGGATTCTTCGGCTGCGGCTCAGGAGGGATAAACCGGGCCAAAGGCTGTGACTCGGTCTTCAGCGGAACGAAGGATGTGTTACCGAGGGATGTCACGCGTTCAAAATTACAAGTGAGATTGCCTTGTATGGTATGTAGGCCGGCCTATAGGGGTAACAAGGGTTAGTGGATAATCCTTCTGGAAAGATGTTGGTGCACGAGGTGCGCATCTCTTCTAACTCTCGATTGGGTATCAAAAAGCCCCAGGAAATCACTTACTTGGGTTTCGATGTTGCCTTGAAGAGCGTCAGGGTCCACCATCAGAAAGATATATGTGCCATTGCACTTTGTGGTTGTTGGTACCCCCACGGTAGGCACACTTTTGCCTTTTAAGACTACAGCGCGTCAGTTTACTCCCGGTGAATGATACTCAATGGGGAAACGGAAATCAACTCACAGTCGACGGAGAGTAGTTGGCCGGAATAGTTTAGAGGAGTTGCTCCCCACGCCACCGCCAAGGGGTTGGACGTCGCCGGTTTGAAACCCGGAAATGTCTGGCTTAGAGTCGTTACCATCACCGAACACCAGATCAAACCAAACAGCGTGAGAGGGGAACCCATTGTTGCGTAAAAACATAAAAACTACGGAAAAGAGTAAAGGAGCTGTGGAAAGCCAGGAAGTATAAAATAGGACACGTCAAAGGAAAAAATTCATATTTTTAAGAATCCTCATTGCGTAATAAGCTCACAAAGAGGAAGGGATCGACAGCTCTAACAAGCAACATGATGCGACGGTGCTGCTCCCAATCCTTTTGAGCCTCATCAGCTTTTCCGGCCTGAAAGCCTGATGCGACTGTTAGCCGCCAGCTGATCAACAATATCTACTCCACGTTGAGATCCTTATGGGTATGGGTCTATGAGGTGGATCTAAATAGCCTTATTAAGATTAGTTCCATTCAAACCAAAATGTACATACCTCGTAAACATTTAGCCCTGGCTGCCCTGTCAATTAAGGGGTTTAGTCGGGTGACGTAAGGGTTACACAGGGCATCACGTGATATCCCACTGGATGAGTGTGTATGTACATAGGATACCTAATTATGTCGTTTGTACGAAGAGATAGAATAATACAGCCTAGACTCAATTGAACCATAACTCAATCAATCAATAATTTCCCTACTTGTCTGGTAGGACCGAGGTCCAGAGTGACGCATGCGCCTTGAAGGCACTGCCAAAGCAAATTCTAGTGTAACAATATATTTCTGCTGTGCTCCAACAACTTGCGCGATAACGTTCGCTAGCTCTAGGCGATATTGGCTGCTGCGGGCGGTGCCCCGCCTCCGCGAATGGTCCTGGATAGGGCTGCTGGGCTGAGGATGGCAGGGCGGACCCCCTGCCGACCCCGGTCGTTTCCAGGATTATACAACACCGTGACTTTTGGGCCCAACTAGGTTCTTTCTCTACTTAGTCACCGCCCTCTCGACTTCTGGAGTCTACGCTCATTATTCTCAGGAGGTTTTGTCCTGTCGGTGAACTCAGAGGGAGCCCCGGTACCTCCTGGAGAAATCGGTGATCTCCAAATTTTGGTCCCGGTCGTCCGAGAAAACAGAAGACGCTTTAACATAAGATGATTGGTTTATCACCAAAGATCAATTCCGCATCAGCTCTAACGGTCAGCTGCATATCGCTGGTCTGGGAAATAAGACCTCAACTAGTAAGTTCTATATCACGTATTTGTCTCCACTAGGGATGCACGCAAACGTCGAGATGCATTTATGACGTACCGTGGGAAGAAGATGATGGTGCCTGCGCCGCAATCCACTCATCCACCCATTTTCGCATCCATTCGACACCAACGGGCGGTATCTCGCGTAGAGTCTGGCTGGCCTCTAGCGCACGTTCCACTGACATTGGCTTCGTTTGAGCAGGCTCGCGTGCCCATAAACCGTCGGAGTAGAAGGAGAGTAGCTTGATGGCTGGATTAGATGCAGCCACACTCGCTAAATCACGGCTATCACCCCTAGCGGCCGCTGCTATGGTCTCCTGTAGACGACTCAACCAAGTCGACGGCGAGACCACCTCGAGACGTCGGTTTAGGCGCTCCTGAGCTACGGCAGTGATAGATGGTATAAGCGTGTCCCAAATCCCCGTGTTTGGGTTCCGTAGATTGAACACGTTGGCGCCGGAACTTGCTTCGGAGCTGGGATGGACTGCAAGGTCTACGACAGCATCGGCGAGCAGATCCGACGGCACCCAGTCGACCTCAGACAATTGGCCACCAAGGCTGTCCGGCAAGCACCCAAGATTGAGGGAGCTTATGACGAGACTCGGGAGCCACTCGGAGCGATTCCACATGCCGGGTCTGCGGACGGCGCCAGCAACTTGGCCAACTCGTGCGATTGTCACTGGAATCTCTAGATGCCGAGCAGCCGTATCACAGAGATTCTCGGACAGGAGCTTGCTCCGCGCATATCCATTGGCATAGGGGGAATCAAGTGATTCAAGCACCTCTTCAGGGGCTGGTCCGGCGTCAGCTGGCCGGCCACCTACAGCGCCAACCGAGGAAACGAAAACGACACGCATTGTCCGCGGGGCTGCGGCTGCTGAGAGCGCAAAGAGGTTTACTACTCCCGCCAGCTGCGGGCGAAAAGCAGTTAGAGGGAGGTTGAAGTTCACTGGCCATGCATTATGGATAATGAGCCCGACGCGAGTGCGTAACGTTTGATATGTCGCCTCATCGAGCCCTAAAGAGGGATGAGCTAAGTCCGCTTGCAAGAACGTAACCCTGTTGTTAAGGCCATCCACGGGTAAGCTGGTGGCGGTGAATCGATCGTGCTGCGCGTTACGTCCGCCGTCCTGGCTGCGATTGAGACAGAAAATGTGTCCAATGCCCGATCGGTCGAGCAAGGAGTGGAGCAAATGTGTTCCCACTGTGCCTGTGGAGCCTGTCAGAATCACATCGACTTGTTCCTCTTGATTCTTCACTAGCGACTTTGGCGTTGGTATCTGGTGGATAAGTCCGCGATAGGTAGCTAGTAAAGGCGCCATGATGTCCCGGTCGTCTGGCCCATTATGTTGGTCTGTAAGGGCTGAAGTCAATTGGGAGATTGTGGAGTTTTGGTATACGGTTGGTAAAGCGATGTCAGGACGATGGAGAACACGCCGTAGAGCACGTGTAAGCTGAAGTGCCTGCAAGGAGTCCATTCCGTGGTCAAAGAAACTAGTAGAGTCGTCTATATCTGGCCATCCCGTGACTGTTGAGACAGTATCCCGTATAAGAGGCGCTATTGCATCAACGCCGACCACTTCTGGTGCGATGTCCTCTTCCGGAGCCGCATCTGCATCCGCGTAGAGCTTGTCGATCTCAGCCGTGTATTGGGCGAGGCTCGCTGACCGTTGAATTGTACCCTTACCGGCACGTATCAAGGGCCGATCCACTGCTGTCACGAGAATCAACGTCTTCTCAATGCGAGCGTGGGCAGGGGCGACCCGATTAGCCTCCTCGACGCTGGGCCAGATGCGCTCGATCAGAGCGGCTTGTTCAGCTGTAGTTAAGGGAGTGTCTTGGGCGACTGGCTCGATTAATAGAGCTGCCTGGAATCGCTGAGACCCGATGACCAAGGCTCCACTCAACTCAGGGTTCCTCGCCACAACATGTTGCTCCATCGAAATAGGGTTCGTTTTCTCGCCATTGAGGAAAACGATTATATCGTCGGCGCGCGCTCGCCACCGCCACGCGTCAGTGACTGTGGGATGGGGCTCGAATAAGTCCTTGGTGCGATATTCTTTATCAAGCTTATCCAGCCCCTTAATGCTAAAAGCTGGTTGCGTTTCGGCGAGAGCCTCGTCTCGCCGTATAACTAATTCGTAAGTGCCCTCCGCAACTTCATCAAAAACTGCACCAACACAGGGATGAAAGCGGATGTAATGCCAGTCCGATAACCCAAATTCGGCCGGTATGAGCTGTCCAGGGATGCCAACCTCGGAAGCTCCCCATTGACAGCGCAGTCGTACCTTTTCCGCGACGCGATCTCCAATTGCCTGCGGTAAGTCGCCTCCGATATAGAGGATCAGCTCTAGTTGACTTGCGCAGTAGTCTAGTAGCTCGGGATTCTGGGCTAATTCTGCTACCACCGACGGTACTAGTACGGCTACGTCTGCTGGAGTCTGTTTGAGAATATCTACGAGCCCCTGAGCAGTTACAATACCCGCAGCCGCCGGCGCAATCACTATGTTGCCAAATGGAATAGCATAAAACAAATATTGTCCTAAGCCGGCTCCCTATGATAATTAGCATGTGTATAGGTAAATTAAACAGAACTCGGACGTAGCATACGTGGAACGGTGGGACTGTCGCTATCACCCTCTTGCCCTGGAACATGCGGTCAAGCGAAATCGCTCCCTCAGGAGGGTCACGGCTAGTGTAATTATAATGCCGTCTCGCCGTTTCCTGGGTCCATATCATTGGCTTAGGCAAGCCTGTTGACCCCGACGTGTGTCTTGAAGAGGTTAGAGATATGCTAAATACTCCGCTGCGACCCGGCTATACGATACGCACATGATGAAGAGCGGATCCCAGCGAGCTTGCTCGAATGTCTTCGTAAATGGAAAGTGCGGATACGGTTTCTCCAAAAGCTCCTCGACACTCGGTACCGTGAGCTGACGGGGCTTGACGGCTTCTAGAATTGAGATGACGGATGGAGGAGCTGGGTCTGTCGTGACAAGAGTCCGGCACTTAACAGAATCAAATAACCCACGATGTGCCGCTGGGGAGTTACGCGGCGAGGTGAGAAGTATCTAGGAACCTGTGAGCTGAGAAGTACAAGATATAATCTCGGCAGATAAAGAAAAGTCTTACCACATATCCTGCCTTGATTGCACCGAGCACGAGCGCAGTAAGCCGCACATCGTTCGGCCCGACGTATGTTAAGACTTCATGATTCGGACTGGGCCCAAGTTGCTCAGTAAGCCACCATGCCAGACCATTGATGACATTAGCTAGGTGAGCATAGGTAATAGCACGGAAGCCGGCATCGTAAGAGGCGGGTATTACCGGCCAGAGTCCATATACGGTATCGGGACTCTCACGAGCCAGCCGGTCAACGACGTTTGGTAGTAAGTCATTCTACAATTCCAGCCCAGAATGAGTAAACGGCTCATGTATAAATTCCACAGACCAAAAGACTTTTAATCGAACCCAAAAAAGGGCTTAGGCCCAACAGCTTCTGCGCCGGAAATGGATACTCTCCGAGAAAGTATGAGGACAAGAGAATTCAGGAGCTCACCTGCCATTTAGCGATACTCGCATGCTTAGTAGCCATTGAGGACCGACAATATGAAGAGGAAATAGGAAGATATGAAGACATAGGTAAACGAGGCATCGGTAAACAAGGGTGGTAGAGAAGACAGCCCCCTTATATGTGAGTGTGCTGATGTCAGCACGCAAGTGGGCGATGTAACGGACATAATAAAGGAGTTATGAGTGTAAGGAGGTAAAGACCCAGTATACTGCCGATGGGTCCCCCCTCAAAATAATTACCTAGGATTTGTACGATATTCAGACCTATTACGATACATTCATATTCTGTTCGCCCCGCTTAATTCACTAAGTCATATCAGGGAGGTAAGGAGCTAGTCTCTCCTAGGGAGACATTTAGGGGTTAGCGGCAACTTGGGTAGATACGTCTATAAAAGGAAGGCTGCCCTCCTCCTTTACACCCGAGAGAGCCACGAGTTAATACAGTCACCAACATATAAAGCTATCCTTACTCCTTGCTATCACCCCGTGCATTTACTAGTATCCCATCCTGATATTTGGTCAAGTATTGGTTCTATAGTAACAATACCTGTCGAGAAAACGTAGTGACCCGGTACGAACATTCTTAAACGGGCTGTGTCACTGAGGTCGACAAATCAATAAACTTATTAAATGGACTTACGTAATCTACAATGGAACACAGCAGCCTCATAGTTAAATTACTACAAGGAAGCTCCAAAGTATGCCGTACCATATATATACCTCTAGTCTTTATGAATTACCTCCCAGTCGTTCGCCAT
The DNA here is from genome assembly GCA_022497025.1 of Hypoxylon sp. FL0890. NCBI lineage: Eukaryota > Fungi > Ascomycota > Sordariomycetes > Xylariales > Hypoxylaceae > Hypoxylon > Hypoxylon sp. FL0890. The sequence goes on along the minus strand of MU386566.1, from coordinate 157,169 downwards.
TAATTACAATGAGAGCCCAGGACTTAGAGTGAGAAACCCAGCTTGGTTATGTTTGATATCACATATGTCCTCTTTGTTCAATGCTGAAGTCTTAATTTTACCTTCTCCCCCAACATACTGTCTGTCTCGATGCCAACCATAGGTAGGGGTAACGAGCTCTGTTGTTCCGCAAGGAACTCTAAACCTAACGCAGCTAGCCCCTGGTATATATGGGAAACGGCTCCTTTGTCTACGCTGTCTTAGACCGAACCCTGACAGGCCAGACCTCTGACACTATGTCACACGGGACCCGTTCTCAAGACGTGTTGGCAATGCAAGAAGGTCAGGAGGTCTGATAAGAGCTGTGTTGGTTACAAGTGATTGGTATCTACAGGATAAGGCCGTTGGCGCCCAATATGCAAGCTGCACCAACACGAGAAGTAATGGAGGGTTCCCAAAATAGATTGAGAAGACAGGAAGCTGTATATAGGTCCTGGAGTGACTCTTCGAAGAAGAAGGGAAACCAAGGACCTTAGGACCCAAGAGAATTATTAGTTGAATTTGAACTATTGTTCCAAGCTCAGAATCCCTTGTCACACACTAGTCCTGGAGTTCATAGAACAATTTTCTCGTGAACTTTGCTCCTTTTCTGAATTCATCGGAGATCACTGGCTCCCGCGCATGGCACAGGTCGTGAATGAGCTTGAGGACAACTTAGAAAATCCACCGGAATGGATTCATGGTGAACCTGCCTCAGAGCTGGACCCTAGCTAGAGGGTTCGTCTTTGATCCGTTAGAGACAAAGGATATTTCAGTGAGAACTGATACGGATGGAGACTTGGTTTTCACACTACTGTTATCGTGACCAGTCCCAGTAGAATAGGAAATATATGTTCCTGGGCGATATATTCCAACACTTTGTGATTATCTATGATTGTGAAGTGAAAATGAACGAAATCTTTCCTGTACTACAGCTCATAAAAAGGCCCCAATTCTAAGGACATATCATTGGACGGTCCTTTAACTGATGCTGTCTCTCGAGATCCTCGCTCAGTTGCAGAATGCAAGGGCAACTAGTTGCGCAAACAGCTCACCCCTCTTGCTACGTGTTACCTAGGTCCGTATGTGTTCTTCAGTCGATCATAAGTCATTATACCCAAAATTCATCAGAAATATTGGAACCAATCAACAAATACAAACATCATGTTGTTCTAATGCTAGCACAAGATTCGTTCAGTCATTGCAATGTCAATACGAATAAAGGGGTCCATAAGGACCGGAAGATGCCGGGGCGGGAATCGGACGTGGCTGAACACTCGGGCCGGGTCCTTGGAAAGTCTCGGAACTTTGCGCGTTGAGCTAATTTGTCATACGGGTCGGAACTCCGAGCGGCACTCGGCCGAGTTCGGTCTAGATATTAGTAATGATACTTTGATATTCGGCTACCTTTTTATAATCCCGAATCTCCATAGTTCATCCGACCTTTCTCTCCTACCATACTCGACTCGACTCTACTCATCCTTACCGAAAACCATGGCGATCTATCACATAGGTAAGGCCTCGCTATATTGACGATGACTCTGGTATTAATATCCTACTCCAGTGTTATTCCGGCTTAAGCCGGCGGTCAATCAAGAGCTGTTGGACGAATTCACCAAAAGAGCAACAGCGATGACATCTCAGGTCCCCGGTAAGCTATTTTCATCAGTTCTACACTGGCACTCCCGACTAACAGTTGTACTTGCTAGGCCTCTTAAAGGTTAACATCGGACCACCAGTAGCTGCTACCGCTCATCGAAGTAAAGGGTTTGACATGGCTCTCGTAGCTATCTTAGAGAAGCCAGAGGACCTTACTGGCTATGCAACTCACCCAGCGCATTTGCAGTATGTTTTGAACAACAAATTGGAGATCTCTCTGTACCTAAGGAACTAACAAGATATACGTAGTGCCCAGGACCTTCGGGAGCAGATTTGCGACGACACATTGGTGTATGATTTGGAGTTTCCTTCCTAATGAGGTAACCATTCAAGTTAGACTTTACACAAGGTTCGTACGAGGGCTCATGTCGTAGGATGGAGCGCTTATAATGTTGGTGATTGGATTACCAATAGAAGTGTAGATGAATGATGAGCTGATCTGCTATCTTAATTTATTATAATATCTGCTATTTCAACTACATTCCCACATAATCCAGCTCTTAACCATTTTTGAAGTATACATTGCCGTCCTTAGTCTTACTTAGTATTGTCGCTGTCTTTCAACTATAAATATCATAGGGCCTGCGTAGATACCTATCAGGGAGATATGACGCTGAATTCTGGGAGGACAGTATCACTTCCCTTGACGTATAAGATACTTATATTTTCATTGCTTAACCTAGAATATGATATATGATATAGGCTAAACATATTGTTTTCCAAAAGATCCCCTAGCTATTGGGGGCGGCGTGGCTAGCTTGAGAGAACCCCTGACGGCCGCATCAGGGTCGTTGTTCTCGTCAAGAAGGTGCGTAAAACCACCGCTCCCATCCCTACCCTGAAGCGCGATAACTCTATCGCCACTATCCAACCCGTCCTCCGATTTGTAGTTCACAGGGCTTGAGCGTGAATAATGCGCCCCTGGCCGACTATTTCCTATATAGGACGTCCTCAAAAGACCAGCATTGAACTTCCCGAGCAGCGGTCGATACATCATCACGCACGCTGAGATAAGGTAGACTCCCGGTTCTGCAATCGTCCAAGTAACGAGTTCAACGGCATCATATGGAGCATCCGTAAATGCGTTCGTGTTGTTGAAAGTCAGGAAGCGCAGGATAGATGTCCCAAGCCCCCTATTTAATGTCAGCACCGCGATTCAAGACCACTAGGCACAAGGGTAGTAATAGTGGCCACATACAAGCTACCAATCAAGAATATAACCGTCAATGCCGCCTTAAGCTTAGTCTTTATGCGCAGCCCCCATATTATAGGAAGCGGCAATATAAGCAAGATCACGTCCGTCACAATATGAGGAAAAGTGCTCCAGACGAACAACTCCTCCTTATCAATGCATTGAGCTGCCTGCACGTCCGGAGGCGCCCAGTTTGCCGAGAAAGGTCTACAAGCCGCGAAGCCTGCGATGATAGTGGCTATCGGGGTGCCGACGAGGATCCCAGCCGTGACACAAAGCACGATGAAGACCGAGCGCTGCGGAAACAGGCGTCGGTACATGATGCATATAGCCAGTTTTGAGAGGCCGATTGTCGCGCAGTACCACACGCATAATGCAAACATATATTTGTACAGGAGCGTGATGGCCCCTGGGTTGGTCTCTGCGAGGTATCCAACATGGTACCCGATAGCGCCTTGCTTGACAGCAGCTATACCGATTAGTTCTCAGTTTTCGGTAAGTGTTGATTCCGGTCTTACCGATCGCAACAGCGCCTGCGACTATCTGGCCGAGTAGAGACGCAGCTACCAGCCAGTCATCCGCGCCAAATGACCTAACGGTAAGAGTGCGCGCGTAGAATCTTAAAGCGACAGCGGCAATTTCGAAGGCTGTGAATACGCCGACGAAGATTTCTAGACGGTATCCGATGTAGTCCGGCTGTGTGAGATCACTTGACATGGCTACCTCATATAATAATTGGTAGCGATGACTTCGAGCAGTGATATATACACACTATCTTGTAACCGACATCCAACATTCGATGACACGGGCTATACTAAAGACTATACTCATATCAAAGTATACGAGCAGAATAAAAAGAGGTAATTATCAGGTAGCACAGATAAGACCACACTTCCTAGCCAAGTTGTCTTCGCATATATGAAACTCATCGAGCACTTGGGCTACTAAATAAGGCATGGCCCCCGAAAGGAGCTGGGAACTCAAAGTCAGGGTATCTAAACTCGTAGATATTTCCTGAAAAAGTACCACATTAATATGTAGGAACCTACCTGTCGACCAATGGGCGACCCTATACACGCGGGATCCTGTGATCCTACGCCTTAAAGCCGCGGATGAATGTAACCTAACTCCTAAAAAAAAGTACGCCTTACTATTGAGAATGCAACATCAGCTCGGGATTCATTACTGTATCGCGTAATTTTAGTTTTACTACGAGTTATCCTCCCCGTCGCGATCATCCTATACAGCGTTTGGCTAGGACCTGGACTAAAGCTTTCTTTAAGGACACTACTAAAACTCGTGGGGGAGCATCGACCAACGCGAAAAACAACGTCAAAGATTGAGTTTTTTTTTATTCGTTAGTAGCTTAGGGAGCTGGGTATCTCGCAAGAGTGTACAAGAGAAGCAATGACAACCAATATGTACACGTGTTTTCCATGCGTTTCGTCATCCGTATCCGCCCCATAACCTGTTTTTGGAATGTGCATTATTGTTCCGAAGAATGATGCAACTTTTAAACTCCCCATATATCCATTCCGTACTCGCGCGACCAATATTTCGTTTGTGACTGATTACTCCTCTGCTCATATTTACTCAACTCGGACGATAACTTTCCACCCGAGAGCCCCGGCTTCTCGTATGGCGCAAGCCAGGCAGCCCCTCCTGCGCCGGCTGATTACCGCATTCCAACCCCTCTCGGCACAGACCGCGCGGACGAGGATCTCGAGGTCAGATCCGAACTGCCTCCTGCGAGTTCCAAGTCGCATCTTGGATGAGGGGGTTGGGCTCGGGGGGTCGATTCGTTCTACCCTGCTGCGGGATGATGCGGCGGTGCTCGGTCGCCGCTCTAGCTCCAGCGAGCCGGGAATTCGGATGGATGGCACGTTGGCAGGCTCCATGCCAAATGAAGATGAAAGTGAGGACATACGGGAAAGCGAGGGCATATCAGGAGATTGCGGGGGCGCGAAACCCGTCACGCAGTCAATGACCAGGAAACGGGGAGGCTTATTGGGGATAGAAGAGATGGAGGGGCTCCTAGAATGGGTCTTTGACGAGACCCTGCTTAATAAGTTGTCCAAGGACTCAGAAGGTTTATTGATGAGATCCACGAGGTGGATTGCGGTGTAATTGTAGAATCTATGGAGTGGGTGCCCTGGCATGTGTCGGTGAGGCGTACTAGGCGAGGAGCGGCGCGGCGGAGGAATACGTACCTGTGATATGTGCTGGACTAGAAGGTTTTCCATTACTATCGTGGCCGCCGACGTCGATCTGTTGGATGGTAGGGCTAGTGGGAGATTTAAAATACTTGACATAATTAGAAGGAACGCAAGGGTGCGCCGTAACAAAATAAACATCATTAGTAAGAGCAAAATTATGGTATTCGTCCCGATCAAGTGCGTCATGGGATATTGTGAACGTCGTGGAAGCAGGATATGTATGGATTTCTGGATCTTTTTCCTTGCTGGAGTCGGAGAAAGGTTGAAACCCCTTATCTGCGGTGGGAGTAGTGCTCACACTATCTATCGGGGTGTAGAAATTCAATGACTTGAACTCTATTCTGATATTTGAGGGTGGTGCGTTGGCGTACGCGTTCTCGTACGGAATGACGAAGTCAGCGGGTAGCACGTCTGAAGGCTCGGCGTCCCCGAGTACGTCAGATTCCCGTTCTATAGTAGTCTTTCCGTATATTCGAGCTTTTCTTCCCGTCCGAGCCAGATCGGCTAATAAGTGTAAGCGGCGCACAATGGGCTGAATTGAGCCATTTTGAACTCACCAGGAACAGCATCGACTGCGACATTAACCCAGCCCTCTTCAAGCCCTCGAGGAATTATGTCACTTGATATCCAGCCCATACACTCAGCGGCACCCTGCCCAGCAGCTAGAACACGGCCGACAATACAGGCGGTACTCCAGAAGCTCTTTCCATTATAGACAAAACCACCACTCAGATTGACCATCGGACCCAGCTTCGTCAATACACTTTCGTCAATTTCGAGTAGAGTCGACATGAGATAGTGAGATAACACTTCGCCTGGTAGGATTAGCCCAGATACATAGGACTTTGAGAACCATCCGGATGCGTGCAAAGCCGCCTCGATGTTTCGTCTCCTTGACGGCTGCCTCCTGTCGCGCACAGATGATTTATCGCCAGCGAAATATGAAGTACAGCGCGCATCAAAGTTCAGAGGAGGGGTTGTAATAGGTGTCGCTTTACCAAGCCCGATAGCCGCCTCGAACACCTTTGGACCAGAAAACTGGATATCCGGCCAACGTAACTTGCGTGCAAAATGCACTAGCCCGTAAGCTTGTCTCTCAGTATACCTGCCCTGAATTGAGTATACGTGCTCGGACTGGGCGTTGTGGCGATATTGACTGTGGTCGACGTGATGCGCTCCATGCATATGGTCATGCTTGAGATTCATCTTGCTCGTTAAAGACGAGAGCCACCCTTTGGGCGTCGATGGCTCGGAGTGAGTCATGCTCCTTTTCGTAACTGTAATATTTTCCAGCCATGCGCGAGCAAGGATTAAAGACCACTTGACGGAGATGTTTGCCTCCTTTTCAAACTTGTGCACTTCAGACGCCTTGAGACTCACGGCCAAGCCAAACTCATCACCCTCAGTGATGGCGTCTAATCGTATGAGAAGCTCACAGGCAAGGAGGATCTGGAGGAGCAACCAGTATCGCTCTTCGCTTCGATCCTGAGCATCGTTACCCTCGTTTATCGCCGCTCCGTCGAAAATCTCATCGTCCAAAGGGAAACCCCACAAGATCTGCCCAAGGCGGATTCTCCATTCCACGCGGGAAAAATCAATCCAGGCGTTCGGAGCCCCGAGTACCTTTACTAAGGCATGGATCTGTACAGCCAAACTATGAGGATCTTTGGGGTCGATGACCCTGGTCGGCGGATGGAGAACTTTGTTAAACAGCTCGCTGTAGAGCTCCTGAGACTTCGTCCGAACGCCACTTCTTTCCGCCTGGTACCTTTCCTCATTTTTAATCAGCTGTTCCATGATAGTCGTGTCATCCAGATGCCGCAGGCCGTCCTTGGAAGTTATGAGCTTCTGACGCTGCTCCACAATCACATGACCCTTAGAGCCCAGGCTGTCAAATCCGTACTGCTCTTCCTGCAAAGCATCAGCGACGGAAATCTCCAAGGCAGCTTGATAACCGATAGTGCCCTTCTCTAAGCCTTGCATGCTAAGCATGTTTGGCCGCTCCTGGCATCTGGCATTGAAATGGGGGCGCTTCTTTGCGGATGGTGACGTTACGGACATGGGATCCCGGTGGATGATACGGGGCCCCGCGGTAACGCAACCCCAGGCATCGTCGCCAATCTGGACGTGATCTGTTAGGTCCCTGATGCCCAACTCGTCATTCCAGGGGAAAGCCACTGATGGATGCGGGGCACCGGTTCCGTGACCCTGAGACCGAGCAAAGAATTGCGGCGCACCGGAGAACAATTTCTCTATCTCCGTGTCTGTCAGTGCTGCCATGATGCGATTTAGTTTCAGCACGGGCCTGCGAGGTTTGCCATCGACTTTGTCGATTGTGCCCGGAGGAGGCGGAGATGGGAGCGGCTTGTTAGAGTTGAGTGAGAGTGGAGATAATGGCCGCCTTTCAGAGGATGGCCGCGTGCTCGAAACCTACCGGGATACAAGCGAGTGTTAGTTCCTTGAAGTTAGATACAAAACGAGTGTTCGAGGCTTCTTTAGGAAATATTAAACACGTGCTGTCCCCTTATACCAAGAATATACCAAGACAATAAATCAGCTGCGTGGCGTAATAGTCCCTGCTATTCGAATAATTGAGAAGCGAAATAGCAAAAAGGAAAAACAGCGCATGCAGGGTCTAGGTAGAAACATCAGCTGAGGTCATAAGACGGTTTAGGGGTCGCGTCCTATCCCACAGTTCTGCCACAGCTCCCCCCTCACTGAAACTGAAAAGGGCATTGTAACTGGACTGCATGTGCTGAACTGGGGTTGCCTGCTGGGAAGATTGACTCTCGTGAGTTATTTTGGCAACTGCCAGTCATTAAAATAATCCCATATAATCCCAGGTTACGCAGCAAATGGAAATGTCCACCAGGTGGCAGATGCCCCGAAGAGGGATAGTGGAAATGCTAAGGGCGGTAAGGGTTGCGGTAGGGGTTACTAAAAGGGGAAATATCTAAAAGGTACTTTACCGTGGTCGCTGCTGTGCTGGCCGGTGCTTTCTCCGCACGAGCGGATGTACTTGTACTTGTAACTCTACCTCTACCTCCGCGTGGGCCGGCTGCACCTAAACCTAAAGGTTCAACATCTTCATGCCCATCCCATCGTCGCGAACTTTCTTCATGTTGAACCTCGCTACTTTTTTGCAACCGGTTCCGCGTTCCCGTGGAATGAGTCTTACGAATCTGTCGTCTTGGCCGACGTATGAGCTCTCGAATGCTAGTGCAATTAGATGAGTCCTGCTGGTCGCCATTTCTTGGTTGCTTGGCGTCGGTAATGAACTCGAGTGCTGAACGTTTCAGCGTTGCCAACGACGGCATCTTGATGAACGCGTCTCGAAGACCTCTGCGGCCGTTTATGGAGTCGGACGTGACATCCAACGGCAAGCCGCGCGAAATTCGCATCGAGGTTGCAGAATAAGTCTGTCGTGCTTGCTATGAATGTGCCATGAGGACGACCGCCAAGCCAACCCGTGGAAGTTGAGATTGTGGTTGAAACGAAGATGTTGAGCTCAAGTGATGCTCACAACTGGGCAACTCGACGGCTTGTGAGACCTTGTTGCCGTCATGCTAGAGCTGCTGATAGGGTGCATCCGATACCTGTGGAAATTTTAGATCGCACAATCTTAGGAGATCAGGCTGGGTTGCGCAACCTATATTAAAAGCAAGTCTAAGGTGCCATCTATCAAACGTCCCACCTATCTACCTATATGCATCCAGGAACAGTAGCCCTTCTCTGAATCGTCTTGTTAGCGATGCCATGAGCCGCCAAGCGAGCGTCGATGTGCGGGACGTCTCAATCCATGATAGATGGATTCGGGCCATGGGTATTCGCAGCCATGAGCACCCATGCAGGCAGGCGTGACAGTCATGGATGAGCAAGATAATCAGCCGGTAGGCTGACCTACCTGCACTTCTCGGATTGTTTCAAGTGAACTTGACAAGCTAATAGGTCCCGAGGTCGAGTGGGCAGGGAATTTTCGCTGTACGAATTCGGTAGCTTGGAAAACCCCCATCACAATTGTCAGCGATTCAACTCATAAGCCAATGAAATCGCACATCCCACCCTCTCCCATTTGTGTTATTCCTGACAAAAAAGCCACACCGACATTAGCTGACGCTATATACCATCCACGTTGCCGTTGGGGCTCACTAGTAGTTTCAGCCCTCATCTGGGTATGCTTTACGTGGCTCGCATAAGTGGTCATCTAGATCCACTAAGCCGGATTTTGGAAGCCTTTCCCGCTTTCTACCTTCCGTCCGGGCCGCGAGTCCATCTACATGGTTACGGAATTGAAACCATGCTACGTACTGGTTTGGTTAGTTAACTTCAGTATGAGCCGAATCGGCTACAAGCAGCTATATTTTCTATGCTGGACTACATTATGATCATGTCGATTATATTCTAGAATGTTTCCATTTTATTTTATATTCAAATAATGCCAATACCGCGGAATGCATTGTCTCGATCTCTAACCTAGGTTATCATAGGTACACACATATTTTCCTCGGGTATCGAGCCAAGCCGGATGGAGCCTACCTATACCACTCTGGGCTAGAAGAGAGCGGTAGAGGTACCTGCACCTAATCTTTCACCTTGAGGCTTCAGCCCGATGGAACCGAGACACTTCCATTAATTTACCTAGGTAGCTGGCACTTGCTGACTAAATCTGGCCCACACTGTAACACAACCTCACTACAGAATTTCAATAGAACATTGAAGTTATTCGCATACATATCTATACTTAAGGTATGTAACGTTGAGTTTAAAGACACCCTATGCGATACGACATGAGCCTCAGAGATCAATAGCATACTCTGTTAGCTCATATACAAGGTACCAACCAGCGAAATCGGCCTTTCTTACTTTGAAGTATGGCTGTCGGATGAGGATCCTAGCCAAGTTTCACCTGCATACATGTGGCATTCTAGCGCGCCTAACGTACGTATTCCATCCTATGTATCTTACAGTGCCTTCGATGCTGACTGCAAGGTTCTAGAATTGCTTAAAGAGTGCAGGAACCTGGCGATCAACCCGTGTCTAACGGCGATCATAGACTATCCCGCTTGACCTGAAACAAAGTCGAGCTGCCCCAAAATCTTACAGCTGGTTTGGCATCTTAGCTAGTGTTGGTTCAAAAGCCGTGGGTGTCAGCCAGACAGCTTCCCATTCACCTGATGTGCTGCCAACTGTTAATGGCAGCCTTTAGTGTCCCTCTTTGCTTGGGTTAATGTCCTCCCGACTATGCACCTACTTCCGTTGTTGTGATACCGCATTATCTCCAGCCACGGCAGCGCAAATGAGCCCGCGTGACACAACCTTGGACCTGCGTATCTGAACCGTTAGTTCCCGTAGGCCGCACGTACGGGTTTGATCCAATTGTTACTAGGTATTGGTTCGGCGGTCTCTGAGAACGAGGCTGTACAGGAACGGCAACCGGAACGGGTACGCCCCGACCAATAGTTGTTATATATTCTGCAAGGTGAGCAGTAGGCTTCGGTGACAGTGCAAGATCATAATGACAACACACAAGTCATTGTGAATACCTTTAAGATCGAACACGAATACGCTTGCCCAATATCACTGCACATGCTAGGATCTCACCGGAATCATGTTGGTTCTCTCTCGTAAGCCGACATTAGGAGCCGAGACGTGTTTCATCCTGTCATAGCCACATCATTCCATAAGGTATGTAATTCTAACGATTCTAGATATGAGATGCGAGATAAGCGCCCGGCACTAACAACCCCTTGGTCATGCTAACAGCCTCGGATGGACATCTCGCAGCGGATTTGAGAAGCGCACCTTTAATAACTTCGTAGCCATTCAGGAGAGAAAGAGACCGAAAGCCGGTTCGAGATCGGTGTGCTTACCGTGCCGATTACTCCTCAGTTATTCACCTATCCTTAACATCAGAAGTATGGAGACTGCATACACCAGTTTCACATCTCTTAAGTTCGACGTACTCCTACATTCGGGAGTATCGTTCCCGGCTATATAAACCAGAGTTTATCATACTCTCAGCGGCGCAATATGTAGGACAATGTCCACTACTGGAAGGTAGCTATGTCGGCGGCCTCAGCACGATATAACCTAATTCGAGTGAGAGCTTAAACAAGTTCTCCTGTTACTCCAGAAGCAGCTAATCAGTCGTCTCTACCTTGGTTTCTATTCCATGCCCTCTGCAAGAGCGGCCTTTATAGCAGGTGTACGAGTGCATACTGTCACGAGATGAAGGAGAAACCACGCCCAGTGTATGCTTTTAGAGAGAATGACCCTTTGAGACACTATTTGTCAACTCTATGAGCAATATAAGTAACTCATTCACCTGTCTGCAGCATATTACAGTAGAACATGAAGAAATCTTCCCAAGTCCTGTCGATTCATTCGCGTTCGGCCAAATGGGGCACATTGCCGATGTATTAACTATACCTAAATTAGTAGATGTTGCGATACTGAGTCGCTGCCGCGTAGCACACTACCCCAACAGTGGCTAAGAGCGAAACAGCATGAACTGTGGTGTCTAGGGCCCATAGGAATGAGGTCAGCGATTAATGATCGGTAAGTGTTCAACGTAAAATAGGACCAGTGCAGAAGAGTGAGTAGCAAAAGCGAAATATTCTTTCCATTAGTGGGTATACTAACGTCAGCACCGGGCGACCACCTTGGTATAGTCTATACCCTCAAACGCGAGTATGTTTGACGCCTATGGGGTGGGTACCTAGCGTAGACCCGTCCAGGAAAGAACCACGCATTCTCAAGAATACGCATCAGCAACCCTATAGCCACTAGATAGAAGTGGCAGAAGTTCCGATGACAAAGTTCTAGATTCCAATGCCTGATCATCATCATATCAAATCAATTCCACCCTAGCAATCTTGGGTATAATGCTTCCCCTGAACGCCGCCGAACGCCGTGTATGCCATAGCCATAAGCCCACAAAGCCGAACTGGAATTTTCCAGGCTCGGTGAATCAAAAGGGATGTGACACCTTGTAATCACACAGGAGGCGTATCGTGGACAACCACTAGCAGGTATTTGGCTTCGGGAACGATAACTAGCTCTTGTTTCTTTGTGCGCAGTCTCAGCAGCTTCAATTCATCCTACATCTGGGGATTAGCCCCTCACTCGTCAAAGCAGACAGCGTTGAATGTATGTACCTCGGAGTCAATCTCGTCGACCAAACTTCCTGCGGTGCTCAAAAAGCTCCACACCATGCTGGCGAGCTCCTGGGCGGCCTGTGTCTCGTTGTCGGTGTTTACGTTGACGTCGGTCGAGAACGAACCGCCCGTGGGGCTCGGCAGCGAGGTCTTGCTGTTCGACGAACGCGCAGGTCGGATTAAGGATATCTGGCCATTGGTCTTGAGGACCGCGCCGTTAGTCCGGTCCAGCATGAGCCAGGCCTTGACTCCGGGCTTCTTGGAGAGCCGATGGAGTGCCTCCTCTATGGATTCGGTGGTGATAGCAGGCTGCGTCGTTAGCTAGACGTACGTAGACTCAAATCAGGTGGTTTCTTACCGATTGCTTTTCCGCCATCTTCTCTTACACGCGACTTGAATAACTTCGTATTATCTTTGAATGAAAACTGCCTTCAAGGTGAATTAAGAACCAGAAGGGCCGTCACACTCCATTGATTCTTTGTTTGGTTACTACGTATTTGGGTAAATAGCTTGAGCCACTAGGAGCGCAGCAAAACCACTACGATAAGATAAGAGCGCCACATCGGAGTTAACCCACGCCGGATTGTGCCGCCAATTACCGCCAAAAAGTTGGATCGAGATTGATATTGTTGTCAATGAAGATTTCATTGAAATGAAAATGCGCCTAGTTAACTGAAGCTCCTTTCGCTGCGTCCTACTCGTCCAAATGACCGAGTCAAGATGGGTTCCAGTGCTAAGAAAAAGAAGGAGAAGAAGAAGGACTTCCAGAAGCCCAAGCTGAAAGTAGGAAAAGCCAAGCCGAAGGCCTCCAACTTCACAGACACAAGCTTTAAATCCAAAGGTATAATAACATTCGCATGTCGCCTTGTACATTCACTAGAGGCCGAATTGCTAAACTCCCGTAGCTATCGTATTACAGCAGCAGCTAGCTGAGAATGCGCCGAATCCCACCGAACGATTCAAGCATAACTTATCTCTTACTACCTCCCGCTCAGACACTCAGCGTCGAGATGCGCTGTCGTACCTTGCGGGCCAATTATCAACAAATCCGCCGACAAACCCGGTAGGCACGTCGACGTTACTACAAAGACTTCTACCGATGATGTCCGACTCCTCCGGGCCGGTGCGCGGCCAGCTGCTGAAGCTACTGCGAAACTTGCCAGCGGACGAAGTCCGACCTCACGTCGAGAAGATCATGCTGTATATCCGGGGGACCATGACTAATATCTCGCAAGAGGTCAAAGATGATGGTCTCAACTATATGGAATGGCTGCTAGATGTCGCGGGAGAAGATGTTGTCTCGAGTCCCGGCTGTTGGGTCAAGCCACTCAGAGATTTTATGTCGGTGCTAGGCTGGACTATCACTATTAGTCCAACCACTGCATCAAAGAGCGGGTGGACTTCTGCACCCAGGACTACGTTCGGCGCCAAGAAATATGGCCAATCTTTCCCAAGACAGATGCTAGTGCTGTCCAAATTTCTTGAGATGGGCTTCAAGCCGGGAATGCCCACGTCCTGGACTCCCAATGATTGGTTTGGCAACATAAGTTGCGTGCCGCGGGTGCCAGATCCATTCGGGTATCTTGGCCTATTCAAACCTCCCAGAGACGAGGATGGTGAAATCTACCGAAACCGAGAGGATAGGCAGGACATCTTCCAAAAGAGATTTATGGCCGCTGTTGAGGCTGGCGTGGATATGGCCAAGAAAGAGGGCGGAACAGCCGGTAGAGCTGCAGCAACGCTAGATCAGGTGCTGAAGGACGGTATGGGCGACTACGAACAGAACTCGCGACATGACGATGATGAGCACCTATGGGATGGTTATATCATGTGATCCTCTATGTGCTATTAGAGGAATCCACCACGAATACAACTTACAATAAGTAAAATTGGCTTTCTATATTGTCTATGCCCATTACATTGAGTCTTGTTAAGGCACGCTAATAGTAGGCGCTATCGCATGACAAGATCTCATCTTTCCATAGCCCATTACTGCTTCGTCTCTACTAATTTGTCTCCAGGTGCATAGTACAAGAAATCTACTGGTTCTTCACTCCATAGCACATGTTCAGCCTCCCGTTATTACTAGGTACCTAGATAAATCAAGACTATCCTGGTACATATGTACCTGAGCAGTTGTAATGTGACTTACACGGCAGTAATATTGTCAACTTCAATACTTTTAACAACGATTATGTCAAAAAGTATATAGCTTGGCTCTCAATACCTGGAGATTTTCCATTTCTTAATATAGTTTCTCTTCCAAGTCAGTTTATCTCTCTTCTAACCAAACTCCAATATTATACCGCTGCAGTACTCCTACACATCTTTCTAATATCTGCCATCCTCGTCAGATACCAATGATAGCTAATTGGGCCTATAATATGTCTCAATTAACAAGGGTCTCTTCCTACATCCAGGGTCTTCCAAACACTTACATGGCATTCTGGACAAACTGCTTTGTCGTACTGCAGGTAGGCTAGCCTGGGTCAATAATTAGATCACAGCCAAACACTTGATGGACACAAAAGTGAACCTTCAAGAATCGACATGATATTGGACGAGTCAAGGTTCTCATGACTTGACACTCATTATTACTCTTGCCTGCTCTGGTATTCCAGGCAAGCCCTAGTTGGTCTGGTAGAGTAGCATTCTGTCACAAATACATGTACCTACCCAGAATATGTATATGTATTTGATTATGGATACACCTAACCTGGTATACAGAATACCTAGGTTGTTCTCAGCCATATCAGCCACCGCCGGGCCTCTATAGACATTGAAGCTCCTGCCTGGGTTCTTATACATGTGCCCCAAACACACAACGCGCAAACACGCATATTCAAAGGCACCTTTCCTTTTATAGGTGTCCTAATCAGCAGATATCGTATACAATCACTCTTTACGTCCCCGGAGCCAGTATGAAAATAAGATATATGTAAGTGCATAGTACTTTCCTCTCCGGTATATGGCCGACTATATCATGATTTCCCTATCGAGACATGAGACACCAAGAATTAAGCTTCTTTAGGTGTCCACCCATCTAGTCTCGCCCCTGCACTTACAACTTGATGCCCATGTCCCTTCCCATTTGAACTGTGTTGGGAAAGTAACGTGTCTGTACGCAAGTTACTGATTCCCCAGCTGGCCAGCCGCCCTTCTGTTTCCTATTTAAAGCCAGGCTGCCTTGATTGCCTCACAATCTTTCTCCTTCTTCCTTCACTCTTCCTTCATTCAACAACCATCACAACATCCTTTGGTCAGGAACTTGGTCTGCCCTGAGGAAGTTCACTCTCTCTACATTCATCAGTCTTCATCAATACAAGGTAAGCATTATCTTCTACTACCCCATACATCATCCACACCTCGACTTCTTCATCCCACAATCATCACAACATTCTCTGGTCACTCTCTCTACATTCATCACTCTTCATCAATACTAGGTAAGCACCATCCACCATCCACCTCAACATCCTCAGCCACCATCACCACCCATTCATTGCATTACGTTATTGGTAGGATAGGCCTTCTTACACGTCTACCTTCCATAACGCCACTCCCAATCCGTTTCTATCCCTTCACAAGTGAGATCCTTCATGTTTTCCCTAGCAACCTTGTTGTTTTGCGTCCATTGACGTAACTATTCGTGTTTCCCACTCAATTTTCACATCGGCCTTTCTGCCCTTTTTCACAAGACCGCCCAAGGACCTCCAATCATCTTCTCCCATCATCAACTCATCTGATACCTGTCCTTATCAAAAACATCCATCCTTCTGTCACGTAAATCTACCATTGTGACTTCTTACTAACCATTGATAGGTAAGGTCAGCCCCCATGCCTGGATACAATGAAACAGGCCTTCCCCATACCACAGGCCTACAGTTTCTGTTATCACATCCTGTGCATTACTATTGCCATCAACGCTTTCTGCCTCCTCCTTCCGCCCTCACCCATTTCCCCATGACAAAGTTTCAGTTCTGTTTTGACTAACATCTCGACTACTAGTACTCTTCGGTTCTGTACTCGAACTGAAGCAAAAACCTGCACAGTCTTTTGACGACCTGATACGACTTGTAAGTACCTTTCCTCTGATAAACTTTATTCCTCCTCCAAAACACCAGCCTTGCTTCACTCGGCCAACATCAGATGTCTCATGTCACCATTTCCACCCTTTCCTCAATCGTTTGTGACAGGCACCTTTTTCTCATTGTCACTCCCCATCTAAATATTCTTCATCCACATCTCAGGCCATAGAAGATACCATCATATCTTGGCCTGTCATCCTCCCTCAGAGTGGTTTATTTAATCTGAAGAGATACGGAAATTTGTGAGATTACAAGCCTCTCCATTCGAACTAACGTAAAATATTCAGTCTTCACGAAACGAGTATCCATCAGTCAAGATGTCTCACGATTTCGGCGTCTCTGACATGAAGGCCGCGCTCCCTGAGCCGGCTGAAGCGCCTAAGCGCCCCGACAAGCCGGTTGGTGTCTGGGTCCCACCCGTCGACTTCGACTACACCGAGACCGACGAGGGCCGCGTGTGGGGCAGCAACAATGTCATTTACGAATGGGACGGCGACGAAGGTGATGTCGGCCCCGAGAATAAGCTTCTGGAGGATCAGCTTTTCGGCCCGCCCGATAAACGCTATGGTGCTGGCGTTGACATCTCCAAGTAAGTCGCTTTCTATTATCTTCCGTGGAATAATATCATGCTGACTAAGCCAGGATCACGGAGATCACTGTTTCTCAGGAAGGTGAGAAACGAATCATGCCCATCTTCGAATTCCAGCATGCTGGCCTTCATCCGCTCATGCTGAAGAATATCGAGATGGCTGGCTACACCAAGCCGACCCCGATCCAGAAGTACTGTATCCCAGCCATTCAGATGGGATACGACTTGATCGCCATCGCTCAGACCGGTCAGTTGCTGCGTCTCATTTAACTTCGCTTCATAGCGCTTTAGCTAACTTGCTTCTTCCGTAGGTTCTGGAAAGACCGCTGCTTACCTCATTCCCATCTTGAACAATATGATGGGCAAGGCTAAGAAATTAGCCGCTCCTCGTCCCAGCCCTCTGGAGTTCGCGAACGGAACAGCTGAGTTCGTGCGAGCCGAACCGCTGATCTTGATTGTCTGTCCCACTCGAGAGTTGGCAGTCCAGATCTTCGATGAAGCGCGCAAGTTCTGCTATCGTACCATGCTACGTCCTTGCGTCATCTATGGCGGAGGACCCCTGCGTGAGCAACTTCAGCAGATTGGACATGGATGTGATCTTCTGATCGCCACTCCGGGACGTCTCATTGACGTTATGCAGCGCACCCACTTGCTCACTCTTCGTCGACTCAGATACATGGTGATCGACGAAGCAGATGAGATGCTTAATGGGGAATGGCAGGAAGATTTTAACACGATCTTCACTGGCGGAGGTAAGTTTATAGACTTTTATTGTGTTGGCGCATATGGCTCTGACTCCCATAACAGACCATGAAGAGGCAGATGTGAAGTACATGCTCTTCTCAGCCACGTTTCCCGCAGCTGTTCGAAAGCTTGCGAAGGAGCATCTCGCCATGAATCACCTTCGCGTTCGCGTTGGCCGCATCGGCAGCACTCATGCCAACATCAAGCAAGATGTTGTCTTCGTAAGACCGGAGCTGAAGAAGGAGGCTCTTATTGCCCTCATCTACTCATCCAAGCCTGGCCGAACGATCGTCTTCGTCAACAGCAAGAGAATGGCAGATGAGATCGACGACTTCCTGTTCAATAACGGACTGCCGTGCACTTCCATGCACTCTGACCGCACCCAGCGCGAGAGAGAGGACGCAATGCGAGCTTTCCGTGCTGGAAAGACCCCTATTCTCGTTGCTACCGGCGTGTCCGCCCGTGGCATTGATGTGCACAATGTAGCCCACGTCATCAACTATGATCTTCCGAGTGTGGATCACGGCGGTATCCAGGAATACACCCACCGTATTGGTAAGTTACCCTTCACTATGAAGCTACGTCGCCTACTAATTCGTTATAGGTCGAACCGGTCGCATTGGTCATACCGGCTCAGCAACGTCCTTCTACACGGAACGCGATGAACCTCTTGCCGAGGATCTCACCAAGACGCTGATGGAGACCAAGCAGGTTATCCCTGACTTCCTCGAGCCGTACATCCCCCAGGGCGTCGATCCGTCGACATTCGTATTCGAGGAGGACAACAGTGAGGATGAGGATGATGGAGACGCGAATGCTCCCGTCTCTGCTGAGGGTGAGAACGGCTGGGGTGCCGGAGACGCCAACGCTCAGGGTGAGAACGGCTTGGGTGCTGGAGATGCCAACGGAGGCGTTGGAGTTGTTAACGGAGGTGTTGGAGATGCTAACGGAGGTGTTGCCGGCGCTACTCAGGCCTGGAAGGACAACGGAAGTGATTCGGACGATGTTTTCGCCTCCGGAGCCCCGATGGACTATGGCGACTGGAGCTCTGGATCGGAGGCTCAAGCCCAATCCAAGGCTCAAGCCCAACCCAAGGCCAAGGCCAGCGACTGGGCCCCCCAATCTGACACCTGGGGTGCTGGTGGAGGCAATGATGCGAACATCCAATGGTAATCGCTTCACATCACAGATGCACCGAGATTCTCTTCTATCGCAGTTTGTCTGATGATTGCAGATGCACTGAGATTCTCTATCGCAGTTTGTTTGATGATCACATTGCCTTCCCTAGTCTTGTATTACTGTTGGCGTGCATGAAGACGCCGAATTCACGATGCTTGGTCAATTGCGCAGATCAGTGAGGCTTATCACATGCCTGGAACACGCGTTTCTTGATAGATAGCCCTACATAGGATCATTAATAAAATTGACCAATAAACCTTCTAGGCCTTTTAAGTGAAAAGTCGTAGGAATAAGAGACTCCGTGTCTTCGTACTCGTATATACCTATTCTACGTCTATGTTGGTCACCTCTATACTTACCTATCATGGAAAAGGGGTAAACTGTAACTGCTATTCTCTTTGACTAGAGGATTATCAAGTTTAACTTGGGGTATTAGAATGTGTGCCTGCCTTGTAGAATGCCCGGGTCGCATTACTCGTAACGTCTGTTAGATATTGGCAGTAAGTGTCTATAAGGTAGGTATTCAGCAACGTAGACGTTTTTAGGTTCCGTTTGTTGGGGTTTGCTACATGGGCTCTCTACATCATTTATTGTGAGGTTTTTGACTCTGAGTGATATGAGAGATATGTTGGTTATAACAGAGAGGCCTGTTTTTCTGCTGGGATTTGAGGTGTTGTTGCATGTGGAGGATTACGGAGGCTGTGAGGGCTGGTCTGTCGTTCGTCATGGAGGTTATAGGGGGTGGTAGGTGAGAAGTATCAGTCAGAAGTCATTAGCAGTGATATATCTGCAAGCTGGGAAAAACTGAATCTGGATACGGAATTTATTGGGCAGTTGATAGGCGATCTTACTTCTCTTCGCTATTGTGGTCGAAAAGGGAGAGATGATGTGTACTCTAGCAGGCGCAGAGAAGCGGTTGGCAGGCGTCATATCCTACATAGCCCCTGATTCCGGTCTACACGTTCTACAGCAAGTAATAATAGCTGTAACGTACACTACTTCCTAGTCCTCCGTTCATCAACGGTCAGCCTGGCTAATATCTGTCTCCCGTCCGGAGTTACTAATCAGGCATCTAGTATTGGGTCTGAGTATTACTACCTACCTGTAGATACAGGTACCTACCTACATGTAATGTAACATCCCACCGCAGCACAAAATTCCTGCAAGATACTTAAAGTGTATATCACGAGCAGCGCCGCACCAAATCCGACAACTTCCAAGGAAAGTTCTGTCTATTGCTCGAGAGGCTGGGTAGGTATGTCGGTATGTCGGTAGGTAAGGAAGGCATGAACTCGGTATGAGTAAGACGGGGAAGAGAGGAGATGGAGATTGGACTAGGTAGATAGGCTAGGCAGATGGGATGGGATAAGATGGAGAGGTTCCACTCACACCTTCTGCTCCTACTAGGCAGTAGGTTATGCAGTTCGCGATGGGGTTATTGGTTTGATGTTCGACGTTGAACGTGGAGCGGATGGTTTAATTTGGACGGTTGCTTTACATAGTATATATATACGTATATGAGGAAGGAGTATGTACACTACAGTAGCACACTCTCTACCTATATCGAAAGCCACGGATGTAGTCAGAGCAGCATTGCAGATTCTCGATACGATATGAGATGATGTCTTGTCCAACGACACTCAGTATTGAACACTACATTGAACATCCACATCCACACGCACATACAGGCTCACACACATATTATGCACACAAGCGCAGGTACATCGTGTAAGTCCCATGTTTCAGCAACGCACTAACTCCTCGTTTCAGCCCGTAACCCACCAGTCCTTTCGCGAGAATGACTCATACACTACAGAAGCACCACCACACCAGTCAGTCAGGGAGGATTCGACTCCGAGACTGCTTCGAGAAGTCCGTACTCCGTCGCACACCCACATCTCACTTGCTCGCGAGTAATGTAATCACGTTCTGACAACAGGTATGACGGCTACCTAGGTGATCTACACTATAGCATGTCCACTCGCACATGGCGGATCTGTACAAGTAGTAATGGCGGTAGGTTTCGTTGTCCGAGATACGTTGATCTGGCATGTAGGTAACGAGTGACATAGTGGAGCGCAGAGCCCGTCATGACCTACTTACCTACCTGCTTACCCTACCTCATAGCAAAAGGGCGCCGCGGAGTTGCAAGGAGTCTTACAAATCGCGACCCGTACAATCCAATACACTTACACATTTCATCAGAGCCACCCCTTCCCCTCCCCCCTCCTGCCAGCGGGCAACCCAGTCCCGCCGCAGGCAGCGCGTGAACGCGGCATGGCCTCCAACCGCGCTCCCGTAGGAGCCGGGCGTGTCCGCCCGTTGCCTCGGGTACACCGCACCCATGTCGCGCGCCAGAGCCAAAGCCAAAAAATAAGGCCTTACCGCAACTTACCTTACCTACCTTACCTATCTACAATATGGATCCCGTGACTTAACTTCACGCAGCCCAAGTAGCCATCGTGAAGCACCAGCACACTCCAGCGCGCGTGGCATTCACGCAAGGGACGAATAATAAGTGGGTAGTGGGCACTGCAGTGGGCTAAAACTTGGGTTGCGACTTACCAGGAACGAAGCGCATCGGGTGCGCGGCCGGGGTCCTGATTGGCTGGGGATGGGGGGTCTTGGCGCTAGGATGTTGCCTGAAGAGGTAATTAGCTGGCTGTATTGGGTTGGGGGGATTGCGGAGCGGGGATTGGTTCGCTCGGCAACTTAAAAAGCTCATTAACGCAAGCTCCTTATTGTAATTGTATTATTGACGATGACTCACCGGCCGATCCACGGCCAGCAAGCCAGCTAGCAGGCTAGCCAGCCTTGAAGTCGGTCAACTCATCTTCTCTCGTCAAATCAATCAAACCTAAACCTAAACCTGCCTCACATCAGCAAACAGGGGGAAGGGAAAAGTCTTGATTCGGTACCTCAAGCCAACGTCAAAACGTATGGCCATCGTGTGACGGATGAGCGGGTAATTGTAAGAGTGAGAATCCTCGTGTCATTTTTTGTCCTTGATCTTGCTTCTCGCTCAGCTCCACACTTCAGGTCATGTCAGTACTCAGCGCACAAGTCTCACGTGAGGAGACGACGAATTGACAGACAAACTGGCACTCAACAGAGATAGATCATCAGGGAGAAGCTTTTCTTTGGTTCCCAGCTCATCGAAGCTTATATCAGAATTTCATACTATCTGCGAGGTTGTGTTCTCTCAAAGCTCTCTAGCAGAACTGCTCTCTTTGTACTCGACGAAGCTTTTGATAATCGATTGCGCAACACCTTTTCAGGCCAGATAGGTAGAAATCATAATGTCTTTGTGTGCTCTCTCTCTCTCGTAAGCTACTAAAGTCGAAAGACAAACGGCGCCCGCATTTCGACGGTTGCCAGATATATCGTTCGGCGAGTTCGCGGGTACGATTTGTCGTAGGTCGTACAAATAAGCCAAAGACAAAATACTTCAACATGATTTGCGGTCGTCTCGAGGTGTCGCACGTAGTGCTGGCTTGCCTCGCTACTCGAGTCGTCCTGCTTCTTCTTCTTGCTGTTGCTGCCGCCACCGCCACTAACTAGCCATTATTGCTCTTCAACACCACTTGTAATTACCCACCGGAACACCGATTACAAAAAATAACCCAGCTCCATGTTCACTCGTACACAAGCGACTACCCACCTTCCAGCTCCGATATGCCGTGATCCTGGAAATGCATGCATTCGAGATGATAAGCTTTTCGCCCGTGCCTTGACCTTCGTCGGGGTTGTCTATAAACTATGTGACTTCCAATATGGTATCAAGAACCGTCGAACCCCTCTCATTGCAGACAAAGGAAATAGTTGAATATTGTCACAAGGGTTGTTGTCGGATGTGTTAATATGTTGTAGTCCAGCGAGTGGCTCTAGTTCAAAATGCCTTCCCACATGCCTGGTCCGCCGGGACCACCAACTGCAGGGTGCAGTGTGGGGATGACATATGGTCGAGCATCAGACGAGCAGCAAACCCGTTTTCTACCCCCATTGGATTGTACGGGAGTCTTCTGATTTCCTAGATCCATAGATGTAAGACCATGAATCATAGCGTCAGATCGTTCTTTCTCCGCGATACCGTAGTATTGGTTACTTAGTAGCTCGCGAACGTTCTCCTGGAGAGAATTGTCAATCGACAGTGGTCGGCTCCGCTTTGCGCTGGGCTTAGCTTGCAAAGGGGGTTGGGGGTTCACCCGTTGATGGTAACTGCGAAGTTCCTGTAGAGCACGAGCTGCGTTCGCGTCGTCATCCATTTCACATCCTCGTGCCAATGGAGTCTCCATTGACATCTGCGCCAAATCCTTACCCACCGGGCCGGTGTAGGATTCAGGTGAAGATGTGATGCAATTCTCTTCGTAGTCTTCGGGCACCGAAGCGATGATAGGTCTTAAGCTATACCTTTCACTACACAGCTTCGCGTATCGGCATCGCGCCTGAACATCCAATTTGGTGGACGGCGCGCTGGCCAATGACGAGGCTGATGAGATCGAGGAAGAGCGAGACGATGTGCGTGACGAATCAGAGATCATCGATTCCGGTGAAGACGCTGTCGAAATAGAATTGGCAAGTGAAGAACGACGAGTTGAAACATAGCTCAAGGGCGAAGAGCTGATAGAACCAGGCCACCTATCCAGGTTTTGCGTAGCAGAAACATTTGCAGCTTGTGCCATGGCAAAGCCCATTGAGCCCTTCCCGCTGAGAAGACAGGTGGCAGCACTCGCGGCAGGAGTACTAAATCCAATCGATTGCGGTGTAAGACGCGGAGTAGGAAGTAGACCTAGAGCAGGAGCAAAACGACCCGGAGTATGTACAGTGGCGGGTGCCGGCTCCATGACAAAGGGGACGCTATAGGTCTTCGGCGTAGACGGGTCATTCGCGTAACTTGGCCCATCCGACGGAGGAGAAAGAGCCGATAAAGACGGGACTGGCGTAATCTCTCGAATCTTGGTTACTGAGGGACTCAAGGGAATGAGATCCTCGATGTTATCAAGTTCCGGATTGAGACTAAGAATTAAGTTCCTCCAATCTTGGTTCTGCTGCTCCGAAATCTGGGAGCAGACTGAGCCAGACGACGGAGGCTGCGATGGTGTGTACTTCAGTACAATTTCAGTCCATCGCTTAAAAACATCGTCAGTGATGTGGAGCTTCCACTTCACAGCTACAAGAAACGCCATTTCGTTCTGGTTGATTTCTTGCGTCGCGAGCCCAGAAATCTTACTCCAGGCTCGTGCCGAGTAGTTACGGTCTTGCAAATACTTGGAGGCGAGAATTAAAGCCGCGAGAAACATCCGGCGACCACACTGGAGGACTCTGTTTGCGTGGACATCACCGGGCTGCTCCATGGTAAAATCATGTTTGGGAACATGTGGTTTGATCAGTATCAGATAATACAAGGCAACTTGTAACGTAGAATAGCTCGTGCGAGATCGACGCAGCGTTTCTTGAATAAAAGTGCGTAGAGGTAGCACGGCCTTGTGACCTAATTCTTGCCGGTGGAAAACGGAAGAGAGCGGCCAAATTGCTTCTACAATCTGTGTCGACGAATCTAAAGGGGGTGTTGAGCTCGGGAATATAGGCATGGGAGTATTTCGTTACTGCTTACCGACGAGGCTATCGACAAAGTTGACCTTGCGATCGCTCTGGCGGACCAGAGATGGAGGACATCCAGTCCTAGAGGTTGTGCTGCTATTGGTGCGCCGCGGATTCTGCCGAAGCTCTTGTGGAACATCGGATTGTCTCGGGCGTCCCGACCAACAAGTAGTTAATAAAGTATGGTTGCATGCAACATCAGATTGGGAGGGCCTCGATAGGCGCGTATAAGGATAAGAATCGCATTGTTCTGACGAATCAGAGGGAGCGCATGCGGAAAAGGTGGTGTCGTCGGAGGATTGAGAAGATGCTTCGGACCAGACCGAGGCTGAGGAGGACGAGGCGGAAGAGGCTAGAGAGGAACTGTAAGGGCCATTTTGGGAGGAATTGATGAAGTCCAGCGAATCATGTTCGCTGCACATCATCTTGATAAGGACGGGAGGCTAAGATGTCTAATGACTAAACCTCCAGTCGTCTGTCGAGCAGAGTCAACCGATTGGATCGTTATACCGAGAGATAGACCGTGAAATCTTATCGACCGGGAAGCTTCACAATAGCATATGTGGCTATTGTAAAGCGGCGGATGGATCGAAGAGGGTGGTTTCTAGGCAAGAGTGCTAGTAACCGGGGTTTCACGAACAATCAAACCGGAAGACAGGGCGGGACAGACGACTGGAGTGGAAGTTATAACTATCGCAAGCTGCATTGTGTGGTTATTTGTTTCTACTAAGGAAACAAAGAGTAAGTGAGGTGACGGTAGTCGCACCAGCTAGATCTGCATCGAGCTGGGCTCCTACCTGTCACGAGAAGAGAAGGTGAAGAGGGTGAATTGCAGGAGGTGCGGCTTGAGGCGGTTCGTCGAGGATTTGAGACTTGCTAAATCGATAATCGGAGTCGGGGCGGTTCGAGGTAATGCGTGATACCGGATTGGTTATTAGAGGGCGATGCGAGATCGATTATGCAAGGTACAAGGTGCAAGCGCTGGCTACTACCGATGGACGCATGTGTTGCTGGTGGATTAAGACCGGGTAAGAGGTAGGAAGGTAGGGAGGAACCCGAAGTCTTATAAATTGGAGTTATACCTGAGGCGAAAAAGGCGACGAGTTTGAGACTTTGAGTGAAGGATGAGTCGCGTGTTCGAAGTCCAAGGATAAGAAGACTTGGTGATGGCGAAAAGTGACAGGGTGTATTAGTCTAAGTGGCCTTTGGGTACCAGTTCGATGACTCTTTTGCTGGTGTGAGGTGGCGAAGACAGTCCGATCATTACCGCTATGTGGGCTGTTTGTCTTTGCTGAACCTTTTAGGGGGTGGTAGATGCTGAAAGAGGACCCCGGGCTAAGATGGCTTAGGTGGCTAACCGCGCTGGCTGACTCTAGCCTAGAATAATTTTAGACCGTATTATCTGGGGGTCCCGGCTGACTCCCAACCTTGAACTAGCACGTTGCAAGGAAAAATGACGGTCACACGCGTGGAAGCCTGGCAATGGGTCCAGATTCAAACCCGAAGTGGCGATTAAACCAAGAGAACAAAGGACTGAGAGGAGTTGTTGGTGAGTAGAAAAATAGGAATGAGTACAATTAGGATGTAAGTATAAAGTATGAGTCCGGGGACGCAAACAGCGTTCCTTTGAGTAATTCCGGTGTGGCGGTTGACCTTTTAGAGAGAGTAATGGCAGTAATAATTGTCGAAGGACTGTTAGATATTATTGGAACACAAGAATTGATATTTGAATTCGTTTCGTTCAAACCCTTTTTTTAGAGGTTTCGATGAATCGAGTCTCTTATTTTTCTCCTTTCGATCGGACCGCAAGAGTGCAAGTCAATGCCACCGCGGACCGATGGAGGCGATCAGGGGAGTAAAGGCACACAGAAGAGGGGAGAGTGGCTATAAGAGTAGAATGGTAGTAGCGGACAAAGAACAACAAAAATGTAGAAGTTTATGCGCTAGGTATCGCTCTCTACAATACTCGAGCAGACTTTCAAGAAAGTCGCTTGTCGTCGTCTAGATCTTCAAATCGAACATTGCGGCGGCTTTGTTCGATAGAGGAAAGGGAAACGGATGAGGGCAGCCGACGCATGGGGCACCGACGAGTTTTGAATAACGGAATAGACGCAGAATCGATTCGGCAGCGCTGGGGGGTGGCAGCTGGCGTAGGATAACGCATGTACACTTACGGTCAAGTAGGATGGGGAAAATAACTATGAGCAATGAGCGACAACTCCGAATAAACAGCCCTGACCACCCTGCAGCTGGTCCCGACTAGTTTTGACCAGTCAAATTGATTCTGCCAGTTCAGACAGCCAGCCAAAATAGGGACTAAAATTGGGCTGGGGTGTGGGCAGCGGATGGCCTACGCAGTAAAGAGGGGCGGTTTGGAAAATGGCGTTTTGTTACTGGATGACAAGATTAGTTGGAGTAATGACGAGCCACTCTTTCGAAGGACACCCTCCCATGTACATGTACGAATTAACCACGCCAGATCGAGATTAGTGGCTTCTCTCTAATTGGATGACTAAAGAGCGCAAGTGGGTAGCGACAGACAATCAAACTCACTGCCCCGATATGCACTAGTGGTCCTCCAATACGGTTTAGCTGTTACAAGCGTGAGCTGCAACATTTTAAGCAAGCCATCCATTGCGACCGCCAAGGGCCAGCAAATCTTGAAAGAAGAAAGAACCTTTGTCGACGCGGGAATGATGGCAATTTTCGAAGAGTCATCAATCATTCCTCCACCCATCCAACCAGATCCGCTTCCACCAAATAATCCTCGTCCTCCCTCCCCCCTTCGTTATTTCTTTTGCTCCCCGTCTTGCAGCTTGCAGGTATGCCACCAACAATCAGCCAAGCAATTGCGTGATGTTGTTTATCAAATGGACGGCTACATGTATCAAGCCTGGTAGCGACCCTGCCTTGCTCCAGCGAACGAGGCGTTAATGGCAAGAGACAGGTGACAGATTAGCTTGATTGGTGTTGTTGACGTTTCTAATGCACATAAACATAAATATCTGTACGGCGAGTGCTCTGAAAACAGAGCAATGAAAACATCTGGCTTCGAAAGTTTGCTTCGAGCAACTCGTTTCATTGCCACCAAAGGGCGGCAGCAGCAGATGTGGTGGTAGTTCGGTGTAACACCTACCTTGCATCCTGCGAAATTTTTTTTTTATGTTTGGGGTCAAAGTTGATCTGGCCAACACGAAATGAAATCTCAGCGATCACGATGTTCTGAGTCTAGACACGCCCAGAATTTGCCCTCCGATCCTTCAACAAGGGCAGCGGTTATCCAACGATATCTTGCATGATACTTGAGTAAAGGGTATCTATCACGAGTTTTTCGTATTGGATTTCGTCGCTGGTGGCATTCCTGGACTACATAGGGGCATGTAGTCCGACCCCCGTCCCCCTCCCTGTGGTTTCTAAGGGAAACCCGAAACATACCCTACCTCATGGCCACTGTCAGCCTAGAACTCGTTCCTCACCTTAGGCTCCTACTTCTCGAGATCGATTACTATTTTCGTTCAGGCCTCACAGCCTTGTTTATTCAGGTCGAAAGAACCGGCCTAGAATCAAACGTGGCAGCAAGGCTTTTCGAACGCTGAGTCGAGGCTATCGTCATTTGCTGCCGTATATCGGAGCTTTCTGTTACTTACCTATGTTACCACTGTTTGTCACCGGCCCGCTAGCACAACTTCCTCTGGCTAGGTAGTCACGGTACTACCTAGATAGACTGCTCATTACTTGTTTCGGATAAGAGTCATCCGTATCCGCCTTCTGCTGAGGTTGTGGCAGGTCACAATGCCGAAATACCTAGATATTTGACCATGTGCTTGGAAGGTCTTCTATCGGGCGCAGCTAAAGCAAGCCTCATGTCGCCCTAGAAGTTGTTGAATAAGATCAGCAACTTGTTCGCAACACCGCAAGTGCAATACATAGCCCCTTCTAATCCGATTGGTTTGCATAATCAATCTTTCTATCTATTCCTCGAAGAAGGAATATACATCCATATTCAAACGTTGATACACTGATCAAACTATAGTGAGGGAGACAAGACATCCCTGAGTGGCTCAACCTCGCGCCAGTGCAAACTTCGCCTCACAGGCTGGAAACAACAGGACTCATGGCTCGTAGCTCAGCCTGTCCTCTACAGAGGATAAGACCTTCGAACAAGGCCTAGGAACGCAATGCAATGGCGTCTTTGAATGCAGAACGCGAAGTACCATAGGTACCTAGTGTTCGTCATTGCGTATTGTGGCTTTGATATTCCCTAGATTGTAGCTCATACTATATCGTTTTACGTTGCGAGACCCGCAGCTCAACTTACTGACGTAAAGGACCAGCTACCAAGGTACGCATCTAGTTGAGAAATGAGTGTCATTTGGCTCTGTTATCATGGGTTACGCTCAGCAACCTATTTAGGGGTTCTCTAGATATTCTCTAGGTCGCAGTATACTAACATTATGCCAGCCAATGAATGCGATAACTGCCAACCCCGCCTTGGCGTCGTACAACCATCCTGGTGTACCACAGAATCACGGCAAGTTCCACGACATTTGATACAATATAGCAGCAGCAAGAGAAAGTTAAAGGCCGCCACTCCAAATAGTATCACCATCTATTATAACAAAGTAGCATTATTGAGGGGTATCCGTACTACGATAACCTATGGTAGATCCCCTCCTTCACCATGCTCGGGGGCCATTCAAACGATAACATGGTAACCGAGGTTTTAGGCTGTCCTTCAGGCTCTGAAAACGTGTACGGCATCCACGACTTGTAATAGTAACATCAAGGCGGCAGAGTCATCGAATGCCAGGCAAATTATCGTCAGTGACGACAATATGTTGAAGGAAATCAGCCTGCATCTCATCCAGTATCCCTGGATCTCGAGTTGGGGGTCCAACAGAGGGGTATGGCTGTCACCGCCTACGAGTGTATCAGCAGGGATGTCAGCCATCTCGAAACGAACCTCCCTACCACAGATTTAGCCCATTGAGATCACACCTTTGCCATACCAACCAATTAGACAACATGCTACAACCGTACCACTCACAGCCAAGAGTCACGATGACTCAACTTAAGCTCACTTGGCTAAAACGGCGAATCCAATAATCCATCGGTATCACGAACCAGAATTGATGATTCACCGCGAGATCGGACTAAGGCAATCGTATGCTCTTTGTGCCTCGCTTGACGTTGAATATGAAAAATTTTCCATAGGTCACGTAAAAATTCATCTCCAGAAATTAAGATATCTGAAGGCATAAACCAGCTGATGATGACTAGGTGACATGGAGGGTATGGCAAGCCCTACAAACTCAAACTTCGGGATTTCTTGAAACTGAAGCGCCGTCAAGCGGCCACGAAGGATAGCCGCCTGTAATCACGTCCTAGGTCACCGCGACCAGAGTTTCTCTGCAATCTGATCAGAATCTCATGATAGTCACTTCGGCAAACTAGCCTCTACCAATCCGTTAATTACCTCGCGGATTTTCAGAAGTCGCGTACTATCTAGTAAGTTCCTACGCCTACCCATTGGAGGAAAACTACGTTATTGCAGCCCAGCTCTGTGCTCCGCTCTCTTCCGATGATTCCATTCGTATCATATTAGGTTCGATGTATAATGTGGGCTCTCAAAATACGTGTCTGCCACATGGGATGGCACAGTAGAATTTCTAGAACAAGTGGACTTTAGTATCTCATGGTGGCAGTGAACCCTCTTCTTCGAGGGTCGGTTTGAAACTACGTCAACTGCGCCCTGTATCCATCGATATCTCATGTTCAAGTGCCCAGCGTAACAACTCAGGCGGCAAACGAGATCTTACAACTAATCGCGATCCTATCATCCATGTTGCCTGGATACCTAAAGTAGAACCTCTCGGCACAATATGATTCCTTACCCCGATGTTAATACATCACATGCAGTACGCTTACCCAAATCTGAGCTTTTCAGCTGCAACTAGACAAACAACCTGCGAACTATTTCGTTCGTGATGGTGTGTACTGTAGGGTACAGAACGTCACGACACATCGTGTTTTTAATTGGAATGAGGGCATTGTCTTGCCCCCGCCTCTTAATACGCTCTTAAGCCATGCCCCCGGTACCTTCGTCATCAAATGAGGACCAGTCAGCATGAGTAATTATATCCTGCACTGCCCAATCCACCCACGACCACGGATTCTAGGTCGCCCTTTACGGCATGGAAGGGGTTGATCTTATCGACAATTCATAGAGAATGGTGTTTTCCTATTTTCATATAGTATAATTACCTCAAGCAATTTCTAGAAGCGAAGGTGGGCTGTGTAGGTAAATCTCCGAGACATTTTCTTGAATATCCAGTACGAACATGTGAGACCTTCGTGTGCTAGCGATGTATGCGTGTTGCCAATCTCGAAAGACCCCTGTAACCAAATTCATCGGCTTTAACGAGAAGGCTCAGTCAAGGAGCTATGACGATGTCCCCAATTTACGGGGATTTCCAGACCCTATTCTCGCAGTCGCCTTTCGCCGTCCCCGCATTGAAGGCTTAACAAACACGGGTCGACCAGGATTGCGCCAGGGCCACACCGGCTTAACAGCAGCACCGCCATGATCGCGGACCTGAAGAATTGCGCGTTCATGACTCCATTCTTTCATCTTGGCTTTCTCATCACGAGAACCTCGTAGTTTTTAAGAGCCCACATCTCAAAGACATTCATGCCCTGTAAATGTTTTGAGATTTTTCGTCATTCACGAGGCTTGGACCCCAACGGCTGCCTCATTCCCCCTCACATTTTCTAACAGTCTACGAGCCAACCACGCGGCCGAACCAAGATTCGGAACATACGGCAGCCCGAATTTTTCGCAAGATCTTCACACACGATTCTCGGCCACTCAGGAGTAGCGTAAAGGCAAGCATTAGCTTGGATATTAGTCGCGCGGATTACATATACTGAATGATTATGGATGGTTATGGATGGGGGCCGATCTGGATGGGATATACGGCACGGAGATTTATTTTTTTGCCCTCGAGGTAGCCTACTCGGATGTACCTATATGCACCAGTTGCCTGTTGATGTGAGACCCGTTGGTCAGCAGTATGAGATGCGCATAACAAACACTGAAAGGGGCCTTCAATGGTTCCATACCTACATACAATCCTCTGCAGAACTGCCGTAAATACTACATACATTTAGGTAAAGTTCTAGACAAGTATGCGATCCTTCCGTACGGGGACAGTCCCCGTCGGCTTAGGATTGGTCTTCTGAGCCAACGTACCGCACAAGGTCACGTTATCCTGCCTTCCTGATCGTTCTGGAAGCCATTCCGCCACGGATACTCCTCGAGCAAGGCCAGCGGATCAGCGGTATGTAGGGCGAGAAGACTTCGTCCCTGCGAAGTTGCGATCCCGATTCCTATGATCCCCCGCTTCTCAGCCGTCATCGGTGCATACATACATGTAGTAAGCCTATGTGCCTAGTGGATGTAACATATGCGTGCATACGGCTGCAGAACCGAGGCAAAAATGGCCGATGATAGCTACACTACTGTACCATGGTGGGCGACTCCCAGGCAGCAGCGGATTCTTATTGCTATATTAGGATGTCTAGGGTTACACTATAGCTACGACGTATCAACAGACTAACATGAAACTTAGTTCAGGAGGATATGGCGCACTTAGAGCCTTGTTACCCGTCAGCCTTGATGCACGAGGAAGTATATTTCAGACGGCTGTAGCCCTGGTAGCTAGTGTAGAGGCTATCACGACGCCTTGTTGGCTTGTTGTATCACAGCGCAGGCCGATAGTAGGAGCCTCGGTTGTTAGCCTACTCTAGCATATATGTTGTGGCGTGGCGTAGCTGTCATCGTGGTCACATCATCAAGTTGTGTTGCTGTAAGTTCTCATTAAGCTTCTTACCATCTCCTGATAGTTACGTTGATTACGAAGCATACAGGGTCACAGTCACATAACACAATACAGCAGAGAAATACCAGTTACCTATTTAGGAGAGTCCGGGATCGTGAGACCGTCGTATGTTCATCAGAATACCAACAATACCGCGAGTATTACAAGAGCGACCGATCCCAGGTCCTAGCAGTGCACTAACCTATCCTAGCCCGCCCCTAAATTGCCATACCTCGGGTCATCCTAGGGAACCGGGCTACTCCCAGGGCGAACCCTAGACCAGATCGCCAAGGCGTCAATGAGCAAGCCCCTTCAAAGCGCGAGCTCTTTCAGCCCCCATCCCCATCCTCAGCCTTATCCCGATCGGAATTCCGCTCGCAGATACGTACGTACGTAACTGTAATAGTCCGAGACAAGGCCAGTGCCACCTACCCGCTTAGAATACGGAAACGATAAGCAGCGATACACGGGCAGTGGCTAGCTAAGCTTCCGCCACCATATACACTAAGCCTAGTAATACCGCCGCCGACGAGTCTCCGCCAAGGAGTCAAGCGGGCCCATTTACAAACTGTACAAGACGCCAGGACGCGTGCGCGCTACCACATGATCTCTACGACATGCGGGGAATGCTCGCACACACGGGGCGAGAGGCAGACCCGCGGTTCCGCGGCGGCGCGCTCGCTGAGTTTGATCCCGATATGCTATGTACCTATCTACCTTAGATACCTATATGTATGACCAGGGCGATTTTGGCCCCCACCGCTGCGCTGCGCTGAGCTGAGCTGGGCGGAGCGGCGGTACGTTTGGGCTAAGCACGTGAGGACAAGAAACTGGCTCGGGTATTGTAGCTTGCTCACGGCTGAGCTGACGGGTATCTAGGTAGTTAGTCGATAGGCTACTAGGTTTTGCCGGGAAGATCTCTTGACTGTAAAATTTGAAGATGGTTGTAAGCCATCGTGACCTATATTGTAGTGTATTGCCATCCGCTCTGCTGAGTCATGACCGCGGAGGCCAGTTATGTATGAGCAGAGTGGATTTGTCTGAAGGTTACGAAGGGGCTTGCTGCCTAGGAATAACTCATGCGGCGAGAAGTCTCTTCGTGAAGTCACAGATTGACTCCATTTCCCCCCGTGGTTCCGTAACTGACTCCCATCGTTGACTGCGTGCGGCATGACTACAAGGGAGGGAGGCGTCTTCTTTCCTTCGTAACCTGGTGCCTACAGCAATACAGGGGAGTCGCACAAAAATATCCCGAAGCAGGGGAGGTCGTCGGTGTTGGAGCGGGAACTTGCTTTGCGCCGAGGGAGGTCATGACACTACCCATGGGGAATGAGTCACCAACGTACCGGGTCGACATGGGTTCGCGTTATATGTTAGATTGACAACACCGAAGCGCGAATGTCTCATTGTGAGCAATATGCACGCGTCTGAGAAGATATAGTTGGATACCAAGAAAAGAGACAGGGAGGTCATGGACTTCATCCAAGCAAGGGACTTGAGTAGACCACGGGGACATACATCGCGGGTATGTGAAACAGCTAGCCAGTGATGCCTAGTTGGAAGTCCCGAGTCATATCGGCGCGATGCCTTAGGCATCATTGTTAGCATCGACTCATCCGGCGGCAACTCGATGAACACCCTTGGATTTTCCTAGATGGTGGTCAGGGGACCCGCGCTGCGGGCTTGGGAATTTGTCAAAGCAGTCTTCAGATGAGAACCCCTGGATTTGGTCTGGTTTCTATTGATGGGTAATACGACGCTCAATTTGTCGCTTTTGAATACCTCCTAGTTCGTCTTCCATTGTGAGGTAAGGAACTAACCTGAGAGATTGCACGAATTGCCTATGGACGCAGAATACTTCTCAATATTGCTTGCTGTACGAGTATGCCATTACCACAACCACTACGAGGACCCCGGTTTTAGACCTCTATCTGTGACGTCCAATAATGCACCATATAGATGTTCCAAATAGGGTTTGGCGACCTTGTTTGTGACTCCTATTCAGCCACAAGTTCAAGGCTAAAATGTAGATAGGTGGAAGGGTGGGAAACGAGTATCGAATTATTGATGCCTCTGCAAGGTGTCCAGTGTCTCGCGGGTGATTTATGCGGGACGCCATTCGTAGTGATGAGCACCTTTCGATGGCTTTCCAGGATCCTCTCCCTTCACATTCGGCCTGTCATAAGCATGCGCGCCAAAGAAGTCCATCTCAGCTTCCATGAACTGAGTTGCCAGCATCCCTCCACCGACGTACTTCAGATACTCCAGACTGGCACTGATGGCAGGAACGTAGTTGTCGCACTCAATAGCCTTCAATGTAATCAACTTCAACGCGTCGAAGTTCTTCCGCAGGTCAGCGGCAACCTCGTCAATGAGTTTCATGTTCATAATCGGTTCCTTTGCGTTTAATAGGATTGGCTCGAGGATATCTGCGATGTGGTCTTCCTGGATGATGCAGCCGGCTCTCCAGATCTGGATACACTTGCCCAGGTTGACGTCCCAACCTTCGTCCTTGGAGGCTCGGGCAATGAGTTCAAGACCCTGACAGAAGGAGCAGAGGAAAGACGCGTAGACTGCTCTGCGCAAGTTCTCGATAAGGTTGTCTTTGTCCTTTGCCTCCACGCGCTGCGGCTGGGGAATCTTTAGGTTCTCGACGGATTTCAACCTCTGCGCTCGGTTCCCACTAGCGACGCGGAAGAAATGGCCAGTTGCAATCGTAGGCGCCGCGACGTGTCGATTAGCCGCATCCATCACCGTCCAGTACCCGGTGCCCTCCGAGTTATCGTCGTCCTGCACCACCTTGTCGAGAACATCGTCCAAAACGTAGCCTTCGCCCTTCCCTTCTCCGTGCTGGTCACCTTGGGGCGTCTTTCTCTTCTGACAAATTTCGGACCCAATCTGGATCAAATAAGTGTTCTTTAACTCTCCCTCCGAATTCCACTTCTCGAATATCTTCCCTATCTCATCGTACGAGAGTCCGAGCGACTTGTTGAGGAAGTTCCACGCTTCACAGACAGCGGATAGCATGCCGTTCTCAATTCCATTGTGCACCATCTTGACGTAATGACCGGCCCCGCGAGGTCCCATGTACTGAACACAGGGTTTGCCGTCCGGAGACTTGGCCGAGAACTTCTCGAGCAGCGGAAGCACAAATTCGATAGCTTCTTTGTCTCCTCCTGGGGACATACTCGGCCCGTGTCTGGCTGACTGGTAACCCCCACTGACTCCCATACCAATCCATTTCACACCCTTGGGCTCCAGCTCCCTCTGCCGCCTCTCCGTGTTGCGATAATTCTCATTGCCACCGTCAAGAATGATATCGCCTTCCTTCAGACCATCCTTAATCTTCTCCAAGACAGAGTCGGCGGGCCAGCCATGCGTGATAGAGAAAATGAAGATCTTGCGCGGTTGTGAGTTCAGGCTCTTGGTGAACTCGTGGATGTCTTTGAAGTGATAAATCTTGCCCTTCAGCGTCTTCGTCTGCTCCGCCAGCTTGCGCGCCTGGTCGACGTTCTTCTCTGAAACGTCCCATATCGACACGTCTAGGCCATTCTCGGAGAAGCCGAGGGACATCATTGTGCCCATGTTCCCGGCCCCGACGATGCCTATTCGTGTGATTTGACTGATATCTGCTTTCGGGGCCATGATTTGCGGGTTAGAATCGGGTTGTTAATTGATGCGCCGGCTGTATGCAAATATTGGTGGTTCGGGGGGGGGGGGAAGGAGTAAGAGTGTATATGTTATGCTCCCAGCTTAAAAGAGTTTTCTAATTGATGTACAATATTTCGTAAATCGTAGAGAATAATGCGATTGATGCTGCATCGTTTTTGGGCACTACCTACCTATCTACCTAGGTAGATATTAAATAATCTTGGTATGAAGTTGGAATCTTGACGCAAGTATGTTGTAATAGACTCCGCGAGTGATGACATCCCCATCCCCTGGCGTGGTGGTGATGCAAGAACAACTGGGACTTGTCAGTATAACTTGACATAACTTTTTTGTCCCAAAGAATTATTAATTGTCTATAGGCTCGATGTTGAGTTTGTTAAATGTGGTCCATTTATTTGGAGGTTGGATCCTTTGTTCTAATAGCTTGTCAATAACTGGAATTCTTTCGCTACTAACCAGAGGAATAATTATTGTCTTAATCATGTTATGTTGTAACTGCAATTTGTGTCTCTTATTATCACGCTAGTTGAAATGAGGTAGCATCCAATGTATACGTGAAGAAGAATAGGGGCGAGGCTTCTCCTTTCTGGCGACCTTTGTAGAAAACTAGGTAGTCTATCATGTTGCAAATATATGTACCTGGTTAAAGTAGTTCAATAACAATGGAATAAAAGTGTCTTGAAAATGATCTAATCTAACATATACAAACGAGCGGACAGTCCATTGCAACATATCGCTATGTTGCGAAGACCAAATTGCTTCCATCCCTAGATTCTATTTCCCCTGCACCCATAACTTATGCTCATAATCCAACAGCCTGATGTATCCGATAGTAACTACCAGCATTGAATAGAACTGGCCTGGTCGTTCCAACCATTGGGCATGTTCGCCTTGGCGCCAGCCTGGGAGTCCCAGTGGTCACCCGCGCAGGAGTAGTCCCTAAGAGTCCCTTTCAGCACAGCTACATGGCTTCGAGTGCAAATAAGGAAAACAGGAACTTACTTGAAGAATCGGCAAGTGTGGCCATCGTGGACTTGGAAAGAGCTGACGTGGTCATTCTCATCGCCATTAATCTGGTCTGAGGGGCTTGAGTCAGCTTTGTAGGAAAAAAAAAAAAAAAAAAAAAAAAAAAAAAAAAAAAAAAAAAAAAAAAAAACTAAGTTGAGTCCCTTACAGCAGCTGTTTTCAGGAGCGAAGATGGTCCAGTGAGTACCCTGGAAGTTCCAGTCACTCCAGAGATCGACCGTGATATCGCG
This sequence comes from Hypoxylon sp. FL0890, assembly GCA_022497025.1. NCBI lineage: Eukaryota > Fungi > Ascomycota > Sordariomycetes > Xylariales > Hypoxylaceae > Hypoxylon > Hypoxylon sp. FL0890. The sequence continues at coordinate 119,921 of MU386566.1, read as the reverse complement.
AGCTTGGATAGTGCCAGCTTGGGCAGTGGCCGCAAGGGCGATGATAGAGTTGACGAAAGTGAAGGTCTTCATTTTGAAAGAGATGAGTTCAGTTGATAAGAGGTAGAAGACTGCTTAAGATTGAGAGTATTTCGGTTCTTGGGATGCTGTAGAGATGTAATGGTTTGGATTGGAATTGAACTGCACCGGATATGATCTCTCTTATATATGAGGAATGCGTTATATGAAACCCAACGAGCCTTCAGCTTAAGTGACCATCTATTCTTGAAAAAGACGTTTTACTGATTCCAGTATCATGACCCGAGTGGCTGTACTCATTCTGTAATGAATATGCTCCCAAGTATGCCCCTGGATCGTAAACGTCTAGTTGTCATGTAGACGGCCCATCACAGCGTAACGATTGAATGGATGAGATTTACTTTACTTGCAACAGAATTCGAGGTGAATGATTACTATATTCTCTACATAGGTTTGCTTTATTTATCTTCTTGCTTAATATGGCCATATGCTGCGTAGGCTGATGGAGATCTCAGCTGATATAAGATTCTACCACTAACAGATCTACGACTTACAAACTAGAATAGTGAACAGCCACCCATGGAAGTTTCGGTGACTTGGGATACTATTTGGATATAGAGTACCTAATGTTCATTATCTGGAGCACCATGTTGCGATCGTATTGGCTTCTTGGTATTGAAATACTTTACGAGTTCCAATATTAGAATCTCCTTGTAAGTGATTTCTAGATATTCTCGAATCAAGGGGAATATTGTACTCAGACTGCTATTGAAGCCAAGAATGTTGAAAGTCCCAGTGCCTACCTAGGTAGGGATGAAGCGCACTAAAAAGATACTTCGGTAGCTGGCTAGGTTAGGTACCTAATTATTCTCATCAGCCTCATATATATACTACTTAAGTCACGTCTGATGAAGATTGGAGGAAGCAGTTCGTCATACGAGTCTATTCATTGTTGAGAAACCGGAGATTACGGACCGTGACCATGTGCGAAGCTGCTAATCGAAACGAGCCTAGCATAAGCTGGGATGAGCTCGAGCTCCTAAACAGCCCATTTCTCTCTGGCCTTCACTGAGGGGTGCCAGTCGCCCGTTCCAAGCCGAAAGAATATATTGTACAGAAAGCCCTGATGCCAAATGAATTCCTGTGCTTTTTTTTCGGAAATAATCCCCTTTCCCGGGAACACATGTAATAAGTTCCCCCGAATCGCCTCTCAAATCAACTCATGTGCAAAGAAAGAGACCGATCAACCGAGACAGAGTGATACTTCTTACGATGCCATGTAAGTGCTGGCGTCGATACCATCCTTGGGAAACTCGCTATGTAGCCAGTCAGTAAACTAGCAAATATCCACAAAGGAATTGAATAGAACTTACGGAAGAGCGACTTCAAATCGCTTCTCAATGGACTTCAAGACTTCTTGGTCTTGGTCGGTGCTCACAAATGAGATTGCCAGACCCTTGGTACCAAATCGGCCGGCACGACCAACGCGGTGGAGGTAGGAATCGGCATCAGCAGGCAGATCATAGTTGATGGCCAAGTTGATACGCTCGATATCAATACCACGACCGAATACATCAGTGGCAACGCAGATACGCTTGTTGAATTCTTTGAACTCCTTGTAGCGTTTGATACTGAAGGATAATCAGATACTGGAACGTCTTGCGTGGGTGGACTTGTACATACCGCTCCTCCTGGCTCACGCCTGAGTGCACTGAGATGGATGGGAAATTGCATTCACGAAGCAACTTGTCGAGCTCCGTGGCACGGATGGTGCTTTTGACGAAGATGATGACCTGGTTGAACTGCAGTTCATCGAGAAGTTCATTGAGTTTACGGTTCTTCTCTCGCTCGTCAAGCTTGATGTAATACTGCTGCAATCCGTGGAGCGTCAACTTCGTGTCTTCGTCAACATAGTGCTCGGTAGGGTTCTGCATGAATTTCTTGCAGATTGGCTTCACTTCGTCGGAAAGCGTGGCGGAAAACATCATGACCTGCTTTTGCTGAGGAGTCGCTCGGAAGATATCCTGAACATCGCGTCGCATGTCTTGTCAAGTTAGCTAGAGAGCCAGAATAGAATGTCAAAACGAGATATTAATATTCTTACCGATAGCGTCAAGCATCTTGTCGCACTCGTCGAGGACGAAGATTCGAACGCTCGTGAGGCGAAGGTACTTGTCTCGGACAAGAGCGTTGAGACGACCCGGAGTACCGACAATGATATGAGGATGTGTCTCCTTGTTCTTGAGAATCTCGGCATCCTTCTGGATGGGAGTACCACCGTAGAAGACGCCAGTCTTGATGTCGGGCATGTACTTGCTGAAACGATTGTACTCGTTTCGAATCTGGAAGGCCAACTCGCGGGTATGGCACATGACCAGAACTGAACACTCGCCAGCAACAGGCTCAACCTGCTGGAGGGTTGTGAGAACGAAGACAGCCGTCTTGCCGAGACCGGACTTCGCTTGGCAGATAATATCACCTCCGAGGAGAGCCTGGGGAATGCAGGTTTGTTGGACTATAGGAATCGATCGAATGTTAGATAGGCTTTCCAAGAGAGGTAAGGGACGCGAAGGTGGGAATTCGACAAGGTCCGTCCATCATCGCAGCATCGATCTTAAAATTTGAATCCATCCTTGCGGCCTTTTCGACGGTTCCATCTATAGATGGAAAGAAATGGGCGTGCTCGTGGCAGCACCAGCTTTCTGGGACGTACGCGTTGGCTCGAGGCCACGTTTACTCGTCCGTTGTCGACATTAGACTGCTAGGATCCATGAACTCTAACAGGTTCCCCCATGCCTTAACGTTGCCCAAGGCCATACTAGCCACCGAGACTGACGCGATAAGCACGAGTCTCCTAAGCTCCTCAGGCAACCCGACATAGCTTGCTCCTCCTTAAAGCTCCCCTTCGGCAGACTGACAAGAAACATAGCTAAAATGCATAATTTTACGCGTTGATATTTTGTTTCTCCGACGGTCTTTGCTTTTTTTTTGTTTGTTTGCTTGCTTGCGATGTACTTGCGAGATGGACGGACGCTTGAGGAAGGAGGGATGTATGACTTTTGAAAAGCTGGAACGTGTAAGATGTAAACTAACCCTCCGAAGGATGTTCGAAACCGCAGTCGGCGATGGCGCGTAGAAGCTCGGGCTTCAGCAGGAAATCACGGAAGCCTGTGGCGTGGATACCGACATAGGATCCCTTCTTGTCAACGTTATTGCCAGAAGCGGCAGCGTCGGCCTTCTTGCCGTTGGTGGTGGTGGCCTCGTTAGTGGCCAGCTCCTCATCGGAGTAGTCGATGAGATCCTCTTCAGCCGACATGGTGATTGATTAATGAGCTTGTCTTGGTTGTGGATATCGCAAGGCTTAATATGGATTGAAAGAGAGACGAATCAATTAAAAGTGTGCGTAGAAAAGAACTCGTAAGGTTGAAAGAAAAAACGGGAACGCGACGAGTGGTTTATGGCGGCGCGCAAAGTGATGCGGGTGCGATGCGTGAGGCTCTCGAGGTTGAACGGGAGATGGGAGATGGGAGAAGAAAGATGTTAGGAAAGGCTGGAAAGATGGATGGTCAGAAAAGAATTCAACGTGCATGAGCTGATGGAATGCGCGACCTGTTTTTGGCACTAGCCCCAATGTGGTCTAGCGTCGTGAATCACGGGGCTGTACACTACCATTGGCTGATTGGGGCTTTGCATGAAGGCGGCTAAATAACGGAATAATTCCCCAGATTTTATTTCCACAGCCCAGGGATTTCATCATCGCGTTACTTATCGCAACAGAGTATACAGATACGTACCTGACCTGAGTAAAATTTCACACTTTTGCCACGAGAATCTCAAAGCTACAAAAAGAAACGAAATTAATAATCTTGAACGCCGTTGGCCCCATGTCTTTGTAACAAAGTATCCGTCACAGAACTTCCCAGCTGGAAACCGAGACATGGGGAAATACAAGGGACCTGGCAGTGTGCCGAACCGGCCAATCTATTCTCGAATATCCTACTTATATCAAGCAGCAGCATATCTGGCAAGCCAGTCTGATTTCAAAGCCTCTGACACCGTGACTCAGGCTTCCGAAGGCACTGGTCAGGAGACATCCAAAGAATCCAAACAAACACCATGTACACATCGCTCCAATCACGCACTGTCCAGACGCTTAATCACTGATCTCCGGTCTTCATCTTTAAAGAGTCAAATACGTCTATCTCCAGCTTTGAAGCATACAATTTGCAAATCATGCGATACTCTGCTCATTGAAGGGGAGACAAGCAGCTCAATTGTTGAGAACAAGAGCAAGGGTGGCAAAAAGCCATGGGCTGACGTACTCGTCGTCACATGTCATGCCTGTGGAGGAGTGAAGCGTTTTCCGGTTCAAGCCCCTAGGCAGAAGCGGCGACCAATCCGGGAGAAAGAATCAAAGGAGAAGCTTGAGAAGAACCTACAGGAGACCGACGTTGTAATGGAAGGGAATTGAATACCTCCATACATGTCCAAACTACCAGACAAAAAACAGCTCCATAACCTCTATTCCTATTCCCACCAAGACAGGAACTCTTCTCCAATGCTTCAGAGAAGACGGCGTCTCGAAAGTCCTAGTCCCTGTGCCTTTCATACGATTCTTACAGAGGGTAGTCACACTTCAGGTATGCTTTCATGGCTAGGCTCTATGAAAATTTAGGTAAATGCGTGCTAACCATGCAGCCCTTAGCATGGCTGTGGTAAGCAATGTCAGCTTTTCAATTTGGTTCTCAACTAATTCACGTCTCTCAAGGCTATCGCAAATATGCCGGCAATTGGAAGTACTCCTACCTACTAATTTCTCAATGTACCATTCTAAGATGGCCTACTTGAGCGACAAGCTTAGGATTGAGAAGATCAATATGACCCAGGTTTCTGATTGATGTTCTCAGTGGGATCCGGTGCTCACCTTGTATACAAATACCAACAGTGCAACACTCCGAGCCACGATAAGATATTCTGTCTCAGCATGCTCGAGCCCCTTTACGGAAATATGGCTTTGGCTCAAGCTCAGAGAGTATCGGCATAATTTTAATGCTATTAGCCGCCGTATACTCGCTCTGCCTCGTCTACCACCTGTCTGAACTCTGAAATCCTAAATTCACTCCCGATGTATCCGCTAGGTCCAAAAGAATGGGGAGTGGTGCCGAAGCTCGACTCCTGCTTTTGTTCTGTACTGCGTCAAGTACTATACCATACTGAATCAAAGCGAGGCTCACCGCCAGGAGTTTCTAAGGTGGTGCAAAGCCACCTTCACGTATCTGTCATGATGCAATGTATTTATGGCCAACCAATCTCAGTTCGCAGCTTATGCAGCCAGCGATTGGTCCGTAATACAGAGATAAAGCAGGCTGCGTCTTAGCACTACCTATTTTCCGTTCTAAGAGGGGAACGAAGGCTACTTGACTTCCAAGATTACAGCTTGACGTCGCCCACTGGCTCTCAATCTATTCAATTGACGCTAATTCACCCAGAATAATGGCGTCTATCGGGAACTTCAACGCGGCGGCCGCTAGTTTGCGCACCGAGGCCACCAACGCCCTGGTGAATATCAATCTTGAGCTCAATTTGTTTACTAAGCGGGTTGAGCCGCCACAGGAGTATGTTGGAGTCGGCCAACATCTCGCGCCCACCCGCCGACACGAAGCACAAGAAGGCGCCCGCCATACAATAGCTAGAAAACTGGGGCTATTGTTCAAAGACAATAGGATGCTACCTTCGACACCGGAGCTTATCAAGGCATACGGGTTGCGAGCTTCAGAGATCGCCCGGAGCTCCGCTGCGAACCCACGTGGAAATGTCTCCCACGGGGCCTTTGCTGGAATGATAGGGGCTGATGCAACGACGCTCTGGGCAGCTGCCACCTCGGGCCGTTCTGCTTTACAGTGTCATCTCCTAGCTTGTCTCCTTGCCCGAATATGGGAGCCCGCCGAAGCTACATCAATCTGGGTCGAGATTATAGCCAGGAGGAAAGATGAGCTCAAGTTGAAATTGGCTGAAGAAGGGGAGCTAGGTCGAGATGTGCTCCATGCTGTTGTCGAGGAATTCTTACGATCAGACTTGAGAGACTGGGATGCTAGCGTAAGAGCGTGGATGCGTGTGGCAGACTCGGTCATGGCTAGGCAACAGACACAGGCGCATCTGATTATCGACAATCTAAACCTACCCGTGAATTCGAAACCCGATACTTACGACAGTGTTATGAGTGTCTGGTCCTCGGCTATGAATCAAATGGAAAATCTCCTGAAAGGTGTCCCTCTTCAAGTTCATGGCGGGGACATCCTTCTGGCTTTGCTATCCTGGCATCTGTACCCTGACATGAAGTATCTCTCAAAAGAAGATCGATATATCGAGCAACAAGACCCTCTTGTCCAGGGCCGAGGGATTCTGACCTTCGGTTTAGAACCTTTTGTAAGTCAGTTTATTGGGCACTTCCGTTGTCTCACTTGAGATACTATGGGCGCCTACCGGTCACGAGGACAAGATCCGTAAGAACCAGCGACAGGGAGAGAATCACAATCGACGAAATGCTCTGGGCCGTGGTTTCAGCCTACATAGCCGACTGGGACGATGGTTCCATTCCAACGGAAGACCTCCTTGGTTTTGTTGGTGACGTAGCGATGAGGCTCCATGGGTTCTATGACTTCAAAAGTTCCTCCAGGGCCACCAAGTCAGATTCACTCGGGAAGAAGAATGAAAAGGTCGACTCGTGGTTGACGATGATATCCAGGATCTGCCTAGAATACAAAGGTCGATTAGGCGAGGAAAGAATCCGCAAGCTCAAGGCGATGGGTCAGAGATTTGGCAACTTTGTTGGCGGCCCGTTCCAGAACATTTTCAGCGTATCAAAGTATCTCGAATTTGGGAAAAATTTGGAAGACAAGATCAGTCTCCTTAGGGAGATTACTGCTTCCAGTTTGAAAACAGATGCCAGGCCGAAAGAATACGAATTTCTCATCATCTACAGGCGGTCATACGTTGACGACTCCGCGGAAGGCAAGGGTCTGAAGTTTGAAATATATGAATACGCAACGGCGTGCCCCGAGCACGGTGTGTCGGGGAGCTTGTCTAGAATCAATGACGACACCCTGAGCCATCGTCGATGGCTATCCGTCAAGCTCGATGACGCTGTTGGAGCGAAATACTTGGAAACGGTGAAATGCCGTCTTGAAGAAATCAAGAACATGGGCGAGAAGGCTACTAGTTTTAGTGATTATTCACCCCTCTTCGGCCACTGCAGAAGGAAGAGAACAGTCTACCAACACTCCTCGCGTGATCCAAACGAGCTAATTCATGTCCATGATTCCAGACGAGAAGCCCGAGAAGCTCGAGGAGCCCGAGACGGAGGACACCACAAGGGTGACAGAGATTATGTGTATATGAAGGCTCATACCGGAGCTGGGCCGACTGCGAAGTTTGATGTTGTCCATGGCTGTATTGATTCAATTGCCCTCCTTCGTCGCCGTCCTTCGGCTGTTGTTCATCAAGAAGGCAAAGATCCGCCCTTGGTGCAAACACCAGAGACGAGCACTTGGGACTTATCAGCTAAGAAAATTACGCAGCTCTTTCATCCAGACGCGGTGGACTTCTCAAAATGCGCATTATCGTTACAGTTCACAGCGAAGCATAACACCACTCTTCTGGGGATGACTTTCATTGAGAGCTTATACAGAAACTGTCCAGGAGCAACAGTAGACGTCCGAGCGGTACAATTTAACTTCTACCAGGCATTATGGTTGAAGTCGGCCATCAAACAGCTTATCTCTACAAAGGATGTGCTTGTCGACGATGACCATGTAATTTCCAAACTAAGCGTACAAGGGATGAATACCGCAACCTGTTTTGCTTGTATCGCTATGATGGAGACCGGCAACTACAACTTGAACCCCGATGAGCTGCAAAACGTCTTTGCGATCGGTGCAGCCGATTCCCTGTACATTGCATCGGCACTCGTTGAGGATCCCACAAGTAAAATTACTTGCCCGGTTAAACGATTCATAGGCAATATTGGAAGGGCAGGCATGGCATTCATGGTCCCCCCGAAGGATCCTGAAATCAAATCCTATGACACAATAGATGAGTGGTACCTGTATGACCATAAAGAGTTTGATGGAGCAATGGATGATTGCTTCGAAGGAACAAGTCTCCATCTTTCCTTTTCGGAGGCATCCCAAGCTGTTAACGTTGACTTCTCAGGCGGGCGAGACGTAGAAGCGTATTTTCTCGAGACGCTCATATCCGTTCATGATCGAGAGACCTGGATTGCTGAGTTGGACATCCTAGGAGCCTTAAGAAGCTCTCAGGATCGCCTTGTGCGGGGGCTGCTCGGGTCGAAGTCGTGCAGCTGCAGACCTGATTCTGCCCGGGGAACCAAGATCATTTCTATAGATAACTTCGCAGAGATGATCGTACCACCAAGGCAAGCCGGCATTATTCGTGCCAACGGGAACTGGCAGGCTCGACTAGCCGCCATGTCGATTTGCATCGCCAAAGGCTACAAAGTCATCTTAAAGCCTGAGGGAACATGCTGGGGTTGTCTCTCAAAAGCATCGCTTGGAAACATTATGGTTGCGTCTATCGTCGAGGGCACCGATGATGTCGTGGTTATTTTATGAGGCTTCATCTGATACGTTCTCCATTCCACCTATGCGAAACCCGTTCAAGCACACTACTTAGAAAGCATATTTCGGGATTTGAAGTGGATATATACCATGGCATACAATGGATTTGAGAACATACTTTATTGCTGAGATCTATGGAGCTTGGCAAGCAACCTCTTTGGCGTTTCCTAGCACTCGCCATGTGGCTGGCTTTCAGGATTTCGTCTAGGAACTTCTGATCTACCCTTTACGCATGTCGAATTTTCGTTTCGTCTGTACTTATCTCGATTTGAGGGCTGTGCTAAGGCTTTTCGACATATGAAATCATCATTAACGCACGTTCGACCCCTTGCTGTCTCACCATGCTGGTGGTTAGAAAAAGCCTAGCATTTTATATGTTATAGATATGCTCAAAGATCACTTCGTCAGATTAGTGGCTTCCCCTTTCTGAATAACCTGCTTAATCTCGTCCAACCCACCTAACCTCTTAATAATCTCATCGGAAATGCTATAGGGCATCATTGTCGAAAGCCACGACAGCCCGGCCGATTCCCCTCTCCAGATAACGCGCGGCGGATTCTTTCTCAGCAAATCCTGCACGACTTGTTCCGCCCACTGGTCTGCCGGCGCGCCCTTGTCCTCAATACCCTCCAGCCTTAGTCGTTTCTCCACCAACTCCCTCACAGGCTCGTAAATCGAGCCTTTTGGCAGCGACGCCTCGTTCGAGGCCTGCGCATTCCTCATGAAATTAGACTTGAGGACTCCGGATTTCAATTCGACAACCTTGACACCAAAAGGTTCGATCTCGAGTCGAAGATGGTCTGATAACATGGCCAGCGCGGCTTTCGACGCGTTATATGTCGCCTGAAACGGCAAAGGGACCACGGAGGCGGCAGACGTGTGATTTACGATAATGGCTTTAGGCGACTTTATTAACAACGGCAGAAACGCCTGCGTCACGGCGATATGTGACCAGACGTTAATATCAAATAACCTCTTGGCTTCTGCGATGTTAATGTCCGACACGGGCATGGAATAAGACTGGCCGGCATTGTTAACCAGTATATCGAGGCTAGGCACTTTCTCGGCGCAGGCGGCGATAGAGGACTCGGATAACACGTCAAGAGTGAGCACTTCGATGCCCATAGATGCCAGGCCCTCAGCCTTTGACTGATTTCGAACGGTCGCGTGCACCTGCAGACCGGCTTTATGGAAGGCGACTGCTAGAAAGGCACCTATACCGCCGTCTGAGCAGCCGGTGATGAGAACAGACCGCTTGGGGTCCGGCATTGTTATTTGGCGAGAGGAACAGGATTGGAAAGACGGTTAATTACTTCAAGGGCGAAGAAGCCGTCGGACTTTTAGATGCTGCGCTGCGCTCCTACGCTGTAATCCTCCACTAAGACGTTTAGGGCAGATCGTCAGCCGCTGGTAAGATACAGGATTTCGGCCTGGAGGCCCTAAAGCGCCTATGCGCTATAAATTTCCCCGTACCATCCGAAACCTCCATTCATTTGGTCGAATCATGCCTATGTTATCAACCTGAGGTGGATTTATTGTTCTTGGATATCGCCTGCCCTAGCAACACAATCATTACTCACCACGTCATTTTGTTCGTTGTTCTCCAACCATAACCGAGTGTCTTTAATCTAGTCAGAGAGGTTATTTTGAACGCAACGGCCGGATCCATCGCTAGTTGAAGATTATGCTGCCGATCTCCTTTATTAGCACGGGGAGGCATCGGAGCCACGAGAGCTTGGCTAGGCTGCTGACGGTTGACACTCTCAAACCCTAGATAGTCAAGGGCGAGACTCATAGCCGAGTATACCCCTTCGCTGTTTTCCCGCAGGACCAGCGAGCAGCAAATACCAGTATTGTTTTGGGTCTGTCCAACGATAACAGTATAGACAAGGTCGCCGACTTCGACCCCAGCATTCGCAATACCCCATCCGCCACTGGAAAGTTCCACCTTCGTCCAGCCTTGTTGGGACTGAATCAAGGGGCTTTTCTCCCTAGGATGTGCCTGAAGGGAACGCAAGGCATTCTCCTCAAGACCTGGCCGAAAGCCTAAGAGTAGCTGTCCGAGCCCGGGGCCACGCTGAAGCTCTTCCAGCAGCTGAAGATTCTGTCTCTGGGTCTTTTCCTCTTTTGATTCGTTAACCTTTTCGAGAACTTCACCCGCATTTTCGAGGTTGGTGACAGATAGAATGTGGCCCTTATAAGAGGCTTCGGTTGTAATGGCCGGCAACTGCGAAACGCGGCCGGACGCAAAATGAACTGAGAAACAGCAATTTGCCAGTGAAGACAAGTTGTCTGTATTTGCTAACCGGCAGGAATTCATAGATAGGTCAACACGCCCTAGCGTTTCCTGTAGAAGTCCGTAACGCTGCAGTTGCGTCTGATGGCGGGCTGTCAGGTTTGGTGAAGCTTCGAACCACTCCAGCATATCGAGAAGCAAATCTTGAACGCCCTTCTTATAATCTGCCTTGCACACATCCTGAATCTTGGGCTTCCGCATTTCAGGCAGCCCTAGGAGAGCAAAGACTTTATCACGGCGATCAAAACACTGTTGCTGTTGATAGCGTACTAGAGCATTGAATAACGTAGGGGCAGGCGGCTCCTGCTTCGCCTTCAGATTGTGAGGAGTTAAACCCGATATATGTTCGAAACCAGAGCTCCTAATCAGCTGAGAATGGCTCTCCTGGCTGAGACCGTCCGGGACGATGAATTCACTCTCGCCCACCATTCGCTCGACATACAACCACGGGGTCTTCCTTTTGCCGCATATTAGGATTCGCTTAGCTGCGAGAATGTTCTCCTGCACAATCCACATTCGACTGAAATACGGGTTTTGGCAAAGCCATTGAACCGCCTGGTATATCTTATGGTGGTCCTGTTGCGGGGTAGGGAAATTGTCTTGGTCGTAATGCCGACGATAATGCTCGACCACGTCGAAGAACATAGCTGCATTGTCATCGGTATCCGCTTTCAGACAGATGGCAACGCTTTCTGCCTTGGAGTAGATCTGGTCCATCAACTTTATCTGAGCGCTTTTCTCATCGTCATCTTCGTCCCGTTGATTGATACATATCGCATCAATCCAGATGTAACGTGAGAGCTCGTGGTGCCTCAAGCCGCGTAGACAAGTATATAAGTTGGGCCTGGCATACATACGTTTGCCGTCGATAAGTATATCTCGCCCGCCTTGGGTGTCGCCCCACGTGTAAGAGAGCGCGACGTAAGGAACCGGTGGATTGGCGTTGAAGTCATGGTGCGACAGCGAACATTCAATCAACTCTTCGTTGCCTCTCTGGGCGGGCAAGATGCGAAGAAGTCGAAATTGACCGGGTTTTAGCGGAATATAAGTATATTCCTCCATTCTTGTAAGGTTAGGCCCAGTACTCATTATCATCTTGTGTCTCTGTGAAGTTGCGAAGCTGAATGGGATGGTAAGAAAAGAACCGGATATCCTTCGTTACACAACGCAGGATTCGACGTCATCGTCTTACACCAAGAGGGGTGCATCTCCTATAAGATATCTGGTTTATATGAGATTCCTATATTTCATCCAAATAGTAGGTACAGACAGAAGGATCGAGAGGATGAGCCCCTGAGATCGATATCTGGATAAAAACCGTGATGTTGGAGCCATTTTGACAGGAGTGGGCTGTAATTAGGGGGGGTTATTGCGCTTTGAGACACTATAATGGCCCGTGAGCTGCAGGACATCACCCGCTATAGTGAACTTACATACTGGCTTACTCGTTGATTTGATTGAATTGAACCTGTTGCTAGACCTGTCTGTCAACTAAACTAGTACCTAGCTTCCAGGCGAACATTCAAGTCAATAGTCAGTTAGATTGACTGTCAGGCTGCTCAATTAGATGTTAGATTTGTTTGTATATTTGTGTTGTCAGGACATATCGAAGTTGAATTCTAGCTACTTGAAGATATCATGTAGCACGGACCATTCTTGGCCCGAGAGCTTCCAGGTTAGATTCCAGTTGATTAGGGAGACAATTACAGAGGGCTCATGCGCTGCAACACACTCCTGTAGTTATGGCGGCTTATGGTGCTATAGGCGCTATATTATAGTGTATTCCTCTAAGAATGTCGGGCCGACATCATGGATTTGGCAGCTTCGCGTTCCGCCTCAACTTCATCTTTTATTTCCACTGCGAGCTTTTGCTAGAATTAACTCAGTTCTGCCATATGCATAAAATGAAGCTTGAGACTCAATAAACACCTCTTTTCTATTTTATTCGAACTTTTGCTATGCCAAGAAGGCCAATTCGCGTCTTTCAGACTTGTCAACCTCCACCTGTCCTACGTAGCTATTGTACAGTTGAAGCAGATACGACCGTTCATTCACTGCCACCACACCAGTTACTCAACTCTTCTCGGAAATATATCGATATAATGGCAGCGTCAAAACCGAGACCACTATTCATCTACGGAACACAGTGCGCTACGCCTCTCCTCGCCTGGGCCTTGACAGGAGATGCATCAAATACTTCTAACGTATCTCGGCTCATCAACCCAGCAAAAGTGCATGGTTTTATACGAGTTTCGGTTCAAAACTGTGACTATCCGGCAGCCGTCAAGCATGAACCACGTTCGTCAATATATGGTTATTTGCTCACACCCGAGAGGACATCTCAGCGCAAAAAACCTGGACGACTTCGAAGGCGAAGCATACAAGCCAGTACCCGTGGCCGTCACAGTTCTCGATTCCAATGAAAATGCTCGAGAGGAAACAGTAGACGCCGATATATACGTCTGGGCCGGCGACAAAGATATACTGACAACTGATCCATGGGTACTGGAAGTATTCAAAAGGGAGAGACTGGAACATTGACTGGAACTCTTCCAAGGAATGGAACTCGTGGGCGAAGACGAGTGAGTCACCATGACAGCGTACCCATCATCTCCTCCGGCCAATCCAGCCACTTATGCCATTTCTCGTCCAAGTGCAATCGCACACTCCGAATTAGCAGCTGACCGGCGCTTCCTATAACCCATACTTCCCGGCACGTGTGTAACAGTATGGCGTAGTACGCAAGCACAAGCATAGCCTCGGGCGTCCTTTCAGATGCGAGCCGCAGAAAATCAGCATTAATTATCACCGGCCACGAGAGCAGGGACAAGAACGTAGTCGCTTGCGAGGAATCCACGGCCTGCGTCCCGTCGACGCGGGTAAGGAACCATTGGATTCGCTCCAAAGCATCCGTGTAAGTCGCCTTCTCGTCATCGCTCAGTCCTTCCAAGCTTTGGATATGATTCTTCAGCTCAGCCGTGTGAGGCCCTGGTTCTCGCCGCTCTACGATCCTCGTGCCCTGCTGCAACACGAACCCCATCTTGGACTCGAGCATCATTTGCCACGCTTCTGCCGTGACGGCTCGGATCCCGCGATGCAGCTGCATGTAGTGGATAAACCGATCCAGATACCCGTAGACGTCGTCCGATTCGGTGGTCTCGCATAGAGTGTGCAGGGTCATGAACCAGGTAAACATCAATATCGCAACACAGTTTTCGCGAGTGACTTTTGTCAATTCACGGTTGAACTGGCTGAGGGCGTGAGTCTGTAAGCCGACGGCATGGTGTTTATAAAACTGAGCCTCGGTAGGCTCCAGGTGGGCGAGATGAAGCGCTGCGAATGCCAACATCTCGTTCATTAGGAATGGGTATGATACAGCAGTCTCGGCAATCATGGAAGATGAGAGTGACTTCTCGGGATCGTCCGACGAAGGCGGCAGGTCAAAGTCGGTACTGACACTGTGATGGAAGAGTCTCATATGTGTCATATTGGCATCTTGGATGCTTGGGAATTCACAGCTTGGGCTGGTACGAGAAGATTGAAAAGAGGACGGGGATGCATCAGATTGAAGCGAGTGAACTGGGGGAGTTGGACTCAAAGATCCTGCGCCCACGCCCGCGGTCGGGAGGTTTGGCTTTGATATCAGGTACGAACAATCTCTCGAGCTGATTGAGCAATTCCCGCAAGCAGGTCTATGCTCATCGCACTAATTTTCTATTATTTAGTATATAATAACTAAACTTGTATATTGGTGGCGGGCTTGGTTACCTTGATATGTCGACGCTTGCACTCGGAACACCCAGCCCGAGATTTTCGATGGGAACGACGAGGCATTGTGAACCCCGCGTAGTAAGCCGGGGTGCCGGGGGCTCGGATAATCTTTCACAATGATCAACCGATTTTCTACTACTGTCAGTGCATGCGGCGACAGCAAGAGATTTATCGCACGAAGATTGTGGCGGAGTAGCACACAATATTCTTGGTGTGTTTAAGCTCATTGCTCCGAGTCAGGGGGTAATGGGCCGCCCCGGCCCCACATACTCTGCTCCCGGAGCGAATACGACGGGGGTGGTCTCATATAATCCTAGAGGGTTACAAAACTGAAGTATTAAATGGCAGCCTAGCTGACCTAACTGATGTCGCTCTATCTATCTATACATCTATTGTGTGACAAAAGAAAACCAAGTTCCAGCCTATTACCCCCGAATCGCTTACAAGGCAGATTTATAATATATCATAAGATCTCGAAGGAGAGAATACAAGCTCTCTCACTTAGAAACTATCGCCGAATAGTTCGAGTTACTGAATCTTCCGCCTGAGGTTGGATTCTGGCCTTGCTCTGCAAGATTTACCTCCGTCCCGTCTGAATGCATCCATTGGGCTTCCGGAGACTGCTTGAGGTTGCTTGGATGCCACACAAAGAAGACAACCATGACCGTCAACATCAGGACAGCGTCAAAGACATAAACAGTCCACTCATGCGAGAGCAAGTATCCGTCCTGACCAGCAGCAAACTCTATCGTTCGGAAAATATTCCGAATCATGATCATGGCGCTCACGCCATAGAGCATATACATGCTCATTCTCCAGCCCATAGCATCGTATACCGGCGCAGCAACCTTATGTTTCTGGTACCGGGTCTGGAAGATAACAGCCGTGATAATGAAAAGACCGAACATGATAATCTGGAGGATCAACCCGCCCACAACGATCTTCTCCCCCATGTCCGCACTTCCCCCCTTAGCCATGATACCGGCTCCGCCGCCTTGCACAAAGAACGAGATCAAGTCTCCCGCAACGAAGACTTTGGTCAGGATATTAACGGGGATGAGCGAGTACGGCTCTCCGTGCACGGCTCGGATGATCCGGCCGAGAACCATGTATATTGACGCGGCGAAGAGGACGGGCGGGAGCAGGATCAGCATGTTTTGGATGATGTACGGCATCAGCTGGCTTGTTCGGTTGTGCGCTGCTGCGCGTGCGCAGTACCCTACGACTTCCACTTTGCGGTCGTTAGAAGAGCCGGGTCTTCACTTATCGAGAATGGAGAGTTTCAGCTATGGTACTTACTCATGCCTCCAACCACAAACGGCAAGCAGAACCAGAGCTTCGTTTTGTATAGGCGGAAGCCGTGAGCGCCTGTGGCTCCGAGAAACAATAGGGCGAAGATGACGGCTGCTGGAATCGAGGGGAGATATTTCCATAGGTAGTAACCACCCTTGTACGGCTCGAGTTGGGCCATGGCGAATAGTTAGGTAAATAGGGTATCTTGAGTCTAGGATGCTTTCTCAAGGTTCGGTCACTTCTAGGAAGAGACAGTTAAAACTGTTGATATGATTGAAAGGTGATATAGAGAGCTCCATGTTGCTTTCAAGCCGAGCGATGAAGTCTCTATAAATATCAAGCTGTTTATCTCGCTCTTTTTCATCCCGTAAATTCACCATATCGAAATACGTATACGCGGATATCAAGCTGCGACATATAGAGAATACTAAGTTGACTACAAAGTGATTTGAAGCATGCCCATGTGATAAGCCTCGTAGTACTTGCGTGCATTGAAGATTGAAGGCCGGACTGCTGCGTTGATAGCTCGATCGTGTCGTATACAGGTACGAGCCAATGAGAAGGAGCTCTATACGCGGAAATGGCATCAGTGGATCTCCAGCGGGCCCCATACCGAAGACGACGGGCCATTCGACTAGGCAGCCAGATCTGCCCTACGAAAACGGAACTACCCAGCCAATGAGATTGTGTTCTTTACGCGTATATCTCAGCTATACGAGTCAATTGATATCTATGCCGAGAAGTCTATATCAGTAGGTAGGTAGATAGGAGATCAGACATATCAACAACCATGAAATGTTAGGCATCAATAATTCTTCACACCCGCTTCGCAGCTCTCGTGTCAGCGGATTGGAACGAAAAGGCAAAGGGAGAGGAGTAATATGTACAATTCTATTCACTGCTATGTTACTATGTCGGCGGGAAACATGCCGGCTAGCTCTCCCCCAACTCCCAGTCAGAATGTTCTCACGACTTGCAGTATCGTCCAACACACACGCCCATATGTTGGAAAGGTATTCTATAGCACTGCTAACAGTAGGAACCGCATCTGGTTCCTTGACTGATCAAATTTTTTAAACCCATTCTCATATTGCCCTCTATTAAAATAAGTCCGCTTGATCGCGGCCCCTTAGCTTACTCACCAGCCCGTAACCCTCCCATCATACCAAACCATCTTCCCGCCACACTTCTCCTTCGTAGATCCAGCAATCATCCTTACCAACCCATCGCAAGACTCTCCAGATCATCAGGCGCTTTCTCCAGCCCCAAACCTCGCGCGCCCGCATCGCCCAGTTCAGTCGAGACCCAGCCAGGACACAGGACAAACGCATTAAGCCAATCATCCTCAGCATTGATCGGGATCGTAAGCCAATTCACCGCCGCCTTCGACGGCCCGTACGCTGCATTCGGTACGGGGGGTTGGTCGCTATTTGTCGCGCGTTAGGAACGACTTACTCTTCACCAGAAGCTCATTATCCCCCCTTTTCCTCCCTAACTCGACCTCTAGGGAACTCACCCAAGCAACCCAGACGCCGACCCCATCGGCGCAAAAACCGGCTCCCTCCCCGCCTTCCGCAGCAGCGGCCGCGTAGCCTGGTACAGCGTCACCACACCATACACATTGGCTTCGATATGGGCCCTTATATCATCTATCTTCACATCCGCGACCGCGGGCCAGACATACGAGACGCCGGCGTTAGCGATGACGATATCGAGGCGGTCGACCCCATGTTTCTCCTGGAGCTCCTTAACCGATTCGAAAACGTCCGTTTCGACTGTTGCGTCGAGTTGGACTACAATTAGTTTGCTGCCCTCGGCCTTGGGGAGAAGGGAGAGAGCCTGTGAAGTTGGGTGTGCTGGGTTGCGGTTCGCGGCGATGACGATGTGGTCTGGCTGCGCGAGGTACCGCTGTAGAAGCTCCTTACCTAGGCCCCGGTTTGCGCCCGATATAAGAATGATGGTTGGTGCCAACGAGATGGTAGTGACAAGTGAATGCGGAGTACATTAAAGCATCTGAGGTTGAGAGTTTGTGCGACGAAGAGTGTGCTCGTGTTTTATGTCGATGAAGTTGGTGATATCACCAGCCAACACCCCGACCGGGGTATGAAACTGTCCGCGCTGATGAATCGTGCGCCAAGCTCCGTGATGGCATAGTCAAGCCGAGTTTCGGCTCTCAAGTGAGCAGTGCTGAGCACGGTATACCACTAAGAATTAAAGGTGCCGATTAGCGATGTTCGAGTATTTTCGAATGGACTGGTGTTCTGGAGGCTGAGAAGCTTCGTAGTGGAAATTTTTGGTCTTCCGAGCACTTTACGGTCTAGGAGTTATTCGTGATCATTGCAGTGATAGACATGTCCCCCTCGGCCTACCTATACCAATGGATGAAATATTGGGTTGGAACTTCATAGAATAGTGCCTAATAGATCTACTTGAGATGATTAAGGGCCTACGTATTTGGAAAATTGAGGTAAAACTGAAGTATAAAGTGACTCGCGAGCGGGAGACCATAACGCCATGCCCAAGAGTTAATTATCGATCATGTGATATATACTGGTACCATGGTCGGTAAACGAAGCTGGTTATCATCATCATTAGAGAGTTAGGCGCATCGCCATTCATTGAGGCCCCTTGGATTAGAGGAGTACCACTGAGAATACAGGCACGCTCCTCTTGGGCAGCGGTCTGACGCAAATTAGCAGACGGTCTTCATAGTGGAGCTCGCCCATTAATACAAATTCAGATGGTCTTTCTTGTGCCATGAAGGATGAGCCGTTCAACCCGGAAGTAGGTAACTCACCGTCCTAGTCCTGGGAGAAGAACAGACTCAAAGCCAAGTATCTCCTACGAATCAACATCTCGAGCGACATCTATAAGTTTTATGTCTCATCGCCCCTATGACCGTCGCTGCTGCGCCGACTGAGCCTGTTCCTTCACCGACTCCTCGCCCAACACTTTGCTCGCAGCCATAAACCTATCATCGCACAATCATCAGCAACCATACAAAACGAAGGCGGTCCTAAACCACGAGGCCAGGACAAGCGACTTACATGCCACCATGCCAGCTCCCCAGGCCTCTCATAGCCTCAGCTTGCACGCTCGTCATGCGGAGGAGGTTCTCCGTGTCCGCCAAGTTGGCCGAGAGTTGCGCTAGTTGCGAGTGTAGGTGTGTCTGTTGCGGGACTCTGTTAGTACTACGGTTCTCCTTTAGCCCTTCCCTGCCTCAGACCATATATATACCCTCCTGCCTGCCTCCATTGCCTAGAGAGCAGGGTATATGATATAGCGAAGACGGGATAGGATGGGCGTTGCAACTCACCAACTGTCGCGCCTTGACCGCACCGTTGGAGCTCGAGCTCTGCGGCGCCATCGATGGCCTCGCCGTCGCGGTGCTCGAACCCGGCATTATGGTGGTTCGATCACTACCGCCTCGAGAAGCCATGTTGGCGTTTTAAGTCTTATCGCGGCCCACGTATCTAGTAAACGGCGGCACTCGATACAGAGGACGGTTGCGTGGTACGAGCAGCGCGTATATGAGAGAAAGGTATTCGTAGTCGCCGTCTTCGTCTTCCGAAGGTTGTCCACCCGGGCGCAACCCGTAACGCAAAGCTCCGAGTACCAAAAAGCTTGATTCGACCTAAGTCTATCTCCCAAGGCGTGTTCGAGAACAAGCTGTCGTCGGTAGGTTCCGTAGATTTCCCAATTGAGCTAGACAGGCGTCGTCGTAATTATTGTCACAAAGCGGACAAGGTCTTCGCGTCAGCTTCGTATGCGTGTAATACGCTCGAGGAACCCGTTTGATCGTCCTACCCTTTTTCCAAGGCCTAAACCTCAAATTATCAGATTCCTTACGTCAGAGCTCCTGATCAGCAGCGGCCCTAGCGTTCCAATAAAGCAAGTCTCCCTTCTTAAGTAACGGGAGAAACTTCCAAGTTTGATCAAATAAACCGTCTGTAAATAGCAATGGGAATGCAGTTGCAGGTTGAACACAGTTAAAAGTTCCCTTCTATGCCCCCACCTCTTCAAAACGCGGTGACGCGTGAATTAAGTTTACGGTAAGGCGGCTGCTACAGTAGCTACACTAAGTGCGGGGTGGTACGGTCTGCCCTATTATGCCCACTATTGCTATTTAGCGGAACCTCGAATCTCGCCTAGAAATAAAACTGCACATCACCCTACGGAGTACGACTGTAACATCACTTAGGCCCGCTTGGCGTCATCGTTCATCGGCACTGAATATCTTAGCTCGAGATGGGTTATTTCAATGTGAGTGAAATTGTGGGTTGATGAACCCCCCATAGGTAGGCGATGGGAGTATCTTCCATGCGTACCCAAAGAGCAACGCCGCCATTTTCACATAGACCATATATTTCGATACCCGGCTATCAAGACCATATATCCTCATTATATACCGGTAGGTACTCAGTCTTCAGAGGCAAGTAGGGACATAGGTTAAGACACATTATATCACATAAATCATCATCGCGATTGAGGTTCTCGTATTGCATTGTCGCGAATAATGGGTCCCTGTTAATTAAGCCTAGCTCTCAAGAGTCGCCTTAAGATGACTTTCTCTAATTCTTGACACCACCACCCCGGCCTCTCACCTTTTCTTTCTCATGTTCACTGACGACGCTCCGTGGCATGTCTCACCACTAGGCTCACATTCTTGTGTGCGAGTCTTTACCCATATTAAGATCCAGACAGAAAGTGACAAATAAAACAAGAGAAAGAAAAAGTCCTCCGTTGTGGTGTATGGTCATAATACCAATAATGCCTTCCCTCCAGACCTGCCTTGCGCAAATGTCTATCCCTTATACCAGGCAAACGACTGCCTGCACTGTAGTCGAGTCGGTCCAAATGTTGCTGGCGTCTTGATTCGAAAGTTCGTTGGCTTTGGATTCCAATCCCGTAACCGAGTCAACTAGAGTCGCAATGCCCAGCGAAACGAACCAGACAAAATGCGCTCAGACATTAGATGGGAACTTTATACATGTCCCAGTCTACGTCTTTCCTAGCCAATCCAATGGCCTCCGGTTAAGGCTCCCTAACCCGTCCTCGTAATTACGAGTACAGCCGGAGAGACGTGTGGTAGCGCGGTTTGGAAGCGAGAAGCGTAGACGGCATCGAGCTAGTGGACGAAGATGGAAAGCCAATGCGTAGAGTTGAAAAGGATAAGAATATATGCGTTCCTCGGAAAGGTGACAGACCCCGCATCCCAATGCAATATTACCGAAGATGAATAACCACTACTTCGACCTTCCAAGATGCTTATGTACGTAGTTTTCCCCTGCCGAGACGAATAGAATTATGTGTGCGTCGTTATGTTTTAATCCAAACCACTTCCATCTAACCGTATCGAATGCGCCGTGATCCGAATGAGACGAAACTCGATAACCCAGATGCCGCTAATGAGGCGGTAGCCTACCTAAAGAAAAATCGTCGGGTGAGACAATCGTGAATTAGCCCGACCAAAAGATAAAAAAAACATGTGCCCCATGAGCGAGGCACAACGTCCGCCAATCGACTCCAACTACTTCGCTTCGTAATGCTCGAGGTTTTCAGCGGACTCCAATTGGAGGTCGAGGACCGAGACTACTTGAACTGCTATGAGCGGAGGGTTCAGAATCTAGGTTCGTCGAATCACCACTCCCCGCGCTAGCGCTCGCACTGCCGGTCAGACTTCCTGCTGTCTTCGCGTTTGGTGGTTGGAGAGAGCTCACCCCGACACGTTGTTCAACTTGTTGTGGCGCGACCATGTTGCCTTGACCGGGAGGATACCTTGGGACCGGCTGGCGTACACCGTCTGGAGGCGACGGCCGTCCATTGGGACCAGGTCCTCCGAAACCGTTGGGCGGTGAAGGTCGTCCATTGCCGCCCCGAATTGAGGGGCTATATGGGTTCCCCGGTGATTGACTAGCACGTCTAGGAAACGGTCCACTCATCCCGTTGGGGCCGTTCGACAGCTCGTGTAGGTGCGACGCCGTTAAAGAATTTGCCCTAGATCCTGCTTGCATCTGTCCCCGATCGACATTACCATATCGGTTGGACGTGAAGCTCATCAGCGGGTCATCGAGAATGTTGTCGTGAAGACCAGGTGCAGCACTTATGATTTGACTAGAACGATTTCTGCCAAATCCCGGTCGCCATCTGCTGCCACGAGAGGCCATTCCTTGACCGGGACCCTCAGGATGCATTCGCAACTCGCTTTGACTCGGAGGAGGCTTGCTACGGTTTTTCCTCGATGTAACGCTCATCATGTCGAAATTATCGGGGTCGATCATTGGGGTGATAGGGCCTGAATTGGGATCGAAGTAGTCATCCTCTTCATCCTCGTCGTCGTACATGCCGCCTCCACTACGTACCGGAGGAGCACGCCTTCTGGCAGCAGGTACAGGTCCAGGCACAGGTCCGGGTCCAGGCGGGCCACCGCGTCGCATACGCAATTCCTGCTCCTTTATTGCTAACTCGCGTTGCCGTAATTGCAGCTCTCTTTCACGTAGAGCAATATCTGAAGCGTCAGCATTGTACCCGCCGTCACCAGCATCGGCTGGATCGTCGTATACGACTAGATGGCTAAATTCACCAAGATCAGTCTCGTCAAAGGAACCGCGCCTTGATGGTTGTCGTGACGCAGCCTGGCCATTTGGCGCGCCATTCATGGGAGGTCTGTATCCATTTGGAGGGCCGCCGCCGTTCATAGGTGGAGGCCGACGCATGCCTGGAGGCGGTCCGCTAAAGTTGGACGAGTTTCGAGGCCTAGCCCTAGGCATCGGTGCGCCGTTCCCATTCGGGTAACCATTTACTGGAGGGCGAGGCGGCGGGGCCGCAGATGATATCCGAGGCATTGGTGACGCCGCGGTCGGTGAACCAGAAGCAGCCGGTAGTCCATTAAGCTCCTTAGGTCTGGACTGGTTGACTATGTTTAAGTTGTGCAAAATGGCATACAGCGTCTCGATACGCGGAAGTTTCACGCCTGAGCTTTGAGCTAACTTGATAGGCGAACCCAGGAATGTCTCGACCTCCATTGGCCGCCTAGCCACGTAATCCTGCCACATGATGCTCGGACTATCCGAAGGCTCGCACTGTTCCTTAATAGTGTTTTCCTTGAATTTAGCATCGAGTGTGCAGCCTTGCGCGGAAGCAAGCTGGATAAGTTCGTCAATTACATCTGAGATTAGTTGCCTCACACCAGTTTTTTCTAGGAGAGCCGAATGAGAAGGAGTCTCGAAAATAACGCTCGCCGGATGAAAAGCGATAGGACTAGTGGGTTAGTTTACAGCCGACGGAATTGTCTCAATGATAGCGACTTACCCGATAACTCGCTCAAACTGTTGTTGTCTTATATTGCTAGAAACTTTGCAATCCACACGACCTGTAGTCAAGGTCATAGCGAGTGCTTGAGCCATGTCCTCTTGTATGGCCGCTGGGATGTTGCTACTCTTATTTGCCGGACCAACCCAGATCTCGGTTGAACCACTATGCTCAAATTCGCTCGATCCCAACTGGTTCAATTCGGCATTCGAAACGAGTGACAAAACAACATTGGTTGGAAATCTTTCCTCAAGAGCAGCCTCGACTCCTAGAGTGTGCGTTGTATTGACAAGAATACAGGTATGTTGAGGAGTGACGACAGCGTCGATTACCGATGCAAGGTCGTAAACATCCGGGAGAGCTTTGATGCAAAGGATGACATAGTCGAATGCGCCATCTTTGTTGTTTGCGGCCTCCTCTGGTGTTCGAACAACTGGATGAAAAACATATTAGGAAACAAGTCACATATCTTGACAGCCTTGGAGGCAGGTTAAGACTTACCACGCCGAGGTTTAAACCGTTCGTTGCCGAATGTTGCAGATTTGAAAGAGATGCCATACTGATAGACGGCCTCGAAGCCGGATTTCCAAACGAGGGTTACGTCGCAAGCATTTGTCGCCTGGAGTCTCCAGGACAAGAACGCAGAGACAGCATTTCCGCCCACTGCACAGATCCTCATTAGCTCGCTATCTCCCATGGCGAGATGAGCTCAAGGGATATGCCAGCGCGCCGTGGCCTCTGAGTATAGTGGAGAAAACGAGCGTGCAGTATGTGATAGAAGAAATGAATGACGAGCAAAGACAAGAAAGCGAGAGGCTTGCCGTCACTTCCGACGACGGTAGTACTGAGGGAACAGAAAAGCAATTTGAGGTCAAGTAGGCAGCCGGCAATAACAGAATTGGAAATCAACGAACCTGAGAGAATCTTTAGACGCGGCGCTACCGGTGCCATAATGGAGACAAGAGGAGGACTAGGCGGGTTAGATCACCCTTCGAAATTCCTGTCTCTGTGCCTGTGTATCCTGCGGGCGTACTCACGACGGCGTCGGAATGAGCTAATGTAGCCCTGTACCACGGCCACGAACCCACAGACACAACGAGGGTGCGACGGATCGCAATGGCTGTCTCACGTCCCTGAAAACCGGCTTTTTCTTTTTCTTCCCAATTTCACGATACTACGTTGGCCTTTTCGGTAATCAGCTTGAGGAATTGGTGGCGGGAAGCGAATGTATTGGTGCAGATCGGGCTGGTCGTTTGGAGGACTCACAGGCCCATTTGATGCGGCCGCTAGAGTGGCAGAACGATTCGATGGCGTTTAATTAAACCCTAGTCCTCACCTAGCAGGCTTACAGTATTAGAAACTATGTCTTCTTTTCCAGAGACGCCGATCCACAACGATGAAATGCCCAAGAAAGCCAAATGTTGAAATAGTAACGAGCGTAACGGCCTGGAAACAGGTCGTGCGGATGGGAGAGGACAGGAACAAGCTGGGGAGCGGGTCGGAATAGACGGTCAAACGTAGGACGTAGAACTAGCCGGGGAAAATATTATGGAGGTTTGATTCTCGAAACTATCAAAAAGCGAAGAAAAATTAACGAACGAATGCGACGACTCTAAGCGGGCCCTGTGGAGAGTTGGGCGTAGTCGAACGATGGTTGGACGAACGGCGACAGATGACGGTGCGAGGGCGCAGCCAGCGAGGATGGGCTAGATAGCGTGGTAGATAACTTGGTGGAAGATTAGGGAAAAAGCAGGGCAGAACGAGGAAGAAACCGAAGGGCCCAGTAAGGACACAAGGAGGCTGCCTAACTAGTACAGGCCGGTACTGCGAGGAATGGGCTGCGGGAGGGGCGTAGCGTTGCAAGGTAGCGTCGAATTTTTGGGGGGCTAGGCCATGTAAACTGCTGCTAATGCGTAAGTACCCATCCATGACTAACCAGGATATGTACGGGATGGGTGTGGGTTTGGTTGACAGTGGCGTTACGTATACCGTTGTATACACAATTGGAACTTGGTAAGCAGAAGCTGTAGGTAAGGTCACGGTAACAGTTGGTTGGTGTTGGTGGGAACTTGCGGAGCCATGCTACCCTCGCAGCCTAGGTCGTGAGCTTTTCCAAGAAAAGACCTTACCCACCTTGGACAGGAAGAGAATTAAAAGACTCCCAGATCTGACAGGTTGAACAAGCTCGACCAATGTGCTAATGCCAATGCTGCCAAATTGTCGATTTTCTTTTTTTCGATTCCAATGAAGCGATAGCAATTCGGAACGACTGAAATATGGTATTAAGCTGGCGGGGGGATACAGTAATCTGTTCCTCTTTGTTTCGTGATGTGGCCTAATGAAGCCTGAGAGGAACAAGACATGCCACCAGGTTCGAGGTGGAAAACATCAAAATTGAAAGGTGCGAAAACCAGACGGCGCGGAAGGGAAACGCTAGATCAGAGCGGACTTTGTTTCGGCCTTCCGGCAGTAAGGTACATGCCGCTACCATCGCTCTACCCTCGCCTGTATATTCAAAACGACTAATCATAAGTTGCGTACACTGTACAGGGCAGTTCCTTCCTGCCATATACATGTATGACATACATGTACAAGCACGCCTTCCATGTCATCCATGTATCTCACGCGAAGCCACGCTTTCTCTAACAATATTCCATTTGAGTTTGCACCTTATGTATGCATAGATCTAGTATCTTTTCTCAAGTTACATAAGTGTCTTTGCTGTTTGAAAAGATAAGATCTAGATGACTGACGACGAGAAACAGCAGGCACTAAAGCCATAACTTGAATATCTAATTCATTGGTTGCATTTACCGCGTTATACCGTTTGTATTAAAGTGCATGAGGTATTGTACATATAATACAACTCTATCCAAACCGGTTTGCTTGATAGGTCAAACTCCATACCCTACTGCACCTCTGGTAATAGGACTTTGCCAAAATGGTAAGAGGCGCTGTGATCATTACGTGTGCAGTCATTCTAGAATAAGGATGTGACCGACTCTACATAGTAGCGTGGATAAGGCCTGCAAGGAAATCAGTCTATCGGATGGCAGCATCGAATGTTGCTGGAGATCAATAACTTGGGACGTTGAGGCTGTGCAGTCCATTAGCGTACCGAGTTTTCTCGTTTTTCTCGTACTGTACAAAGGGGTTCGTATACGACCACGTACCTTATCATCACTCACATGCGTGTTCCGGTGATACCGCGCAATACTAATACGTATCATATGCTTCTCTCCTTTTGACTGCAGATGAATTGTTGGTTCGCTCTTCGTATCCAGCCGACATAGCGGGACTATATATATTGGCACACCTGCGCACAGGTGCATCTACTCTTGGGCTAAGCTTAGTAGTTATGCAACCCTTGAGCACGCAACTCTATTTGATCCCAGAGCGAAGCCACACGCATAGTAACAGGCGAGACATGGGCGTTCTACAGTACGATATACCAGTTTCGCGTCGGTACATGCTCTATTCTATTGTAAAGGAAAATCCAGGCCAGGTCGACTCTCTTCCTTATCACAACCATGCCATCCTGTTATCGATAGTGCTACCAAGAATAAAGAACCTTGGAAGACAAGCGCGATTCATGGATGGAGAAAATAGCAATTGTAAATTTTAGAGACGAGCTTTGATTGGTGGATGTCGCGATTAACCACAGTACATACCTCATACTGTCAACGCGGGTTCATCCGAATTTTAATATGTATTTCACACATGCAGTTGTCAATCCATCCGATCCGATCCATCCTACCATTGTAATCTCGTTAAGTTTTTCTTACTCATGGATGGACCTTAAAGGGGCTTAATAATGGTAGCCTTAATGGTAGCAAACATGGGAACTTAGAAATGAATACTATCTAGACACAGGAAGAAGTATAGAATCATCTGCGATTCTAATCAAAACTGACAGCTATGAAGCCTTAGATTCCATAATTGAGTACATGTATGTAGGTACCTACAGGTAATCTTCAAAAACCCATCCAAAACTATTTAAACTCAACATAGCGTAACGGCCGAAACCCGTCAGCAACGGTGTATATTAATTGCATGCTAATAGATGAATACTAGCAGGGTGTGATTCCTTCGAGGGGCTGAGAGCACAACCTATGGTATAAGCAGGGGTTGGTAGAAATCGAAAACTTGAAAAGGGAAATTAAAACACGGGAACTGTCATCACTTTACCATCTCGACTCTCCAGATATCCTCCTTGTAGGTTGCAAGATCTACGTATCCCGTAACCGCACAATCAAGCACCTATCTAACTATGTAGGAAATGAGGAACTTCACAAGGTTACGTAGTATATGGCGTATGTAAGCTATGTATTTGATAGTGATACCGCGAGTCTCTTCCTTCATTTGCAAGATATTCTCTTATCAATCCCCTTTAAGTTTAGCCGCATTGACTAAAACGAAAACGGCTGAAGCTGATCAGGCACCGTTAAGGCTCCCCTGGCATCATCCGTGCGCCAATGACGTCTACATTATATCGACAAGTACCTCCTTTCTGAAGAATTTGATAAGAGAAAATAACCCCCTACGCCTCGAGACGTTGTATATTAATTTATTCCCGTTGTTATTTTGTTACACGTAACCACGATATATCTCCAATGCATAGTACTCGCAGTAACTAGAACCTGCAGACTCATCACGAGGAGAGCAAAGGGCAAACATTTTCAAAGTTATTATTAGATGCTTAGGCTGGGATCCACTAAGGCTTCGGATCTTGCTGAAAAAAGGCGGAAGGATCCTTGGAGCGATGTACTTACATACAACGTAGTAGGACTCCACGCAATTGGTAAATCGCGATTCTGCATGGCACGGGCCACTTTTCTATCTCCTTATTCTCGATCCTTTTATGTATATCGATCTTAATCTCTTAACCGCTCAGCCGCTGTCTCTGATGAAAGCTCATAACCTTTCAAAGCGGTGAGGGACATTCAAAAAGGGCCAGATGGAATCTACTAGCCTTGAAAATCAACTACGCATGTAAATGTTGGTTGATTGATTGATTGCCTTGGTACTTCGGCTATACTTGCAGCACGCTGCAGACAGACAATCCCAAAGCATCTCTGCCACGTCGATGCAAGCAAGGGGTCTACCTTCACTCCTCAATATTACCACTACACGTGTATGCAATTCTAAAAGATCACCATCTTTAACTCATCAATATCACTTTGAGCGCGTCGCATATCCAGGCACACAGATATTCAACCTACCAACTCGACGTCATTCGTCCCAAAACTCTCTCTTGGGCCGTTGGACACCAAGAACAGAAATTCGATACACCAGTGAGGTAAGTTATAGTATGTTCACCGCTGTCAATATTGAACCATTTTCCCCAGATAGGAATGAATCAGGTCGGCCAGTGTAATGCGCGGGAGAAAAAGTCCGAGCCAATCATCCGGCTAAGAACCCAAGACTTGCAAGATCTACTGAATCAAGCTCGAATCAAATTTCAGTCCCCTGCAGGTTCCATCACAAACCTCATCAGAGAAAGAGGCCATTAAAAACCTCAAAAGCATCCACACTGTCATACCGCGGCTCGGCCCCAGTTCCAGAAACGTTACCGCTAAATTGACGCGGCCTTCTCGAATGGGGCTATGTACTTCGGATACCCAGAACGAGATGCGGCTTTCGTTTGTCCCACCGCCTTTGTAACGGAGAGGCACGTCCACTTTCTGGAAATCAACATTTTAGTGTATTGTGAGGTGAATCTTATCCTTATCCAGAGCCTCAAGCGCTATACCCTCCTCCCTTAGAATCTTAAACCAGATTCCCAGATCTTTTATAGTCAAAGAGATCTTATACTACCCACCCACGTAAATGCCCGTCTGTCTCCTACACCTAATCTCCGAAACCCACAAAGCCCGGGGGAAAGTACCTCTGCCGTCGCTTCAAGAAGCCGCTCAAGGCTGTACCCGGTCTAGCGCATATCCATGGATGCTGGCGAATATGGGCTTGCACGAACCGGACTCTTAACGTCCACTCGGTTCAGGTCGACTTCTGAAGCGCAAGGGAGGCCAGTAACTTGGTAACCCATCAAGGAGAAATATCATGTGGACCACTGATAACCAATCCATCATCATTTGCCTCCTGGACCTCGATCGCTTATAAATTACAGCTATGTTGCCGCTCAAGGGCCGTAACGCTGGTTCAGGTCAACATTCGGATGGCGTTCCATATGCCAAGGCCAGCTATCGTGGCAATTTGGCAGGAACTCGAAATCTGACTGCATCTGCAGGGGTAACAACCTGCTTTTGCAACCGGGGTTATCCAGCCTTATCCAAAAAAGCGTGGGATTCCAACCAGATCGATATTTTAGAGGGCCATCCATCTCCCAATGGTAAAGGGAATCAGAACGGTCTCGATGCGGGCCGCAGCCATGATAACTTGCCTCTTACTTGAAAACGCCGAATTCTACCCCCCACGGCCTCCTGGGACACAACCGTTAGATTATCACGACAACAAGAACTCACCCCTTACTACCCCAGATACTTGTACATTCCGATGCTCTGGCAACTGGGAAAATATATCCATAGCCGGTTCGTGTTCGGATTCAGGTTGCAGACCCGAGATCCGAAGTGGCCCAGTCCGGAAACTCTACGAGATGTAGGTATCCGCCGCAGCTCAGCAACCTGGTGTCACTGTCCAATCAGCTCTTCTAGCTTTGTTGACACTCAACCTCATCTTTATGAACGGACTGTAGCAGCGGTAAGGAACAACGTGCTTGTGATACGCGTAGGAAAATCTTCGAGCAAGAAGGCGTCAACGCGACCCGTTGGACTTTCATTACCGGTCATTCCGGCCCTGCTTACATGCAGCCTGCCGCCCATGGCTAACAGGAGGAAGACCAACACGATGTCACTCACTCCAATCCAATAGGGCGGCTCAATTACCTATCTACGAATAAGCTCGACTTGACTAGGTGTATGGATCTACCATTACCGGTGTGTCAGATAGAGGCTGAATAATCGCTCGCCACTAGACTCATGCCTTCATGAACGACGCCAGGCACCTGACGCTATACTCAGGATCACGAATACTGAAAGCGCTGACAAAGAGGGCTTGGCCTGTAGCCTCTTTTCCCGGATCGGGAATACATGGCATGGCATTGCATCATGCCCCCTGAATTCGAACACTGCCGAGCGAGACTTCATTGTGCCGATGATGTAAGACTCACTATTATATTCATTATATTCTCATACAACATATTCGGATACCAATGTCATCCCATTGTCGGTACTCTGCAATTGTGTTTGGTAAGTACCCGCATGATGCGCAGATCAAGAGTGAGCACTTCAGGTACAGGTGACTCGTCACGGAACTCTGTGGTAGTTAGGCTACGAGAAGGGTTATTATATCTGATATATCTTGCATACGTGGGGATACTTGTCAGTTCTCTATCGAACGTATATATTCTATCCGGAAAAACCGAAGCACGTGGCACAACAATGCGGTACTATCTCGACGGCCCCTTTATTCGAGTCGTTAGCTGTACGGCCTATCATATTTCTATCCATAGAGCCTATCAGGAACGATGTAAGATTGATATGTTCAGCACACAGAATGGTCATAGTGGGTAACAAGCGCCACGTTACCTAGATACCCAAGACAATATCAAATGTCGCAATGCTTCTCGGCGTTCTAAGCCCTCTCTTCCACTTGGCTAGACATCATATATCACAGTCTCTAACAGACGTAGGTATGATCTCTTGGATGTATTCTCACCACGGTGAAGGTACACCATTTTGAGAAACATTCGGATAGCAGTGTCTGCTTACCTAGTACTAAGTGTACGCCTGGGTATATATTTTTTATCTTGCACTCTAGACGGGGACTCATGAATTCAACCGTCGACTCTTACCATACCAGCAGCAGTTCGTATTCCACATGAACCGCGCAAAGTCGGAGGTTTTGAAGATTGAAGCCCTGCCGCTCCCGCACAAGCCCCTTTTTCCTCCCTTGGTGCTCATGTTTCCCCGGCCAGCCGCTAAGGCCGAGGAAAAGAGAGGCGACCTAGTGTGAACAGTATCAGAGCTAAATTTAACATCTCAGTCAGTTCTCCCTTTTTACACCAGAGATAATTGGTTCTCGTGAGATCCATAGGTAGAGATAACCGTTGCTAGAGTGCCCACGCGGACCTACGATGTCGTCTCACAACCACTATTAGAGCAATTCTCTAAAGCAGACACGAGAAAGGGTGCTGTTATTGTTGATCGGGTACCTAGGTATCTATCTGTTCTTGGTAATTGCTACTGCAACAGTATCATACTTGCACTCTTAGGTAATCGAACTCCTCGGCGATTCATTTCCGTATCATTCGAATTAGCAGCTATCCTTCACTACCCCCTCGGCGAGCCATCCAAGTAGCCCTTGAATCTCGCCATATCTTTCTCTAGCCTCTAGCTACTTCGCAACTCCATTCTCCTCACCCACAGCAAACGGATCAACATCCGGATCCGTATTTCGCACATACTCAGACACATCAGCCAGGTCGCGCGCGACGTCCTCGCCCCACTGGTCCGCTACGAAGGCGTACATCATGTCGATGCCGGCCGAGATGCCCGACGACGTCCAGATATTGCCGTCTGTGACCCAGCGCGCGTGGCGGACCCAGTTTACGTTTGGACCTTGGGCTGTGGCCTTTTGTGTTTCTGTTAGATACCTCACTGACCGTTAAGAGATAAGGTGATAGGGAAATAGGGGTAGTATTGGGGACTCAGTAAAGGGGGCGGAGAGGAGAGAAAGGAAAGGTAAATAAAGAGGGAGAAAAGTACCCATTCCCACGCCCTCTTATTCGAAGTCGCGCGTCTCCCGTCTAGAACGCCCGACTTGGCTGCCACAGAGCTGCCCGTGCATACCGTGAGCAAGTACCGCAGACGAGGATATACTTTGCGCACGAAGTCGACGACATCTTGTATGTCCCCTAGATCCCGAGTACCCGTGCCGCCAGGCAAGAGCAGCACCTCGATATCATCCGGGCTTTCTGCGTAGGTATGAGTAGGCACCACCGCCTGACTGACGCTATGTCCCGAGGTGGAAGTCTTAGTCGACACCGCGTCCAGTGTTGGGGACAGGATGTACAGGGACAGAGGCGTCCGCCTGGATAGAATGTTGAGGATATCGAGGGGCCCGAAGACGTCTAGGGCTTGGAAGCCGGGGAATAGCGCTACGGCGAAGCGGGTTGGAGGTTCGCGGCCATTGGGGACTTGGACGGGCATGGTTGCTGGGTGGAGTACAACGGGACGGAGTGCTGCGCTGGTAGCGTGCTTAGGAGAAGTGAATGGCCATGCAAATATACATTAATATATATTCGACTGGGCAAAATGTATAAGTAATACTGAGCCATGCTTTTCCGCGACATAATAGCTAAGTCGTCAGCAGGAGACTCGGAGCAAAGTCGCAGACGATGCGAACGTCGCCAAGCATCGCGATACGGGGGTCGGAACCGGGTTAATCTGAATAATACGGAAGGGACTGACGCGGAGTTGTGCATACTAGGTACATAGAATCCTGTCAGACTAACTGCTGCTAGCGGTATAGTAGGTTAGGGAACTTGCGATGTTGCAGGGGGTTCTTGGTTAAACTCCGCTGCGCCTCGGCGGTTTTAGTCTCGTAGGCCGCAAGGGGGAATGCGGATTAATAAGATGATAAGAATCAGGCCTGACTTATGGGATTTTAATGAATATCTGCTATACATGGGATTGATTGTTCATCTGTGTGGGAAGTTAACCACGGCCCAGGCTACGGGAAACCCCTTTTCTTAGATGGGAGTGCTCCAGCGGCAGGAAGCATGAGTAAATAGTATGAATTGTGATTAGCAGAAGCTGGCCGAAGCTGAGATTCTAACTCATAGATGTATTGGATGCGATAAGATGTGTTATTGAAAGCAGGCCTTTGCCGAGAGACTCGACCTAGACTTGACTCCATACCTTGATCATGGTGTTGAATAGGCCCAATCCAGCCCATACTTCAGTAGACCACAAAGGGGAAAGAAAACAACATAAACCAGCCGCTTCAGCTGCCAAACTAATTGAAATAGGTCTGATCGACGTCATCTTTGCTCGTGCCAATCTGGACTTGGGCAACATAACTATCAACCTGGACATCCTGACCACCATAGACACCAAACTTAGGCTCGCTCTGGCCGGGGAACATATTTCCAGTCAAAGTCTGGGACTTAGTAGTATCGAAAGTCACAGGCTTGCCATTGAACCAGAGCTTAGCATAGCCTCCATCCGCCTTCGCCAGGATCTCCAAGCCGATCTTGTACTCCGTGCGTGTCTTGATGCCTTGCGACCATTGCACTTTACGCCCCTCCTTCCACTTGAAGGTGTGCGAGAACTCGAGCTTGTTGTTGCGTATCTCGAGAGCCAGAGGGATGTTGGCGCCGCCGTCTTTGTCGTTGTTGGCTTTGTATTCTTTCCATTGGAAGATGATGAGGCCGTCGGGTAGTTCCTATAAAACGCATTAGCTGTTGTCATTGTTGTATCTCCCTATGAAATAGAGCTAGGAGACGGAATTATAACTCACGTCGAGCGCAAATGTGTACGTGATGAAATACGTAGTTCCCGCCTTGGTCTGGCCTTTTAGCGCATGGTATTCAGCCCTGCCGAAATCCTCGTGTTAGTCTCGCCCGCGTCAAGAGATACTGCGATGATGAATTTCCATACCTGCGGTACCCAGCCTTATGGTGGAAGTGCGCCCTATTTTGTCCATTGAAATCCTTATCCAACCTGATGTATAAATCAGGAGTGTTGCTCTTGGGTCGGTCGCCCTTGTCCTTTTCCAGATTGAGAGTGCCTAGTTTCTTGGGGTCATCACCGCGCGCGGCGTTGAAGTCGACCAGAGGTGCTTTTCGGGGGCTCAGCTCTGCTGGTATTGATTCAACTTGGACAGGCTGGGCCAAAGCAAGCGAGATAAGGAAAGTAAGAAATAGGTAAAGGAACAACATATTGTCCAAACTTTTTGCTTGTCTTGGTATTAGTCTTGGGTTTGTTGTTGCTTTTGGGGAGAAAATGCGGACTTCGCATACATTTATATATTGTTGAATTAATTCTATCAGGTTCTGACAGAGGGTCAGCGAGTCAAAATACTCTGGCTGTGCTGGGAAATGCCCCAATCAATTCTCAGGGGCTCAAAGCTCGTAAGTAAAAAGGTAGGGCAAAAATGCCTTATTGATGATGATATCTACCTCATTGATTTTCAGATACCTAAAGTAGCAATTCTCGCAGCATGACTTCATATACGGGGGTGATGAAATTATACCAGACTGACGTAAGCTGCCTCGAGGCAGTCTGCGGGCATATCAGGGCGACAAGGTAACTTATTCACATCAATTCAGACGTAAATTTGAACAATCGAGACTTATTTTTGGTTTCTATAGATGACCTACATCCATGGATGTCAATTAATTTTGTCCTTGTGAGAAATAGAGGGAGTTAAGGAGGCCTACCCGTTTTGTTCTCTAAGCTGCGATGAATCTCGAAATTCTCAACCCCTATTGGCTACCCGTGATCACTTGGGCATGTCAGCACCCAAATTGTCACTATTACTTAGCTAAGAGCCATTGTACCGCGGTTTCATCCCAAATTTGGCATTATAGGCTCCGGTGTCACGATGCCAACCTTACGCAGGGGGTGCGAACTATGTTGTTCCGCGCGGGACTCTAAACCTAGCAAGCTCGTGGTATATATAGAGAGAAGCCCCTTTGTCTGCGCTGTCTTAGAGCCCAACAGACCCTTACCTGTAATGCTCAGGCCTTCTCAGGTCGAACCGTGACAGGCTACCTCTGACATTCACTAAGTACCGTTGCAAGAGTGTATGTAGGTAGGCTTCAGGCCTAGCAAATAGGGCCATAACGCCAGACTCCCAAGCACGATAACGATATGTTCGGCAACCTTGCCCTGGTCATGTTGGTTTTCTGCTTAGGTACCTAATACAAGGCGTGGCAGGAACTCGCGTATAGGGACGTCCATCACGGTAAGTTGGAGATAGAGCTGTCGTACAAGGAGCAGAAGTCCTTCTATAGGGCAATCCTTTGATGTTTTATCATTGGCCAAGTCCAAATCACTGTAGCCAAAGGCTTCGTGGTGTCCGCCGGAGCCGTAATGCGAACGGACGCCTCACACTCGTATGACATGACTCTCGGCATAAAAGGCTGTGGTATTTCGAATTCTTGGAAACGTTCGGTAGAAAGGTAGCAACAGCGCTTGACCTTCTGTCCTGATTCGAGCAAAAAGGGGGATTGTATCGTGGTCGGTATCCTTATTATCGAGCACCAACAGCGTCAGGAGTCGGGCAAGGGGGTGTTCGTCATAAAGCGCATAGACAGGCCAAGGAGTTCGCATTCGTGGTCTCGAAATGGCAGAAGCAGTTCACCTAGTCTTGTGAAGAGCTATTCAGATCATCCATTGTATCTATTCTTGGAGTTCCATTAGCCTACGATCTGTTCTCGTATTACATTGACAGGAGAAACCCTCGGGCTATACTAACCGTCTCGACTTAACAATCCTTTCTCCTCCTCGGGCGTAGAGTATCGTAAGCCCATTATCATAATTCTTAGCGTCGTCCAGATGCTCCCGGGACGTAATATTGTTGCCAGACTAGCTGATAGCTAACAACCAGGCAATCATTAGTTTTAGCGAAGGCTGTACAGCAAGTTAGATACGGTTGGCAATAAATCTAACCGATATTGAACATAAGGAAGCGAAGGGACAAACAGAATAGAACGGGACGCCTACGGGCAAGATAATGATGAAGTACCAAACTCAAAGTGGGAGAGGAAAAAGTAGAATAGAATACACGACCTCCATAGGCTTGAACAACTTCATGTAGTACCTAATGTAATGCGTACTTCATGTCCAAGGAAAATTAAACAACACCAAATAAAAATAATAATGAGTAGAAAAAAAAGATCACCTGCACCGGGATTTGAACCCGGGTTCCCGGCTTTCTGGACTGAGAGGGCCGGATGCCGGTGAGTTAACCACTACTCCATGCAGGCTTTAGCTTGCTGAGGAGGCCAGACTACACTGTTTCCTCGCTTGTTGGAAAATACAGCTGCAACTTAGATACATATGTCTTCTAATGGCCTCCCATTGGCCCTATATTATGGAAAACCGTACCATTTCCGGCCAGTACCTTCTCCGCTGAGGAAAGAACCGAGCAGTAGACCGGCACCGCTCCGCATTATACACTCTCTGGCTGGGCTCGGCACCTGCCTGGACGATGACATCGTCTGTTTGCGGCCAATGGGGACTCAGTGCCGAGTTGCGTGTGACCATAGAGTTAGGTACTAGGCTGGCTTTGTGAAAAATAGCTCATAGAAGGCTTCAATTCTGGGTATCTACCTGCCTATATGTTCCTACCTTGTATGAGGTTGTCTACCGAGGTACATATGTAGCAAGGGGGCTTAGTGCGAAGTACATACGCCTAGCTTCCACCAATTCACATTGTGCTTGCTTCCTGTCAGTTATGAGACTGAGGATATCCAATTTTCATAAATTTGAGCATAAAAGGGAACGATCTTGATAGCGTGTACAGCCTTCAGAAGGGGAACAAAAGGCTCCTTCATCCTAATTCTTTTTTCAATTCCTTTTGAAAGCCCTTGTTCACTACTAGTCCAGTAGAAAGCCATTATACAATGAATATGACATTCTCTCCTTTGTACATAAGGTAGGCAAACAGCATCCTTATGGCTCCTCGTCAGAAATTTCTACTTGGTATGCGCTTGCTTGGAGCCAGGTTACCTATATATCACTCGAAGGGGTCACGATCTACAGGCGTCTTTCGGCTAAGAAACCCCTTTGCGAACCAGATTCTGCGGAAGTATCAGAACAGCTGGTAGCTTCTCGCTAGAGACGCGGAATCCGCAAGCGAGAGTCAACCATTGCATATTCCTAGCTATAACTGACTTAGTAGACAAATAGCGAGATGTTTGGCAGGAGAAAATCCCGAATTACCCAACCGCCCAAGATCGTCGCCGCGTTCCATCCAAACGAAGACGAGTTCAGAGAGGTACGTTCAAGATGTGCCAAAGCCTGCGCCGAGTACAACAAGATTGACGAGTTCACCAGCTCCATCGAAAGGGGCTACAGGTTCATGAAGATCTTCCCACCTAGCGCAGCGCATTTCGCACCGCCCTCGAATATCCGGACGCCGTTTTACATAGACTACGGCCTGCGAGTCTACATCCACGAGACTGTCTTCATCGAACGCGAGTGCAAGATCGTCGATACACCCGTCGCCGACATCAAGATTGGGAAATACTGCAGCATAGGACCGAACGTTACCATCGTCTCTGCTGGCCCTCCTCCGGCACGGATTAATATTCAGAACCTGGCCAGGGGACGTCGTGAAATAACTGGCCAGCCCATAAACATCTGCGAAGGTGCCTGGATCGGAGCGTCCGCGGTGATCGGTCCCGGCGTCACCATTGGAGAGGGAGCTGTTGTCGCACCGGGTGCGGTGGTATTAGAAGACGTCCCTGCATACACCGAAGTCCAGGGGAACCCAGCCTGTGTTATTAAGGGCGCCGCGGCGTTGAATACGGCTGAACTTGAAGCAGAAGAGGAAACCAAGCCGCCCCAGTCTCCGTTTTCTTACTACCAGGTGAACTAAGTCAAGCGCTGACATTGCTCCCAGTGTGTTCCTACGTGAGGCTCCAGGTGTGTCTTAACGTCGCAACGTATTGTGCGAACTTGGAATTTATGTATTGGAGAGGTGGCAATACCTAGATTCAGGATTGTTCTATATACCGTAGAAGCCTACGTAGTACCAAGCAAATATCCCATCAATGATCCCTGACGGAAAAGCTCTTCAGATACTTTTGAATAATTCCTTTCTATAGAAGGTACTTAAACAGCGTGATATTATCTAATTCTATCTCTATTTCTCCAATTGTATGCTCAATGTGAGATATCTAGTCATCATCCTTTTCCGGCTCTGGGGGAGGAAGGGCTCGTTGGCTTTGCTTCAGCTTCCGCGCATAGCTATAGATCCTTCCCATCGTTTCGATGTATTTGAGTACTTCTTCTTCGGAATCGCCTGTAGATAGGTAATTAGCCATCGGTCAATACACCGGAGATGATATCGCCGACATACCGGCGTACTCGCTGATCAAGTATACGAATTCCGCCGTCTTCAGCGCGCTGACGTCCACGATGGAGGTACATATCACGTCTATGTCAAGGTATTAATCCTCTTGCGCAAATTGGGGCTTTCGTACGCCATCTGTTGACTTACAGCCCAGCACGTTCTCGTATTTGTCGCTGAACCCATTTCCGGTGAAATTCCAACGCCAGAGCTATTGCGTAAGCCAAGTTAGCTTGGAGAGAAGATATTTTCTAGTAGAATTATATAGCTTGTAGTAACATACCATAACGTCCAAGCGTATGACGCTGTTATGCTGTACATAGACGAAGAAGGCTTCCTGCTCGTGCTCCCCGGCGGCTGTTGTCGAGAGGATATCTTTCATTGCCGTCGAGACAATTTTCTACATGAACCTGTTAGACCACCAATTCCACCGATGCGTACATATATCGTGGGCGTACCTTGAAGCCGTCCTTGAGTGAAGCTTCGCTGCTGAATCCGGTCTTAGCGGTACCAAGGTAGTTGTCGATGGCTCCCGAGACATTTTCCTCTGGCTGCGAAAGTCGTCAGCGTCGAATCTCCTACAAAATGGCCGTTCTACTTACAGCTCCTTTGATACCGACGTTCGAATACCGCGATATGCGTAAGGCACGAAGTCCGGGGACTTGAGTCTTAGCCACCGAATCCGGATTGAGGAATCTCCTAGAAAAAGGCACACCCCATTAGCTTTTAAATAGTGGAATTGCGTGCCTATAGTAGAATCCGTTCTCACTCGCGCAGCTTGTCTTCGAATTGATTTAATTTGTAGGCGACTGCTTTTTGGAGGACCTCAAGGTCTTGCCTCGCTTTCTGCCTCTCTTGCTCGTCGGCCGCCGACGCTTCTTCGTAAATGGCCGAAATAGCAGCACCCATGTTGCCGAAATTGATTTAATTCCTGATTTATGCAAAATCACGGATTTCTTAAATATTAGAGGATTTTGAAGGAGCCTTATTAATCCCCAAGGAGGCGGTAGCATAGGTACTTATATACAGGAAGCAGTATTTGCGTGTAAACGGTAGCTGAAGCGCTAGCCTCTAGTGCGCACCCGCTATTGCGAGGTATTCAGCTTTCAGCTCGGACGTATGTGCTATTGCGGGAGCCGCTGTGGTGCCACTGCATCGGGACTCTGCTGTAAGCATTATAAACATGTTCTGGCCAACTCCTTGAGACTAGAAGGAGTTGGTATTCAGACTTAAGACTGCAGCTAAAATGACTAAGTGCAGCTATTACGAGTAATCGCCGAGAGCAGACTAGTTGGCCTTTCCCAAAGCAGATGAGCTGTGATCTAGACTCACCCTACGGTATACTCGATACCGGGGCGGTGATATACCTACATATCTACCTATACATATGTAGGTAGATATGTAGATGAAATTTCCATTTTTAATGCATATGTGCCTTGTATCTCCTATTGAACCATCGAAACCGGATAGTTACCCCTAGATGCGTGCCTACCTGCTAATCCTTGCTCCTACCTCGCCTGATCAAATCATCACCTACTCTTGTGTTTATTAACCTTCAACTTGTTGAGTTTCTCTAAATAGTAGGACATATCGACATGATTTTAAGTTCGTATCTCCTTTGGAAAGAGTTTGGTTAAACTGAGAACATGGGGTAGAATTGGGCTTGTGATATCCCTGGTCAGGTAATACTTCCATTTCGGGAAACTGGATCCAGTCTGGACCAATGAGGGAGGCAGGCGCTGTGTAACAGTACTTGGGTATCACGACAATGAACTCGAACTATAGTCGAAGTACATACGTGGTAGCTGTTTCTGCTGTTCCTGATTCCCTTAATTGTGTTAATTACGTAGACAAGAAAACTACTACGAAACTGTCAATAGCAACAAGTACGATGGCCTCTCGTCTGGCTTGCCTACATACCTACCTAAGATACGTTGGTCTTACGAAGCACGAATATCAGCTACAAGCAGTCCAACCATCCATTTCTTACTTAGCCACCACAGAAAACATCCTCTACCGCCACGTCAAACTACTAGAATATGTCCCTATAAATCATAAATATTCAAAACTAGCATTTTCTATACTCGCTGTTCTTTCCCGTATTATTGCCTTTAAATACCTCTGTCGACAACTCTCCGTATTCTCGGGATCACTGATTGTCGACGTCGATGCTCATCGCTCTGTTGACTGTGGAAGCAGACGTCAACCGAAGTCATGGAGCGCTTCGAAGGCATCGATCCGGAGGCCCCCCGTTGCGTGGCGTGCGGTGAAGTAAAGCCCCAGACACGAGTGCTTCCATGTAGAGATGTTTTTTGTCGGGATTGCTTGATCAAGTTTTTCGAAGTTGGCCTGCAGGACAGGTCCATCTGGCCACCGCGATGCCACGGACAACCGACCACCGAGCATGACGTCGCTTGGACAGAATCAGACGACCTCCTGGAGAAGTTCAGACAAGTCGGGCACGGACGCGACTTGACAAACCCTCTGTGGTGCGCCCAACCACGATGTAGCACTCTACTCGAAGAAGAAAACGTAATGGACGACGGGAGGGACGCTGTGACTTGCGACAAATGTCAAATTACGACCTGCAAGAAATGCAAGAAGGCTCATAACCCCAAAGAGACAGAGTGCAAGGATTCGGATTCAGATGTCGTTTTGGACGAGATGGCCAAGGTTTACAAGTGGAGGAGATGCCCGTATTGTCTCATAATGGTCTCCCGGAAGGGAGGGTGCAAACGCATACGGTGAGTTTACACGCCATCCATGTTCTGCGTTAGGCACGGCGATAACCTCATTTACCATTTCCATTCCTCTAGACATCTACTAACCTGGCCTTCTTAAACCTACACAGATGCGTCTGCGGTCATCACTTCTGCTATATGTGCGGCTCAAGCCGGGCAACCTGCGATTGCGTTGATACCTCTAATGGGGACGATTGTGACGGGTTTTTCAAAGATGAAGATCGATACGAAAATGAACAGCGATTACCGTATGAAGAGCGAATGCCGCGCTTGGAGTTAGGAT
This sequence comes from Hypoxylon sp. FL0890, assembly GCA_022497025.1. Taxonomy (NCBI): domain Eukaryota; kingdom Fungi; phylum Ascomycota; class Sordariomycetes; order Xylariales; family Hypoxylaceae; genus Hypoxylon; species Hypoxylon sp. FL0890. The sequence goes on along the minus strand of MU386566.1, from coordinate 78,470 downwards.
ATAATCCACGGGACTTTGAAGTTATTTTCCCGTCGCCAGAAATACAGGAATCTTTTCATCATCACTATGATTTTAACACTGCAGATGCTCTTCGTCCGACTACGACGACCCCGAATCCCACCAGTCCACAGACATACCCGGAAGCACGCCATATACAGAACCCGTTCCTGGGGCAGCAACCGGACTTAAATCATCCGAGATTCGACCAGTACGTGCTACATCCATCAAGTCTCCAGGCGCTTTACCGTCCAGCTCCCAGGAACCAAGCCACAGACCCGATGCTTGCGAGGAGACCTCTCACGGCCGAAAATCTTCGTAGTATCCTAAGTCTCGAGAGAACCCCTTTTCCACTGGTGTCTCCTGGCTCATCCATCAGATGGCCGTTGCCAGACCTAACTTCGAACATTTATGCCGAACGCCCACGACATGCATTTGATGTGCTGCATCTCTCGCACCCACGAGTAGTTTCAAACCTCGGTCTGACTCGCCCACGACATGCATTTGATGTGCTGCATCTCTCCCACCCACGAGTAGTTTCAAACCTCGGTCTGACTCGCCCACCAGGCTACGGGACATTCATACCGAGCGAAGATACGTCCGAAATGGATGATATGATACCTTCTCCGCATAATCGTCCTTTTATCCCAGAGGCACCGTTGACGCATCGAGAGAGGGTACGACAACGACTAGAACGCTCCTTTGCGACCAGGCCACAGCAACCGATACGAGAGCCGCGGCAGCCACCGGCGGAGCTGAGGCCACTAACCAGGACGGAGTCTGATCTTGAGGCCTGGACTCAAAGACTGAGGAATCTCAGGCTGGGTATTGCGACTCCTACTCCTCAGGAACCGAGAACGCCTGATCCTCGTTCTCGTCGTCTTCCCCCTCCTTCTCCTGGTAGGGGCAATCCGCGCCAACAACCCAGACCCCCGAGATGATGTGGCCAGATATATGGATTGCAGCGAACATCGCGACGCTCTTTACTTGAATTTCAGGCTTGTTTTGATAGTCTTGTGTACGTATTTCTCTCCCCTTTATCCCGCTTCCTTCAGTCGTGCCTCTCGTAAAGATATTAGGGAGAAAAGCTGACCCAATTTGGTACCTAGATAACACTGATGGATTAGCAAATTTCTATTCGAGATTAGCGTGGATACAATCGTTTGGTAGTACTTAGTTGATATGGATATCGCTTGGAATTGGAATTTCTGCCTTTGAAGGGGTAGCTTGCAGGAAAGCATCGAAGTAGTAGCGCAGCCTGGATATCTAGTCATAAGTATTCAAGGCACACGTTCTTTGTTCATACTAGTCTTTACTTGTGTCACGAGTGAATTGTGAAAATAGTGAAGGGGAATAAAACACCTGTGTATTTCCTAGCTGGTTTCTGTACTTAGCTCCGGAGGGTTCCCATCATTAGCATACATGAGCTGTATTGTATAATTAATCGCAAGACCTAATGAATCTTTCTCCTGTCATAATACTTGGATGTCTTGAATAAAGCCACTTGTCCATCGCTCTCTAAGTGACTAGATGCTATAGTATAGGTCCATAGCAGGTTATGTACCTAGGTAGCCTTTCAAACTTCGCAGCATTAATGCTAGGCATCCAAAGTGACATATCCCGCCGTCCCTACCTAGGTACCTTCCCCCTCACCCTCCATCACACCCGCCATTTATATCAGCGGCACTTGCTTTGGGCCCCTAAGCAAGACATATAAGGTTAAATTACATCACAATCTCTCACAGAAAGACAAACCAAAAGGCAAAGGCCGGACTGGTGTGGTCTAGCGGGGCCGGTGGTGTCCTTGGTCCGTTCGAGTAATGTCTAATACTATCCCCTTGAAGGAGTATTGTCGACAGCTTGTACGAGTACTGGGCCGGGCTTTACTGCTAGGCCTGGGGGTTCGATTCCTCCAGTGGCCATTCATTTTTTTTTCTCTTTTTCTTTTTTTGCCTTTTTGCCTTTTTGGAGGGAGGTATTTTGGTTTATTGGTATTGATGTAGGATATATTTTCATTTAGATATACGCATGCATATAGTAAGTAGCATTTTCTTCAATTGGGCTATTCTATAAAAGTGAGGCTATTCGCAGAGTGCCCTGCCCTACTGCCAGCCCTTCCAAGCAGAGTGCTCTTGGTACAGCTAGCTGCCTGCAGGTGCCGCCCTATGTTATCCCTTATGCTCTTTCCAACCAAACCTTTTATTACGAGAAGTCGATACATCGGAAGTCAGTCAATTCAAGCTAGGTGGCCCGTATGTTAGGTAATTAACAGTCATATTGATTCTTACTGACTACCTGTTGCTGTCAGATGTCGTCAGATGTCAAATTATTTACCTACCTGGTACTCATACACCCTTGAGATCTGAATAGACACCTACCAGGAATAAAATCTACCGAAATCCAGGAATTTTTCCCCGGCTAAGACGATCCCGGAACTCTCCTACCCACCCTTTACCCATAGAGCCTGCTCCAAAGGTGCTTTTTCATGCAACTGCTCCAAAGCCTCTCTTGTCATATACGCAGAGTACCTGATCTATTGTCAGGTACCTACCTAATTACTGTATGTGATACATACCCAGAATTCGTTATGGCATTGGTATGGTAGTCATGAAAGAGGGTCATGGTGGAAATCTCATGATGTTGATTGGTCAGTGACAGGCGTGTTTGCCTGTATGTTATTTGCTAGATGGAACCACGACTGAAAGATGAGACGTGAATCATACAGGATGAGAAATATGACAGCATTTCTTTCTATCTTTATTGGCCTTTCCATAGGTTAGATACTTGGGGAATGCCTGGCTTTCTGCTGCCTACCTCTTATGATCTCTTATTCAGAGGGAGGGAGGTTGGGAATTCATCCGATTCGCCTCAGGTACCCAACCACCTCCTTATCCATCAAACGAGCAAACCGGCCTCATTCATGCGAGTAGCCGGATCTCACTTAGAACAACAATAAGAGTATACACAGTCATCTCTATCACCAATACAGAGTGCGAGAGAGCATTTGCAGCAATAGCATATTATTAAGCGTAGTAAAGTAACGCGCGTACTCCAACGGAAGATCTCGAAATCTTATCTAGGTAGACCTCCCTCTCCCCCCTCTCCCCCCCTTCCTTCTCCCTCCTCCTCCTCTCTCTTCATTCCTTTACCGCTATAATAGCTACCTAACTAAGAGTCAACTAAATAAGTGACCCAACAATGCAAAGCCCAGCCAGCCAGCCAGTCCGCCTCCGAATCCGACGCCGCCTAGCAAACACACACACACACATACACACATGATGCCTTTGCCTACCTAACCATTAGAGAGAAAAAAAGCCGTCGTTCTGTTCTACCCAGTAGCACCATTATATGGAGTAGAACACACTCTAGAGTTCGTAAGTTAGATGGGAGGGGGAGAAAAAAGAAGAAGTAAGTGATCATTGGAACTTTCGTCGTTCAGTAGTAGTGACTTAGTTGCATTAAGAGCGTGGCCCTTATTTTAGTTCAATCCGTACGTTAGGTAGAGAAGGAAGTGTCATGGAAAAATCGGAAGGGTGAAGTTTTATATGGAGTTGAGGAACGTTTCTGGCTTCTCGCTTGCGCATGTGAATAGGTTGATATGGTGATCGCCGCGTGCGGCACAACCTAGAATCATGCGGTGGGGGTGGAACGCGGTGGCGGAGATAGGGGAACCACGGTTCTGCTGGAGGAAACTGGAGTACGGCTCCATTCTGGAGAGTTCATGACCATCAAAGTTGAATACTTTGACAGTATGCGCAGATGTGCCACTGGATTTATGTTAGCAAAGCAAACGACGTATAATTGGGGTTGGCTGGGACTTACACAGAGAATACCGGCAGGTGCTCGTGGGTGCTCGCTGTCCGGAGAGTATCGCGCGTCGTCTGGATAACGCGAAGTGGCGAGTCCATCCGGATATCCCACAGCTTGACTTTTCCGTTCCGGCTTGCGGAGAGTAGCTCTCGTTGACCACCGCGCTGCATATGCACGTTCCTGATCCACTGTCGATCAGAATCGTCCTTCCATTTTTTGACCATGGACTCTTGTGGACGAAGCCGAGTGTCAAACACTCTGACAGCACCATCCCCAAACCCGGCTACGAAGATGTTACCAGTCATCTGGTCTGAGGTTAACGACGTGACGCAAGATCCAGAACGTGCCGGTATATCCATAATGCAGGTTTCATACGCCGCAGCCCAGACTCGGATGACTCGAACGTCTCCTGCCACAAGTACATTACCAGTCACCTGTTGCCAGTCAAAGACCATTCCAGAATTGACATTGCTTGGAACCATGTGAGTTAGTGCTCTCCATGCAGATGCCAACTCGGTCTTCTTGGGAGAATCGTAATTCCGATAAACCCGGAGCACGCCATCCGACGAGCCTGTCATTAGGAACGCTGTATCGTCCTCGTTAATGAACGTCATGTCGCTGATTTTCGATCCTTCGGGATTTCCATTAGAGAATCGGTTTAATCTGCTCTGTTTCTTCCAGTCCCAGATGTAAACTGTATTTCCATCATCCGCGACTGCGAGATGGTCTTCGAATTGGTGGAATGTCATCTTCGCCGGTTGAGCGCCATTATTCATAATGCACAGCTGGTTATTCCATTTGTGGCTGCCGGCGTACTGCTTTTGCGGCTGAGTTTCACGGAGTATATTTTCGTTCCGCGATCTACGCCAGAGACGCTCATTGTACTCGGTGCTTCCCGGTTCCTCGGCCTCGCTGGGATGCATTTGAGGTTCGCGGAAGTACTCAATTGACCAGTCTAGGAATGTGCTAGCAAGAGGTAAAGAAGGCATCTCATCAAGGCGACGTGGTTTAAACTTCCCTGAGACAGGTTCATCAGCTACGTTGTAATGTGCGGGCGCGTTAGCCTGGTCAGTTTGTTCAGGAGGAACAGTCCAATCGGTAGTAAGCCGGTTCCGCTGAGATGAACTTCTCAGGAGTCCAGGAGAAGGCAGTGGAGTGGAATTAGCTGATTTATCTTCGCCTCCCCACATGCCCGGCAGCTGGAATAGTAAACTCGCAGTTCGCTTCAGAAGGCCGGGTGAAGGTTCCGGTGGCTTAACATCGGACGAGGACGTTCCTGTAATGCCATTCCGTGATGTAGAAGACTGTTTCTTGTGACCATGGGATCGTCGCACACGTTTTTGAATTTCGTCCATCAAGCTCTGCGCTTGGAGACCTGCAGGTGACGACAAAAGCGCGTTGTGAACGTAGTCAACTATAATCGTTGCATCTCGCTGGACTTCGGGGTGGGGGTCTACGTTCAGTATCAGGATATGCTTCCAACAAGCTGCAAAGACAGTATTAGAAGACAGCCCCTGAGCTGCGGGCTTGATCGTTCCATCTGCGTTACGATTCTCTGGGCGAGCATAGTGCAAGCCCATCTTATAGTCCAGGCCATCATCCGTTGGTGGGAATAACAAGTACTCCTTCTCTTCGAGCAATTGCTCGTAAGCAGCGACAATGAACTTGTTTTCGTAACGGAGGACGAAATGAGAAATGAAGACAAGCAACTCCTTGCGGACAAGAGGGCTGCCATCATTGGCCATGTCTAATAATGTCCAAGCTATGGACTCTTCAATCCTGGCCACTTCGTCCGTGAGATCGGGAATGCCTAGGAAGGTCGTCATGGCGTGGATAACTGCCGCCCGTACTTCACACGATTGGTCTTTCGTTAAGCTTGACAACTTCATCGGCGCGTTTTCTCTGATCCCTCTCCATTTAGCCTCCGGTAAATCTTGCCATAGCTGGCTAATACAGAGGCATGCCCACTGACGCAGCAGCACATTCTCCTCGTTCCTAAGATGCGCTAGGCAGTACGTCATGATATGCGACTGATTGCATACAGCTTGACCGGGCCTGTAACCCTTGCACAACATCGCGAGTACAAAAGCACACATTGCCTTATGCTCATCGCTGTTGGCGACAGCGAGCACTTCGGATGGGTTCAGTATGGAGGCGAAGTAATTGTAACCGCTGTCCTTGATCAGATCAGGCTGACAGGAGACGTCCACGGCGAGAACTCGGGTCCAAATAAACACCATGACAGGCTTTAACTCTGCAGCGGCGGACTGAAGGAGCTTCAGAACGTACGGGAAAATACCTATGCTCAAAGCCAGATGGACCGCCCAGGGACCTAAATCCAAGAACTTGCCTAACAAGATGAGAGCACGTACTCGGTGCTGCTGGCTGAGCAAGACCTGGAGTACGACAGGAAGCTGCTCAGGGGGCTTCTTCTGCATCGCATCTCCTCGCGAAAGATAGATTTCGAAAGCAGTCAACTGTTCTGCAAAGAAAGATGAGCTCTGATATTCGTATTCGATACCTTCATTCTCTTTTCGCTCCATCATCGGCAGCTGCGCCAATGCCAGGTCGACAGCTAGGTCCCAGCTTTGCCACAGAGGATGTTGATGAGTATCCGGTAATTCTGGGTAAGACTGCGGATGGCATCCATAGACCATCATGATCCTTTGCGCCAGGATGAAATTTCGGAAGAGAGCTGCAACCATAAGGTCTTGTCTGAAGAATTTGCGGAATAACTGCCGAGGCAAAGAAGTCCACGCAATAGTATCAGTGATCGCTGTAAAGATCCAGTTGAGTTCTCCAAGTGGTGTTCTCCGTTCCTGTAATCGACCAGGGAGTTTCTTGGCTCGCTCTGGCGTAAGACTCGTCTTAAGAGGATTCTGTAAGACGAAGAACCACAGTGCCATCTCTATGGGCGTTGTCAGACATGCGGTAAAGAGGTCGGCTGGAAGGCGGGGATTAGTCGGAAGGTTCTCCTTGACGGCACATGCGGCGAGATGGAGATACGAGCGGTATTTAGTCTTCTCGTAGTTCGGGTCAGCAGCGGCGGCGGCTTCCTCTTCCTCCTCGTGCTTCTCCACAAACCGGTGGTAGTTGTTCAAAATATTTCCAGCCTCGGAGCAGTCCCAGACGAAGATAGTTGGCGCCTGGAGCCAGTGTTGGAGGTCATACAAAGAGATGGGAATGTATTGTGTAAAATTCTTGTTGAAAACCCAGATCTCACCCGATGCTGTTGGCTTCGGGACGCCATGGCCATTATAATGAAGCAGGACGCGTTCATCTTTGGCATTTCTCCGTAACGACTGACAGAACCGCTTGGTTTCTTCAACTGACGGATCGAGGTATTGCTTATACCTTGTCCGCAATGAAATGTTTTCATACTGCGCCTGGAGGGACTTGCCGATCTGTTCTAGGGCCTTTGCTGCAGGGGGGACGAAGGGGTCTTGCCATGCCTCAAGCTTAGCTCCTGGGTTCGTCTTCAGCTGATCGGGGGGTTCGACACCGATATTCAGGCAGACCGCCAGAGCGGCTGAAACAGTTTTTAATCGATCTCGCATGCGCCAATCTTCGATCGTATAGTTAGGAGATTCTGGTTGTCCGGTATTCTCGTGTCGTTTATCTGTGAAGTACATGTACCAATTCTACCTCTTTAGTTAGTCATGCCTCTCGTTCATAAGTTTTTACACGTCGGCGACGCAACGCAGATGGACGGGCGTATGCGTGGAATAGCCGGTGTTGGCGCAAGGCTGAATTCGACTTACACTAGCAAGCTGAGAAATAATATCTTCAGACTGGTAATGGTCTTCAAAACCATGCCGCGCACCCCATTCATAGATCTCCTCATCCGGCTGTTCCGTGTCTTCGCGTCTTACTATGTGTTCACTCTTGGATCTCAGCAACGGAGGCTTAGAGATTACTCTCCTGGATCGGTCGTGATCGGAATCGTCCTGAGAACTCGTGGATGGGCCATTATTCTTGTTTCCCGGAGCAGTTAATGGTCGTCGGTCAAGATCTACCGCCTCTCTTTCCTCTGTTGCTGTGCGCGGACGGCCTTTTGCAGGTTCGGGAGCTCGTACGGCGTAGGTCGGGCCGCTCGTGCCTAGGCGTGAAGGCATGGCGGATGAAGTACCATTAGCTGTGGATGTGTTGGCCGCCGAGTTTGAATAGTCGCGTACTGGCGTAGAGTGAGTGTCGACTGCGAGATTATTAGGGCGATGATGCGACGACGAAATCTTAGATGCGGAAGATGCGGTTGGCATATGATGGGGCGGGTGTTGCCCGGTAGTGTACGCGCTATGAGTGATTGTGACAGCGGTCATAGCTGGAGCTTCTGTAGTGCATTTTTAACACATGTCAAATCTTCACGAACGCATGCAGAAAATACGACAGCGGAACTTCTGACAAAACAGAATGAAATATTGAACCCGTAGAGTTGGGTTGGTGTTGAGGCGAGAAAATCGGTCAAGCTGACTATTCGACAGTTTTTGATGCGATGGGCACTGGGGCTCTAAGTGCCTGAGTGCTGGGTGCTGAATACTGGGCTGATGTTTGCGAACGAAAGCTTGCGGTCTAGGGTAATCTTCTAATCTGCTCTACTCTGGTAGGTACAAGCGGGAAAGGCGGTGGGGAGTGCACTTTGTACCCTAGTACCATGCTAAAGCTTCCAGGTTGTAATCCGTACCACCCGAGGTAAGTGACGAAATACACCTAAGCATGCTTGGCATGTAAATTGCGACCGCTCCCAACTTTCAAGCCCAAGAAAGGGGCAGTAAGCCTTTTTCCATCCGCCTCGCTGCAACCTTCCTACGCCAGCTACGAGCTAGCTTCGAGCTAGGGACCTTACGAAGAGAAGCAAATGTTCTTCTAATAAACATCAGGTGAAGAATCTGGTAGACAGCAGCCTCATGACGTTATATAACTACCCAGGACCGCTCAAAATGCAAAATACTCCTTTTCCCTTAAAAATAACGACCAAAACGAGTCGTCCCAAACCATACATGTACATAATAAAAGATAAGAGGTGACTTATCATTCCATTGTATAGGAATTGTCACTCTCTAAGCCATGAGCTGTCAGCCGCAATCTAGTCCGCAACCATCCGATCTTTCAACTTCCTCTCGGGTAGACTCGGAGACTCGGATGGGGAGATAGAAGGCTGCACGTATATACCATGCGGACGAAGTTAATGCCTGTCGGTAGATGCTTCGTCACACCTCCATCATCGACTATGTACGTATGTACAGCTGTACAGCGGGTTGTAGGACGACACAGGACGGTGGGGTGTGATGGCTCCTTTATAAGGCCGGGCGACTTGACAAAGTTGTGCCCTTTCTGCCAGTGGGTTGCATTTATTCACGTGTTGGATAATTTGCTGTGTTTCAGGTTGCCTGTTTCTATCCCAGATCGACACGTCCCCAAATAACTCTGTACCCACTTAGCACCCTTACCATAACCCAGCCTTGCCAAGGGTCCTGGGGTTAACTGCTATCTAATCGATTATCGCAAGACGAGTCGTCCGACTCGGAATGTGTAAATGTCGACTACCTTAACTCAGCAAACTTGTGTAGCCACATAGGTGGCTCTCTTACAAGGAGTAAAGAAGTAAAGAACTAGAACGAACGGCTGTACAAGATGAAGTGACCCCCATCGCTCTCTGAAGTTTATGCTGCTCACAGTGACGTTCTCCCTAACTACGTTACACCAACTTGAGAGGGTTTGAAGAGGCCCATTGGTGCACACGTTTCTTTGCATGGTGTTACATGACTGCATAGTAAGTCTACATAGTTGACCGTGCTTGCAGCCCATACAATACAATTTATTAAAGAAAGATTTAAGGGGCGTATATAGAGCCGTAGGTCGGCCATCAGTTTCCAGTCCGGGATGGATAACTCGAAACTCATAAAAATTCGATAGATGAACTGATAAGTTGAGGAAGTCGATGGTTGTGGCCGATTCAGTTTAGTCCTCATCATAATTGAAGTCTAAAGAGATCAGATACTTAAATAGATACCTACCTCCTAGGTAATCATGTACACAATGCTGTGAAGTTCAGGACGTCAGGCAGCATCGCCTTTTTATCGCTTAGACTGAATATAGCCATGAAGCCTTTTCCAGGAACAATCCAGTTATTCACAATACCTACCATACCCGGTATTTACTCACAACTCGGCTAGGTAAGATTAAGTTATAGGGTCTTTTCATGTCGAGGCGTGCCATCCACGTGCACTCCTGGAGGATTGGCAGCAATGCCTACGACTATAGTAAAAGACAATTCGATCAATGATATTTCACAGACAACTGTAGTTATAGGTTTCGTCTTTATAGTGAGGATCTGTAATTAGTAAAATTTGCGAACTTGTGATTAATAGCTGACTACATGTATTCAGAAACAAACTCCTTTAAGTCCATGGGCTTAAATGTCCAAGTAATCCCCAAAACCTTGGAAGCCCCATCACGCCTGGGCGCTCATTTACTTTAATCCTGCCGCTAAGCCACTTCTAGAAATAGGTATACCCCTAAATTAGTCCTTTCTTATCCAATTGTAACTTGCAGTAGGGTGCTGCATGATAGAATGCTAACCGGACTAAGTATTAGTACAGGCACGGCCCCCCCAGAAGCCGACCCTTGGTGATGGCTGTCCTGGGGGAACTTTAGAGATTTTTTCTGGAAATTTGGCGTATCGTTGTCCCTAAACTCGACCTCGTCGCCAGTCCCTTTTCCATCAACCCAATTCTCTTTCCCGCCGTTCATTCATCAACCTTCCTTCACGGCGCTGTTCTAATCATTCTAGCTACAGACGCAATAATATAATACGACAACAATTACTAATCTTCGAGTTTGCTCTATTTGTCTACCTACATATCTTGCCATTTACACCGTCCGATGATCTCGAGAATATACCCACGAGGAGCACCGAACAAACGAAGCATCGCAACATTCGATCCGATAACCCTTCAATTTCTATGGTTCTAATTCAACAGTGCAACGAATCAATACAAACAATACAAACCAAGCCTTTACTCTTTTACATATAACCAAGTTCTAGGCTCTTCGAAGTTTCAATCAGAAGAAGGAAGAGGGAGGCTTAGAAGGCGTAATAAGAAAAAAGTCGAGAGGCTGCGCAGGTTACGAGCAATCGGCGCAATTTCGATTAAGGACCCATCTCGATACTTCCAACCTCATGCTTTCAACCCCAGCCATTTCGAACGTTGCCTCGTACCACGAGAAACCCTGCATACCTTTGTTTTCTGCTTAGTTCTTGATCCAATTCCAATCACCTTCGGTCGGTCGCATGCAATTGTCAAGCAACCTTCAACGACACTCGACGTACATCACCTTGTCGCTACTGCGACGGATAGTTTAAGCACTCCTCACCGAGGTCTTCCGGAGGGTGCCAAACTATAGTTCGCCATGGCCTTCCTATTTAAATCTAAGAAGAACCAGGACAGGAACATCCAAAGTCGCGATGGCGCTCCTGGAGGTTCACCACCAGTTCAAGGCGCTGCCGGGCGCATTGTTAGAGAGGAGAAAAACTCCCGATCAACTCCAACCGGAAGTGTGAATTCTTTTGAAGAAAACACCCCAAGCCCTGATGCCGAGAAGTATGCCGCTCGCCGTGGCCAGGAACCATCACAGCAAATGCAACAGCCTCAGCAAGTGAGTGACTTGCCTGTAAGTTTTCTGTCGATTGCGTCTCAGCCCATTTCCAGGGCGCTCAGGTCTTCGGGTTATGCTGACAATCTTGCCTCTTCAAGTTTCGCAATGCTCCCCCGCAAAACGTGAACGCTTCGTTGTATCCTTGGTCGCAACGACGCCTAACATTTACTTCCTCTGTACCCAGCCCCTTTCCTAGATATGGAGCGGCTGTCAACTCTGTTTCGTCTAAAGAAGGCGATATCTACGTGATGGGTGGTTTGATCAACAGCTCGACCGTTAAAGGCGATTTATGGATGATTGAAGCTGGAGGGAATATGTCATGTTATCCGCTTTCCACCACATCCGAGGGTCCTGGTCCGAGAGTTGGTCATGCATCTCTCTTGGTGGGAAATGCATTCATTGTATATGGCGGCGATACCAAAATCGACGAAACTGACATCCTTGACGAGACATTATATCTGCTCAATACATGTAAGCCATCGTCACCCAATCCGGATCCGTTCTTGTTGGCATAGACTAATAAGGTCTCACAGCTACAAGACAATGGTCGCGAGCTCTGCCGGCTGGCCCTCGACCGTCTGGCCGCTATGGTCACTCTTTGAATATTGTTGGGTCCAAGATTTATATCTTTGGTGGTCAAGTGGAAGGGTACTTTATGAACGACCTAGCCGCCTTTGACCTAAACCAATTGCAAATGCCCAACAATCGATGGGAGGTTCTTAGCGAAAACGTCGAAGCTGGAGGAGCTGTGCAAGGCAAGGCGCCGCCGGCTAGAACGAATCATTCTATGATCACCTTCAACGACAAGATGTATCTGTAAGTTCTAACGATGCCTGCCCTGTAACTACGGATTCCTGATAGCATCACAGATTTGGTGGCACCAACGGCTTCCAATGGTTCAACGACGTTTGGTGTTATGACCCTGCAGTCAACAAATGGGCCCAGTTAGACTGCATTGGGTACATTCCCGTCCCTAGAGAAGGTCACGCCGCTGCACTGGTAGACGATGTCATGTACGTCTTTGGTGGACGTACAGAAGAGGGAGCTGATTTAGGCGACTTGGCTGCATTCCGAATCACGTCCCGCCGCTGGTATACTTTTCAGAACATGGGTCCGTCGCCGTCGCCTCGCTCTGGTCATAGTATGACTGCTGTGGGTAAATCGGTCGTCGTGGTTGGTGGTGAGCCTAGTTCGAGCACCAATCAAGTCAACGATCTCTCGATTGTTTATGTTCTGGATACGACGAAGATCAGGTACCCTAATGATGCGCAGATCCAGTCGAACACCCAGAAGATGCAGCAAGCAAGACGACCGAGTGGTGGCGAGGCCCCTCCCGTCGGTGGTCGCCAGGCGCCATCTCGTGAAGGTTCCGCTGGACCCGATCCGAAGCGAGTAGCTAGCCCTAACAGCCCAACCAATAGCGCCGGAAGGGGTGGTACCGGTGTAGATATCAATGGCCCTCCTCCTGTCAGTAATGGAATATCAAAGCTCCCGAGAGCCGCTGGAACGTCAACCCCTTCAGGTCCTCCACCACAAGGCCAAGCTCCCAGACCAACTATCGAGATGAATGCGACTGGTCGTCGTGCTAGAAACGCGTCCATCGAACGAATAGAGAGGGAAGCCGTAGGTGCTGCTTCGTCTGGCATCAACAGTCAAAGCCAGTCGCCTATATCACGAGAGGCACCCAAGGCAGAATCTCCAGTCACTAATGGAAGGCGAACGCCGAGCCAACAGACTCCTAGGAGTGGCTCGAGATCCGAGAACCTCCAGGGAGATGTGTCCAAGCCGAAGCAGTCGCGGCAGACTCGTGGCCAAGGCTCTGTGGACAGCAATACAGAACCAACCCTTAAAACCGTGGCAAATCGCCCGTCTTCTCCGCCTCCGCCAACCCGGCAGACAAGTAATCCTTTATCACGGAGAGGTTCGAATAGGAATTCGCAAACTGTTGCCTTATTGAAGGAATTAGATGCCGCCCGGAATCGAAATGCATGGTATGCATCGGAACTCGAGTTGGCCCGCAAAGCGGGTTATACGTCAAATGCAACTCTCAGTCCTACTCTGGAGTCTCGGGCTGCAGACACATTCGATGACGATGATAAGAGGCTCATTGAATCTCTTTTGGCCATGAAGCAAGAGCTGGCCAATGTCCAGAACTCTATCGACAAGCAGGCAATCCTTGCGGCGAAACAGATAGCTGAGGTGGAGCGACAACGTGACGCTGCCATTCGTGAGGCAGTATATGCCAAGGCAAAGATGGCAGCACAGTCCGGAAGTGCAGCCAGCACACCGCAGCTAGACAGTGAGAAAGACGTGGACGGCAGTGATCGTTCCGCTGACCTAAACAAGAAGCTCGCCTCTGCATTGAATGTCCAAAGAGATTTACAGAATAATCTCGCTCGAGCAGCAGCAGAACTTGAAGCAGAGAAACGAGCGCGCCAGCTTGCAGATGAAACTCTGAATGCCACCCAAAAGCGCATAGCCGAACTGGAAACGTACAAACAACAGACATCTTCGGAACTTGAGCAACTAAGAGCTGAATTACACATGGCTCAGCGTGAAGCACGAGAACAATCAGTTGCTGGCGCTGAGGCAATTGCGGCCTTGCAACTTCTGCGTATAGAGAAAGATGATTTCGAGAGCAAATATAACGAGGTCATTAGCAACTCCAAAGAGCATGACGAGACCCTAGAGTCCCTTCGGGAGGCCGTGGTGGCGTCAGCCGATATGCGCACTCACCTTGAGCGGAAGTTGGACGAAGAACGGTCCCAGCGAGAGATGGTTGAATCCAAACTTATCAAACTCAAGGCAGAACATGAAGCGCATACTTCAGAACTGGAGACCATCACCCAACGGCTGCGAGACGCTGAAGAGCTTGCTGAACGACATGCAGCAGAAGCTAATGCGCATCGCCAAGCCTTAATTTCTGGTCTAGAGAAGGTTTCTAAGGAGCCGAACAAGGCCAATCAGGCCGATGCAGAGCGCATTGCGGTTCTCCAAAGTCAAGTCGAAGCGGCAAACAATCTTGTCCAGAAGTACCGACAGGAGGCTGATATCGCTTCTGATAAACTTCGAAGCGCCGAAGAACGAATTGCTGGGCTAGAAGCATACCAAGAACAATCGAGCAGGGAAGGTGTGACGATCCGTCGACAACTGCAGTCTGCCTTGAGGGAGACTCAGTCGCTTCAGGCGATGAATACGGATCTCAAGAACCAGCTGTCAAACCAGCAACTGGAGACCAATGCCATAACGGTTCAGCACAATACTCTGAAGGACATCCTAGCTGAAAGAGGCATCAGCCCGACCAATCTTGCCCGAGTGCGAGGAATGGGCTCTAGAACAAACTCACCCGATCTCTCTAGGGCCAATGACCTTGAACGGCAACTTGCGCAAGCAATTGCTGCTCATGAGGAGACGAAACAGAGTTTTGCCGCGCAGGTCCAAGAATCCGAAGCTGCTTATCGCAACAGGATAGTCCAATTGGAGAACGACTATCAATCCGCGGTCCACTATGTCAAGGGGACAGAAAAGATGCTCAAGAAGATGAAGCAAGAACTTGCGCAAGCTCAGTCTGAGAACAGCCGCTTGAAGAACGAGAACCTTGAGCTAGAAGAACGCTCAAGTTCTCGTGATACTACCGCACCAGCTGGGTGGGAGGTCGAACGCTCGTCGTTGGAAAAGCAGATCGAAGGTCTCCAGGAACAGGTCAAGGCGACTGCCGCGCAACTCGAACGAGAGCTTACAGAATTACGCAATAAGCTTGAGGCTACCAAGCAAGAGCGTGATAGCACATTGAAAACTCGCGACGACGTTGCGCAGCGACTAACTATTCGAGAGAAGGAACTTGAGCAAATGCAACAAGAGAATGCCCTTCTTGAGAAGCGAGTACACGAGGCCGAGCAGAAGGTCAGTCTTTTACTCGACCAGGTCGAGAATTCTGTGGACAACTACCGCAGACGTAGCCGTATGAGCACAGACCCGATAAATACCAATACTCCCAATGCGAACGGCATGGGACATAATCGGCAAGAGAGTTCGGAGGCCGGAAGTCTGTATGGCGAGTTTGGCAATGCTGGCAACGCTAGGAATAGCACGGCCCTTGACAATTTAGCTAACGAGCTTGACCTCCTACGTTCACACTGGGAGGCAACGAACAAGAACTATAGGCTTTCGAACACCTTTGACTTTGAAGGACTGGGCACTAAGAAGGAAGACGACGGTGTTGGTCTTGGTCTCAGCGAAAGCTTGGCTGATTGGAGAAAACGACTCGACACAGAAGAACGCGAGAACGAAAACATCGGGACTGCCAAGAGTGGTAACCATGCATTATGAATACTCTGAAGCCAAAACCTGGTAGAGCTATTCATCGCCAGTGTCATCTTCTCCCAGCAGAATCCGTGGACATTCCGCGTGTGATATTACAGCGGCGCTCATGCGTAGCAGTACACGTCTTATTTACGATTCTTCACTTCTTCGGCTCCTTTCGATTCTGTCCTTATACTCAAATTAGGGACATCCTCCTCTTTTGCTTTTACTAGCATACCGACTCGTGGGCGCAGCTAGCGGCGTTCTCTTTCGCCTTCACGACGACGTTTTTGCTTTCTCTTTCTTCTTTCTTCCCCGTTGTGTTTTTCTGCATTGAAGACGGGATGAACCGTAACCCTCATGCAAATTCCCCAAATTCGTCACCATTTGGAGACCTGATTCCGAAGATATGACCGAATGCAATGTTCCGTGGAGTTGGCTTGGTTCAGGATTGTCATCATAAATGGTTTTTTTGTTTCCGAGAATTGGAGGTTTTCGTCGCACGTGTTGCGGACGCGCAGAATGATCAGGAAGTACTGCCTCCTAAAGTTAATGTACAATATCGCTGCTGATGGACACTGTTGTGTCGGCGATCAGGAGGAATAAAATGATACCTGGGAGAGGAGTGGCCACAGCTCCTCGCAGTGGACGCTTCCTCCCCTCTGTTTAGAACTGGTTTTGCGGAAAGGGTGGGATAGTTCAATCTTGATGAGGCATTCAACTTGTTGACCTGGTGCTTCGTCGACCTTTGCTCGACTGAAGTAATGTGATGCAGATGCTGTAGTCGGTTGTGAAGTGAGTGTAGGCTGGGAGCAACTTTCGGTAATTCACATAGCAAGCAATGAAAAGGAAACAGGAAGTTGTTCTAATACACTACTAGTAATGGCATTGCCTCCGACTATTGAGCCCCCTTTATTACCTTTTGCCTTCGCGGAAAATCTCGTATACTAGGTAGTCTTCTTCCCCGGCATAATTCCACGACACTTCAACCCCCTTTAGCCTACGTCTACCGCCGGAATGATGTTGAATATTCCCAGAAACCATGTCCTTGTCAACATCCGCTTTCTAATTGCCTAAGGTGTAGATTGATGGGCATAAGTATTCCATCTATCCTTATGCCCGGGTTCTTTCAATGGAGAGCATGGCCTGTGTAGGTAGGTAGGTATCTTGGGAGGTGGACGGAGGATCTTAGGACTGGAATTCGTTGTTCGCGTCCGTCCTGTCGGCACCTCATGAGCCGGCGTTTCTGGTTTAGAAGAGATGACTTGGGGTCTGACGGGAGCTGCGTGTTAGTGTACGGTAGAGGCTGATGTGGCAAGTTTGGTCATCTGGCTGGATATGCGCTGCTCAACGTTAACACCTGTGTAGCAACTCGTACCGCTCTCATGAAGTCGGGTCATATACATCTTATTAACAGTAAACTGGTTCCGTCGATATAATAAAGATTGCTTTACTGATACCTACACGCATACTCCAGTATCGCCTTTCTACTTACCTCAACACTAATACTGCCAGTTGTCCCACAAGGTTACAACTCTCTAGATACTGTTCTACATGGGAAAGATATAGCCATAGAACGTTCACTGAATGCATTATACACGCATTAACAAACATCAAGGCTACCCATTACCTACTTTAGTCTGTCGGTTCTGTGACGGACTGCGGTCCTACACGGTTTGATCCAAGGACGAACTTAGTTCATAACTCCCTGTTGGCCTTATACCAATGTAAGGTAGGTATATTTCGAAGATAGGAAAGGGGTTTCTCTTGATCAGAATCTGGAATTCCATATATGAAGCTTAAAGGTCATGTTCTATACTTTAGACCTGAATGGGTAGACTAGGCGATCCTTTTGACGATTCCATGAAGAATAAGCTGCCCATGGACTTAACTAGTGTAAGATGCTCAACATGAAAAGCATGAAACTTCATTGAGATCTATGTAAACCTGAAGATGAGCATTACACCTACCTACGACATCTAAGATACATGTCTATACTTGGGGACCGCCCACATCTGAAAGACTAGAAGGGGCCAGAGACCCTTGTCGCGAGAAATGTTCTCAGTTTTTCAGGTTTATTAAAAGCTACCATCCGGTAACCTGAGGCGGTACGTAAAAGACAGTGCTTATCCAGTCCTGTCATGAAGGCAATAAAAGCTTCCTTCAATGTGTTGATTGATAGCACCACTTGGTCGCGCAGGTCGGTTACTCACCCGGCTCCTCTTTTTCTCTACCTCTACTCTGCTCCCCTTGGACACCGGTTCGAGCTATTCGCCAGATCTAACATTGCCTCCTTCTGGTGGTTGGGAGTTGGAATTCCAAGCTCGTTGACCTCGTTGCTAGGTATATCGTGGAACCGCCACTGTGCTATTCCTCGCCTGTTGAAGCGAATCCAGTCACCAGAGAATACGAAATCCAAAGGGTGAGTGACGGCTACTGCGCTTCTTCGAATCGTACTCCCATCATGATGTACAATTCTGTTGATTGCTTACACATAAGTCTCGAAATACGGCACTGTTTTCATCGAGGTTGAGCTGGCATGGCGATCATTGCATTTGACTGGCTGGCGACCGTCGCCGGAAACAAAATCTGTAACCCTCTCTCTCGCCCGTATGGTCTGATGGTCTGGCATCGGGACTCTTCCAGTGAGGGATATTTCGGCACTCGTTCATGTTGGACCAAGAGGCGGCGTCTGTATTCCTCACTTCTGTGGGCATCCTTTCTTCTTCAAACTCCATGCCGGACAAATCTCGCGGTTAACCCTCATCATGAACCCCATTGATGGCCACGACTCTCCTCGCTCCAGCCTTCAGGCCTCATTCAATCATGTCGAAGCGTTCGAGAGTATCACCATTCAGCATGAATCCTAAAACCGGTATTCAGGTCAAGTCGTATAAGTCGGAATCGAATATTATCGCTGTACACTATCTCGTCACCAAAGCGGCCTTATCTAGACATTGCAACTCTACTGCTTTTATATTCCATTCAATACTCGATATCCACTACAATCAAATGAGCATTCGTAAGCCTCTAACCTAAGGAGCGCATGCGTCGTCAATAGACGATATAGTTCCACCTCGTGCCACAGGGGTTTCGTCAGTCTTACGAGTCGTGCCCCCTTTCTACGCCAGCGAAGTCCCTGGTTTCATACTGACACTGCATGATAGTGTTAGATTGTAGTACAGGAAGAGGCAGCTATTTAACTGTAGTTTGAATGGCTTCAAATTTACCAGATTAACAACTGCCTCACTTACCTTCATCAACTTTTATGATTGTAAAAGCGATTATCCTCATCCACAGTTCTTTGCTTTCGCTCCCAATAACGCACACAAAAACAATTAGAAGTTATCACTAAGCGTGACTCCATCCAAGATACCACCTTTTGTAATACACGCAGTGACGCAGGGTTCCGTCTCGACCCTGATGAAACTGATTCATCTCGGTTATCCGACAGACTTCGTCGCAGCCCCGAAAGTGAAGCGGGGCACGTGTACAGTGCTGTCTTACACCCAGACAGATACCATACTGTAGTAGGCCCAGATTTCTGGCCCTCTGATTAGCCTGTTCTGGGCGCCACGCCCGGTAGAATACCTAACCACCTACCACCTAGAACTTAGCTATGTACAGTAGCAGCAGCACTGTACCTGTAACACGTAGGCACCTACATTACCACCTAGAAAGACAGTGGCTTGGGCGTCGGGGCGGGGCCGTCAGAGCGCCCAAAGAGGCATCTGGGTAGATCATATGACGGGGATTCCCGCTCTCTTCTCTTTCTCTTCCTTTTCCTCGTATCGTGGTGAAGTTTCCTAGTCGTTGGTTTTTTCCCCTTCGACAAGTTTGGTTTCCTTCTTTTTTGCTTACTAGTCTTTTCCGATCATTGTTGCTGCGATCTGGTTATCGTGTATCACTGTCCTTCTCGCTCGAATTAGCTACTTAATTGCACTCGCGACGAAATACTAGCCATTCATTCGATCAATCAATCATTCGCTCAAACGAACGAACGCACGAAGCGAAACGAGAGAGCTGCTGGTCTGCTTGAACGACTTCTGGTCTGCCCGCTCATTATACCTCGATAATAATAGAGCCCTGCAATTGCGACGGACATCTTTGGATATTCAAGATATTCCCGTAAAAGTAATCAAAATGAAGACCGCATTCGCAACGACGCTCCTAGCCGCTCTGTGCGCTACCCTCGCCAGCGCCGGCGTGGTCATCACGCCCATCCACCAGAACCAAGTCGTGGATAGTGTGAGCGGTGACTGCTTCTTCGGCAAGTCGACGCCGTATGGTTGCGGGTAAGTTTGAGTTCCGAAGCGCTTAAATTTTTCAAGAGAAGGAAAAAAGAAGAAAATGGAAGGTCCGCTTTAGCTAACATACAACACCGCGTAGTCCCCTCCGCTCATGATGAACCCGCGCACTGCCTGTCAAAGCCTTAATGGGGTGAAACGAAGCACGATGTCCTGCCGATAGGAGTATCCGGGTCTGAGTCACGTCCGATCTAATTCCGAGAAACGAAGCAAAGCGAAGCGAAGCGCTGGCGTTGGGTACAGGATCTAGAGGGAAGAGAAGAAGGAGCCTTTGGTCCATCAGCCGGCTATCGTCCTCGTTGAGTCGAGCTAATAGCCGCGGAGCCGGGTTAAGAAGACCACTGGTGGGAAATCAATGTGTCCGTTTGGGTTATGGTTATTGTTTACGTCGCCAGTTTTGAGGAATTCAGCCTTCGTTTCTTGTTGTAAATGGTTTAGGTTATTATCCGATCTATATACAAAAATCCAGACGACGCACTTGGTTGCGGAATACTAGATATCTGCAGCTTTTTTGTAGGTTTCTTCCCAGATATCCCTGTATACTGGGTGAAATTTGTAATGTCTAGAGCTTCAAGTGTAGGCACTTAGTGAAGCAGAAGAATTCATGCAAAGGCAAATTGATATGGTATCACATCGTCTATCTCTATTTACGGCTACCGTCGACACGTACGTACGTAGATGGTGGTATATGGCAGGATATAATTAAAATCAAAATCGACAGCAAATTCAACGCTCAACTCTAGATGTCTCCTCTCCCCTCCTCACATATACAACCCTCCCCAAGTAGATACAAAAACAAGTCAACCAACCTAGCACTTGAGAGTGTACTTAGGCGTGCGATCAGCAGTCATAGCGCCCCAAGAAGTCTCATCGGCAACAGATCCGTCCTCGCCGACAGCCTTAGGCTTCCAGGACTCGTCGAAGGCCTCGAAGAAGAAGACGTTGAAGCCCCAGTCGACCATACCACACACGGCCTGGCTGTAGAAGGTGGCGGCCTGCTGCTTGCCGGGCTGCGCGTTCTGGTACTTGTCGCCGCCGGTGGGCCAGCCCGTCTCGCCGACCCAGAGCTCGATCTTGGTGGTGCTGCCGGACTTCTCCTGGATGTGGCCGAAGGCCTGGAAGATGTCGTCGTAGAAGGAGCCCGTGGCGTTGGATATCAGCTGTCCCTGCCAGTACGAGAATGCGTTGGTCAGCAGGAGGTCGGCGGAGCCCGACTGGACGATGGCGTCGGCTGTGCCGTCCGCGAACTTGTTCCACGAGTCGGCGGTTCCGATCTTGACGTCGCTGCCCACGGCCGACTTGACGTCTTGGATCTTCTCGAGGAGCTCGGGGCCTGTGAAGTTGCCGCGGTACAGCGACTCGGATCCGACGGTGATGCCGTACACTTGGTCCTTGTATTGGGAGGTGTACTCGACGACGGCGGCCTTGTCGGCTTGGAAGGACTCGTCGGTGTCGGGCCTATTTCACTCCTTATTAGCTTATGTCTTGTTGCTAGTCATAAACCGTGAGGTAGATCGCATACCAGATACCGAGAATAACCTTGAAGCCAGCCGTCTTAGCAGCAGGCAGGATCAGCTTCGCAACATCGCAGTCGGAGGCGGCGTAGATGCGGACGATGTTGGAGCCGGTCTGCTTGCTTATAGCCGCGAAATCAGCGGTGTAATCGGCAGCCTCCTTGCACGTTCCGTCCGACTTCTTGTTGCCCAACGCGAAACCCAATTGACCAGCAGCCGAGGCCACGATTGGGCCAGCGGCCACGGCAGCCGAAAGAATGGTAGTGAAACGCATCGTGATCGTTCTGTCGTTGATTTCTCCTGTATTATTCCTCGTCCAAACGCGTAGATTTCTCGGGGTATCTTCTTCGCTCGAAAAGCAGGAGTAAATAGCAATAGACCTCAAAAAAGGAGTGAAATGCTGGAGCCGATGCGAAAGAGTGATAGCTCAGCTGGCCAGCGAAAAGGAAAGAATGACGAATTGACTGTTGTAGTTGGTGATGATAAGGAAACAGGAGAAAGTGAAGTTCCTCTCCTCTCGCTGAAATTGGACGTTTCGAGCAGGGGTAGGGGCAATCAAAAAAGGGGGTCTCGCAGGTGCAGGGGTCAGGTCGGTTTATTTCTGTCAGGTACCCTTGTACCTATTTACAGCACTCACCATCGAATCTTTGAACCAATATAATGACTTTATTCAACAATCCTAATTTTATATTTTCTTAAAGCTCTCTCACTTTAAGATATGTCTTTCATGTAACTGTGTGACGTCTTCTGTGAATCTCTCATCATTAATGATTACCTGTGTTCATATTATGATATCCTCGATACTTTCGAGTTTGCATAGCCTCAGTTCCTATTGAGTCCATGAGCTGCCTCCCTTGCAGTCCTAGGGATATAACGCCAGGAGAGTCATTAGAAAGGCTCTTTTGTAGATCAAAAATAGATGATAAACCAAGTGGAAATACAGACGCGCAAGGCAGCGGTAGAAATGATCGAATTGTTCGTTTTCTAAATGCATCCATGTAGGACCAAATCCAAACCATGTATAACCCAAGATAAGCTGTCCCAATTCGAGTTGACTAGGAAGCACTGTATAACCCAATGCAGAACGCCCATGTAATGCTCCAAACCAATGATTACCTAGGTACCGTATCCCCTTTATAAATGTCAAGAAAATGAGATCGCACACCAAAACAGCCACTCCTACGAAGCCTCGTTGGAGCCATCTGGCTTGGTACTCCCGCTCTTTGAGTAGATTCTAAATTGGTAGAATATGATACAATCTTCAACAATAGTTCCTAGAGATCCAAGGAGCCAAGGAATGGCTTTAACGAGATACTCTGGCTCGGGAGAGTAGGTGAAGACGCTTAGGCCATATGTCAGGTTGCCAGTGAGAGACAAGAGGAAGAAGAGAAGGGCAAGACCCTCGCAAGACTTCTCCTTGTAGTTCTTGATTATTTGAGGGATTCGAGCGCTTTATCTCAGTTAGCACACAATCAGAAAAGAGTCACCATAGAGGATACATACAACAAATAGCAGAGTGCGCTCGCATATCCTAGAGCTAGTCCCAAAATCGCAACCGGCTCATCAGCAGTCGGCTCGCCAGGAACGTCAGGCTTGTCCCACGCTCCAACCTTGTACGACACAAACCACCCAGCAGACCCGACAATGTAGACAGCCGCAATGCTCAACGCGTTGTGAAGCCAAGGGTTGCTGTCGGGTGTGTCGTCTTCGCCCGTGACGATTCTCTTAATGGGGGTAAGGCTAGACTCCGAGTGGTGGAATGAGTGGCGGCGGTGCGAACCCGGAAGGCCACTAGACGACCTCCTCCGAGGTTGCAGTAGGGGCTCGTCTTCCGACGCTTCAGATTGAGTCGACCGAGTCCGTTGGCGAGCTTTTCGGGCATTGAGGGTGTTGTAGTAGACGGATTGTGTGATGAGGATGAGGTCGGAGATGCAGAAGTAGCCCGCAAGAGCGGTTGCTGTGGGTGCGAGACCGGTCACGAGAGCACCTGATTATTGTAGAATAGTAGTCAGCTATGCTCCATGGCACGAGCAGACCCTCAAAATCGAGATAGAGAGACCGCAGACATACCTGACAGGTTTGCGAGATCACCAAAGAGCCAGACGGCCAGAAATGCCATAGACAGACCCTCGGCGCTCTTTGCTTTGTAGTTTGTGATAAGCTGGGGAAGCTATTGTACAACCAGTCAGAAGAGTCATCGCTGGTAGGGAGAGTTCGCATCTTTCTAAGCACCTACAAGCAAGCATATCCATGCCGTCAAACTGATGCTACCAAATATCCCAGATAAGATCTCGTTGACGGAGAGGCCGTGCGATAAGGCCATATCGACTAGGTTCGTCTTCATGTTTGCAGTAGTAGAAAGGGAATAATTGAAAGGGTGCAGATCGCCCGACAAGACGATAAAAGTTGGGCCAGAGAACCAGAGAATAGAAAAGGGAGAAGAGTCAGCTCGGAGGCCTTCGATCAGGTGGTCCGGCTGCTAAAAAAGAGTCAGCTGCAGGCCTTGTCTCAGTGGTTGGTGGTGGCTTCGAATTCGAGTTTTCCCTTTCCCTTATCTCAGGTGCCCTCCGATCTCTGGTCGCATCCGACGGTTCACTGTGCAGCGTGCAGCGTCGCACAGAGATAAGGGCTGCATAACGATTGCATAGCGTGGGTGGGTGGTAGCGAATGGGGTATAGCGCCACCAATAGAGCTGTGCAGGTTCGTGCCTGCGCCCGCGCCCGCTGCAGCTTCCAGTACCAAGGGTCCTGGGGGTGCTTTCTCTCCGCATCAACCAGTGATGGATCGGTGACGCAGTTGACGTTAGTTTGCAAGTCTCAGCCATATAGGTGCCACACATTACCAAAAGTGGCACCGTCTAGCTGCTAGCCAGAATTCTATCGTCTGGAGTGATACCGCGGCAACTACACTAGTGAATCTACATGTCGGCTATGACAAACGTCAAACTCAGATAAGCTGCTCGGGACGAACCAATTTATTGCTATCTTAGGTAATACATTGTCTTTCAATGCAGTTTGGTTCCGTCGGTAGTAACCTTCTCTGATCTCTTATAGGATGCATCGTTAGACGGTAAGCAAAACGCCACAGGCGGTCATCTGCGATGCAGCCACAGCAAATCAGCTGCGATGGTCATGGGTGTTTCTCCGACAACCAAAACTCAACACCGCGACAAGCATTGTCGACGCGCATTTACCATGGCTGACGTGTCAGTCATATATGTATTTAATTTTATAATCAATTCTATATGAATCTTATGGAAGAAATAACAATATTTTTGTAGAAATTTTGGGTATTATTTTATCTAAATTGACTCAGCCATCATGAGGCTCGGGCAATCGGTTATCGCCTTAAGCTCATTCTTACTGCCAGGTGCTGCAGCATGGGGAAGTGAGTAAACGTATACTGCATATGTAGACCGCACCCTTTTTAACCTTTATCACCAGGTTTGGGCCACATTACTGTAGCCTACCTTGCATCGAACTTCGTCAAGGATAACACAGCAGCCTACTTTCAGGATATCTTACACAACAACACGGAACATTATCTCGCTGGAGTGGCTACCTGGGCTGATAGCATCAGGTACACGAAATGGGGTCGCTTCTCCAAGAATTTCCACTTCATCGATGCAAAGGACACGCCGCCAACGTACTGCGGCGTCGACTTTGAAAGGGATTGCAAGGAAGAAGGCTGTGTCGTGAGCTCGATCCAGAACTACACTTCCCAACTGCTGGATACGGAACTCTGGTCGTGGCGCAGGAACCAGGCGGCTAAATTCGTGATTCACTTTGTTGGCGATATCCATCAGCCCCTGCATGTGGAAAATGTCGCGCAGGGCGGAAACGGCATCCACGTGAAATGGGAGTCGAGCGAGTTCAACTTGCATCACGTTTGGGATACGAGCATTGCGGAAAAGATGCTGGGAGGCATCCATAGGAAGCCTTACGACGCAGGCTTTGAATGGGCGGCGAATCTTACTGATCAGATCAAGTCGGGTAAGTATGAGTCCGAGAGCAAGCTGTGGGCTGAAGGTATGAGTCTTGATGACCCTATCGGGACGGCGATGAGGTGGGCGAACGAATCTAATGCCTTTGTTTGCACGCACGGTAAGTGATTCCAAGTCTATCTTCCCAACTCCGAAGCGGAACAGGGTAGTTGATGTGCTTCATGTCAGTTTTCCCCGAAGGACCTGAAGCCATTGTTGGTCAGGAGTTGGCGGGTGATTACTATGAAAAAGCCGCTCCCGTGATCGAGCTCCAAGTGGCTAAGGCGGGTTACCGCCTCGCGGCTTGGTTGGACCTCATAGCCGACAAAGTTTCGGGGACGACTCAGTCTGTAGACGAACTATGAGACAGAAAGACGCCATTGGAAGGATTTTTGAATATTCAACTCGTTAGCCGCTGGGGGTGTCGGTGGTCTCGGAGGCGTGCCTGACGGAATCAGGATGTGGAATCTAGAAACTTCAATGTTGTTAATGATGTTTGAAGAGAATTCTGGATTTCGACCTCGACTTAGATAGTGATATTAGGCGAACCTTAGGTGCAGTCTGGGAAAATCCTCCAGTGTCTTAGGAGGTGTTCCAGCTAGCTTCTAAGCCTTCTTTCTCCTTCTCCTAAATTGATTCCTCAGACTGTAATGTGTGAACTTGACGGTTTTGGGCTGACGCCCGCTATATAGAAGCTTATTAGGAAGGTCAACCTCCGTACATATCTATCTCATCCTTAATGCCAAGACTTCAAAGTCTTGGCTGACCCGGTGGCTTGCCATCGTGTCCTCGCCATAGGTATCTTGACATTCCGATCTACCCGCGGGATGTCTCCTAGTCTACACGGGCCTTGGCGTTTCTTACAATCTTGGTCGCAGATGAGAGGATCTCCTCTGCAAACCCATTTCCACGTGATAGCCTTGATCGTGAATCAGGGGTGTGCCGGTTTCACTAGGGCACTTGGGACATTGCCTCAAACTCGGGCTACTCAGGGTCTTCATAGCTCCGGCCTTCAGCCTTTACCATTATTAGCACTTCGATTAGTCAAGTATGAGGCAAGCCGGCGCTTGATGCGGCCAGAACCGGCGGTTCATCTGGCACCGACTTGGAGAATACGGGACGATGGAAAACATCAACGTCAGCCGGCATTGCTAGCCGAAGGAGATCAATATCGTCTGAGGTCTGAAGAGTAAGCATTGCGCAATGCCATTCCGTTGAAATGCCCTCAATGTCACACAGGCAGCCGCGCGGCCATCGCATCAGTCTGATGGTAGATCATCTACGGAAAGTTTGAGGCTCTTCGTCATCAGTGATGCTCGATGCCAAGAGAGGAGAGATCTGCCCGCTAATGTGCCAAGAAAACGTGTATCTTCACGACGATGCCAAAAGCCTTCGTTTCACTCCAATCGAGGCCATCATGTCCAAACGGCACTTTTCATCCCAACTTCGAGTCCCCGTTAAAGTTTCTTCTCCTGTTTTCAACCTTAATACACTGTGCCCCGTGAGGACGGAGCTATAATGTAACTATACCCAAACGGACCAATTAGATTTGAAATACTGGGGAACTTCTAGAATTATCAGGGGACTTAAAGGGGCACAGGGGTGTTTGGGCTTGGCTTTCAGGTGGCTGGGGGGTTCTAACTATTCAGCGAACTTTACCCATTCCCGCAGTCCCATAATATGCAGCCACCTGCTTAAGCGACCGTTGTTGCATCGAGGCTAAAGGCCCAAGATGGAATCGTTAACCCGCGATTCTCGGATGGAATTGCCGACCATAGCTAGTAAGGAGTTCACGAACGCTCGGAATATGAAGGGAGGCGGAGAACCTTTAAGCTGTTTCAGATACTTTTACTAGTAAAGAATACGAGAAGACATCGTGAAGGTTCACGATCCCCCTCATTAGCCCTGAATCAAAAGAATTATCCGATAGAGGAGATGATTCCAAAGTCGGTTACTGAGTTCCGCTGAATGGGCACCTTCATACCGAGCTATACTGCCAGATCTGTGCTACCCAATGCCGCACAGCCCATGAAGGTTGACTTTGATGCCGGAAATAACACGAGGGAAAAAAACATTTATTTCCTTTCATTAGATTCAGCAGCCCAGTTAAAATTTTAGGTGTAGATAAGCGACATTGCGGCGTTTGAATAGGGACTGATATACCTTAAGTGGCTACTCTATCCGGACTGGAAAGATCCAACATCTACACTAGATCGGACTCTCTTGCATTGGCGTTTCTTCACGACGTCTCAACTCCAACGCGACCTGCTGGCTGACAAGGGGTAAGTACGTCGGGGGAGTAAGTTTCTTAGGACTTAGGGGCCATTCTGACAAAACTTTGGCTCGACTGGTCTTGATGAGTACGAAGGTACGTACATTTAACTCAATTTCCCTGGTTCTTTTTAAGCTTGTTTTCACATCATCCACATCATCCACATCATCCACAGCGGGTCCGTATAGACTAGGCCACCGGGGAAAGCAGATCCCATGTTTGGATGGTGATAAAGAGGGTCACCCATTTGTGATAATGTGGTATACATCAATGTTGACTTTCATAAAAGTGCGAATTTAGCGTCCATATACATGTCACATACACCTATAATTCCCACTTAAATAGTAAGAGGACTCTACCCAAACCCGACTCGGACTCACCGTCATTCGCAAAGGGTTCGTACTCAACAAATATCATAAATACCTACTAAACTAAGTATAACCGAATCGTAGAGAAGCGGTGGTAACATGAACCCAGACTGCTACCTAACAATAGGCTTGTTTCGTATTCAACGTCAAAACATTGGAGGAGTTTTACCGACTACCTAGTAGGAATGATTCCAAAAGATCGGCAATCTTGTACTTTATCGATAAGCGATCGTTGTAACTCCCAGCAGCTCTCAGATATTTTGGATGTCATCCCAACTAATAGCTCACTGACGATAATATGTGAGAAACGTGATTGGATGGAAATCACTTCAGAGGGGCTAAGTACATGGCCCAGGTATCTTGTTTAGCGCTAACACTAGAAGTTAGTACGCCGCACAGATCCGCGCTTAAATTTTTGTCGGGATGTTTTGCTTCAGAATGCGCCGGGGGCTCGAAACCTCGCGTGCCTGATCTACTGCACAAATCCTGTCTCTAATTGGCTGGTTTCCCGATGAAATGCGGAACCTGCGACGTATCGAGCCGCAAAGCTAGATACCGCTTGGCCCGATCCCACTTCAGCTGCTCGGCCAACTGAGGCCCGAAGCCTTAGCGCCCCCCTTCTTCAACTTCAACCTTAATGGAACTTTGCCCGGAATTGAACTGCTCCAACCCGCAATTTCCTGCACATCACCAGCCATGGCTCAAGCTAGAGTCGCCTCTCATTGCTCGCATTGCATGCAGCGAAGCTAAGGTCTATCAAAATGGTGCTCAACTAGTTGATCATTGGCCTGAATAGGTACAAGTCGTCTATGCTCAGGTCTTTCCGAGTGTCATCCCAAGTTAGACAGCTTTCTCAAGCTGTCACCCAACTCAGCAAGAGACGTATGTGACATCAGATCTTCATGCCAAGTGCACTGGATCTTCTACGTTTACCACATAGTTGACGATATACAAGGTACTTGGAAAATCAAGATGATAGGTATTCCGCTACCTTAGCCAAGTCTTTAGGATTGGAGTATCAGTTGTAAATCCTTCGCTCACCTAGCCTCAACTCAAGCTGAGCCGCTTCGTCGAAGCAGGAAACCAAGGGGTCTGAGGCGAGATACGGGGTGTACATCTCTGTTCAACAAGGATCGTTTAAGCTTTTGCTCCCCCATGCAACACACACTTCAATCTGCAGTGGTGGTGGACCCTGGCCAAGGCTAGCCAAGCACTCGAGCCTCGAGATGTCCATCCCGTACCCCTGCCTCCACACCCTGCCAGGTCCTGTCATTACTCTAGACGTCGTCTCTTCCCTACAACCCCGTCCGCGTTTTGGGACTGTGGATACAGCTCCTGTGAATGGAACATGCCAGGGAATATGATGTAGTGTTCGTTGCGGATGCTATTGATTCCATTAGCACCATGCATGGTCCATCCGAGAGGCCTGCCACCCTACCAGCGGAGTATATAATAAGGAAAGTCTTGGCCTCGACATTTATGTGTTTTACTCCCGTCCTCCATCAGCTTTAATTCTTATTTCAGACTTCTGTCGAGGTTCTATCATTCCTTTCTCTTTCCATTCGAATGCGCTGGTAGTGTGTCTTTCATACATTCGTTCTCTTCTTCGACAGCATTTGGGATCGCCCACTCCATTTCACTTCAGTGTTGTCTGTGACCACTCCTTTCAGCTAATTCGAAAACGGTCTGGAACCATTTTTGGATCTTTCCATTTCCATTCTTACCTCGGAAAACGGAGTGAAAAGAACTTGTCCCCTCGCTCGATCAATTTACGATAATCTCATTCACCATGCATACCAAGAACATTCTCGTTGGCCTTCTCGGCGCCATGGCTCTGGCTGAAGCCACCGCCATCAACCGTCCGTACGATCAGATTATGAACCGACGAGCGCTCCGGGCCCGACAACCTGCTGGCTTTGGGGGCGGCTTTGGTGGTCAGGGTCAAGGCAAAGGGCAGGCTCAAGGCCAGTCCAGTAAAAATGGACAGAACGGCAACAACAACAACAACCAGAACAACAACGGGGGCAATAACAACGCCCAGGCCTCCCTAACCTTGGATGCCAATGCTGTTCAGACTGGCTCGCAGTCCAATGGTGACCCGGATGCCTCTGAAGGAGAGTCGGCGTCTGCAACGTAAGTTGCTGAATCAGAATGGAATGGGCGCAGCAACTAATAAAATACAGTGACAATGCCAACTTCATCAACTTCTGCAGCGGCAAGACTCTGACCAACGGTCTTCAAAACAAGCAGGGCTCTTGCAACGGTATTCGTAAGTACTAATCTAGCGGGGTTCGATTTAGCATAGCAACTGATAGATGGTAGCCATGGGTAACATTCCGGCACAGACCAAGATGGTTTCCAGCATTTTAATCAACCCTCAGCACAACGACAACCTCCAGGCGAACCAGGACTTCAACATTCAGGTCCAAGTCCAGAACTTCGCGCCTGGTACCTTCACCAACGCTGACAACACCTACTACTCGGCTCCCCAGGACCTTGACAGCTCAGGAAACATCATTGGTCACACTCACGTTACGGTTCAGGATTTGGGTAACTCTTTGAACCCTACGACACCCCTTGACGCCACCCAATTCGTCTTTTTCAAGGGTATCAACGATGCCGGCAACGGTCAGGGACTTCTGTCCGCTACTGTTACCGGTGGTCTGCCCGCTGGAAACTACCGTGTATGCACCATGTTTGCCGCTGCCAACCACCAGCCTGTACTCATGCCTGTCGCTCAACGTGGTGCTCAGGATGACTGCAACAAGTTTACTGGTAAGTTATATCACTAGTTCAGGTGCTCTAACATGGTGCTAATTGGAATCAGTTGGTGGTAGCAACAACAACAGTGGCAGCAACAACAACGCCAACAGCAACAGTGGCAACAATGCTCAAAGCGGCCAGAATAGTGGCAAGGCCGGTGGTAAAGGCCAAAGTAATAATTCAAGCACAAAGAAAGGTTCTAGCGGTAATGCTAACACCAGCAACCAACAGACTAAAAACCTTGGCGGCGCAGCTCCGAGTGTGACAAACTCTGGAGATGCTAGCCGGCCGTTTGCTGTCAACGGGTCGGTTTCCTCGCGATTTACCCCATGGAGTACATCAGCTGACTTTTCTGTAGGAACACGTTTGTGGACGAGTCGACTGCTAAGCAGAGAGCCTGCGATGTGAGTATTCACACTTTCACTATTCCTAAGCTATTCTAACCCTTGTGTAGATACAAAACAACAATTGTAGCGATGCAGCGAACGCCGGTGCCAGTTTCACACTTGCCGATTGCCAAGCACAGCAAAAAGCATGCTTAGCAGCGGCATAGTCGAGACGTGGGGAAGAGGGGATGATTTGAAACAGCGTCTCGGCGGCGTCGAAGCTGGGCGTTGCTACACTTGAGTTTCGTTTCGTATGGCTCTCCTGCTATGTATTCCGATATCCATCGACGTGTAATGATGTCACGCTGTGTGTGGCAGATAGAGAGTCCGGACGGTCGGGCGCTACGACAATTTACCTTTTAATGATCAACACCAAAGCTCCGACTGTGTACATTTTTTTCATGAGGCATTGGTTTTTTTCCTCGATATATTTTCATTTCGAAGAGGTGATCTGGAGTGGGTAGTCTAAATAGCTAGAAGGGAATGGAGAAGCACATATCAGAAACTAATGCCTAGGTTTTCATGTGAATACCTCTGTTTCCAGCGATTCCCTACTTGAGGAACGCAATACTAACTATAACTAATGTTAGCTACAAGTCAGACGAGACTTGAAGACATCGAACTGGCACATCAACCTAGCAATTCTTGGGGCTACCTGAGACCAGCAAATCTTGGATCGCTCGTATATGCGAGATCATAGGGAAAGAAAAATCTCAGTTTAGCCTGGTAGAATCTCAAACCGCAGATCTGTAGTTCCGTGCCGAGGCCCGTCCGGAAACGATTGGATGTCTCGGACCCTTGTCTTGCGGCTCCCCCTGTTCATGCATGTTGCTTGTAGCTTGTGCAAGGGACGGCTGCGCCTTTTTTTGCTCTGGGTAGGTAAGTGTAGGTAGGTAGGTAGGTCGGTAGGTATGTAGGGATATAGGGATATAGGTAGGGAGGTAGGGAATTGTGCCGGAGAGCCGTTGGAGAATTGGGGAGTGGTGGGTTTGTAAGTATATGTCATCATGGCTTTCTAATCGTAGGGATTTTGGTGTTGAGGTTGGTGTTGGGGTTGGTGGTTATTAGACTAGGTAGGGCTGCTATATGTGTTCAAGGTCTTGTTATACATGGTATATACAGTTTTACATGGATGACTTTTGCTGAGCACTTCCGTTCTGGGAATGTGACAGAGATGATGAGACGTTTAACTCCATCGATGTCTATATGCTCTGAATATGTCGTCTTTTCTTATTTTTTTTTTTTTTTCGGCTGTTAATGATGCCGTTAGTTTCCGTGGTTGTAAGGTCTATGTCACTTTGTAAGGGGGTTGCATAGATGCAATCTCCCCCCATGATTTAGTGCAGGTGAATGAAGATCTTTCTTCGCTTTGCTCTGGTGAATGTTGACGCGAATGGCAGTTCTAAGAATATCTGCTATGGTATAAATATCGTCTCATAAATAGCAGAGTGGTCGCATCAGTTCAGCCTATGGAATCCGCCGGGAAAATATTATGTTGGAGCAAGGGGTTTCCTACCTAGCTGGTAAGTTATTGACTTTGGTTGAACTTGACTGGATGTTTCTCTATTGTCTCTGCTATTTACGGGCATTACAGTAATTAGTTGGAATTTCGTGGTATGTTTTATTCTCTTCCATGAGTATACACGTTGATATCCTGTCTCGATGATATTTGAATCTCGTCTATATAAGAGGTATGGAGCGCGTACTTCGCCATGCATATCTAAGACAACCTATCTTTGCCGCTTAAGGTGTATTATATTTAGCGGCTACCGGTACGTGGCTGTCATGGGTAAAGTCGGCAAAGATAAGGGGATTTCACAGACTTCAGGGGCTGGACTGCCACCCAAGCATTCGGGCTTCTCGGTTTAAATCCATGGGGTAGAATGAATCTTAGCTAACGACACCATAGACTATCAAGCGAACTCTTAAGTAACCTTGCTTGCCTATCACTGCGTCGCGTGAGCTTTACCCTCGTAAGATTTGCTATCTGCTTCACCTTGTCCCTCTGGGAGTCAGAACCAACGTAGGTACTTGGGGACGGACTTGTCAACGCTGGCGACGAGAAGTGTGAGCTTCTGCATAAGTCGACGGCTAACCAGGTTATGTTGCCACATGGTGATAGCTACGGTTGGGTGCGCCGTCGTTCTTCTTTGATCTGTGCTCTGATGACCTTGGTGCGATCTCATCCGAAGAGCCAGATCAGCCTGCAGGAAGCTGCTGGTTATTGACAGAAAGCTGGAATATCCGTTAGGGAGAGGATTCTAGGAGCGTTGCTATACATGTATAGATATAACCATGAATTGCACTTATGTACAGGTCGGCATATCGAAACTCGACGCCTGCGCGCAGTGACCCGCCGTATAGAAGTCTCGCACATCAAACATGCTTGCGAAATTCATTGGAACCATTACTATTTGGCCTGTATAGGATGAGAAAATTTGGGTGGAGAAGGATGAGGTAGTGTACCTGCAGAGAACATGCTCAACGAACAGGTGTGATACATGGCCAGGTCACAAAGACTCGAGGTGCATATCACGAATTATTACACAAGCGGATATATCAAATGTGTTGTTTCACGGCCATCTATTTTCGTATCCTCCTGGGGCGGCAACGTTCTCGGGGATGTACATTCAGTTAGCTTTAAAAATCCCACAAGTAGCTCACACAGTCATATATTAGCACTCTCAGTCGGTATGTTGAGAATCGCTGGAAAACAGTTTAAGCATAAGGTACCTACCTAAGGTACTGAGATAGATGAACAGTTTCTAGAGCAGAGTGAGCTTATCCACATTCATATTTGAACAAGGGATTAAACACTACCAATTTCATCTAGCAGCTCATGAGCAATATTATACTATGCGTTTCTCCAACTCCGACTCGAAAAGCTGCAATGAAGACACTGCCGAGAACCAGGTAATCCAGGCGGGAGAGACATGAATACCTGAAGCGGTCCCTAATGTTCCTTAATGTTCTTCTGCATCCATAGATGTAGCTAAAAGTGAGGTAAAACGGGGTGATGGTGTTTGACGGATTCCGTTCGACCCTAGACCCTTCACGATGGAAATAATTCAAAGGTTGACGCCTTCCGTCTAAGTATCTCAATCTCTTTTTCAAGTTTCGTTGTAGTAAGTAGTCCCCTAATGATACATTAAATTTACGATAATGGGAGAGGAATTTTGACCGTGTTCCATACCTATACCTATGGGGGCGTTGCTTGACGTAGAATAGGCTCGGGTTGTTCAAGTACGATGAGTTATCGTAAGTAGCATCGAAATGACTAGAGACTATTCGTACCTATATATGTCCTAGAAGGTACGTTAACCCCCATTATTTAGATTGGACCACGTCCTCACTCACATCCTAAATATCATCACGGGCGCTGACTGACCATAAACCATTAAGCCGGGGCATATCGAAAACCATCGTTTTCCTAAATATATAAATACAAGACGGTCCATCGAGGGACCAGTCGGTCCGAGAAGTCGTATACGACACACCGGATTATCCTTTATAGTACCGTAGTGTAAACCAAACGCTCCCGAGACTCCTTATATCGTACGGACGTAAGCCCCATAAATACATAAAAACAGCCCTCTTATAGGTCCATCCGTAGGTAACCCGAACCACGCCTTACCTCCATACGCCCACCGTCTAGGTAGTTGGAAGATGTGCCGTCTTAGATGGTCTTTTCTAGAATCCTTCGAAACACCGGTCGTATTGACGACGAAGCTCATCTGTATACGGCTCTCTCTTGCCGTCGTCCTCGGGGTAGACGTCGAAGCATTGCGCGTCACCTGGAAACCGGACGTTGGGCTGGATAGGGGGTCTAATCCGCCGATTGTACAGCGCGTCCCAGTCTATACCTTCGAAGAATGGGTGTTTCTTGACTTGTTGAGTACCACCGATGAGATTTCCTAGTCGCCGAGAGCGATCCACCGTGCAAAATGACCGGATGATATTTTGCGCACTGGATGAGATTGGAGGCTCGGCGGGGAAGAGCACTGGCTTCTCGATAATCCTGTCATCTTATTAGTTTCTGCAAGTTATGAGGCATGGATGGGTCATATTTCTCACTGTTTGTAGATCTCAATAGGATTCTGGTGCCAAAACGGTGGATATCCAGTCAGGAATTCGTATATCAAGATGCCCAATGCCCACCAATCGACGGCTATTGTGTGGCCCTTATTCTGGATCACCTCGGGTGCCAAGTATTCGGGTGTGCCGCAAAGAGTGTACGTCTCAACGGGTCTACTATCCCTGCTGCCGAGTCTCTTCGCAAAACCAAAGTCAACCAACTTCACGTGACCTTGCCCATCCAGGAGGAGATTCTCTGGTTTCAAGTCGCGATACGCTACACCGCCTTGGTGGTCGTGCAGGTA
Organism: Hypoxylon sp. FL0890; assembly: GCA_022497025.1. NCBI lineage: Eukaryota > Fungi > Ascomycota > Sordariomycetes > Xylariales > Hypoxylaceae > Hypoxylon > Hypoxylon sp. FL0890. The sequence continues at coordinate 42,734 of MU386566.1, read as the reverse complement.
CTCTAGCACTAAGACGATCTCAGCCGCGTAGAATTGGGCCCATTCCTCTGGAAATCTCCTATGTCTTCTTAAATAGCTGAAGAGCTCTCCGCCAGGGATATAGTCGAGCAGCATGTATAATGAGTCGGTATCGGAAAATGTGGTGATTAATTCGGTGATGAAAGGGTGTCCGGCGACGTCGCTTAGAATGCGGCGCTCGTCTCGTACGTGGTCGATCTGCTTTAACTTTATGACCTCGGCCTTGCGCAAAATCTTCAGCGCGAATACCTTCTCGCGCTCCTCATCGGTGCCGTTAGCAGGTCGAACTAGACAGACTCTGGCGAAGGTACCTATAATAACATCCTTTTAGTACGAAAACAATTGGCGCATCCGTAATTGCTAATGCGAAAAATTGGGTATTACCTGTTCCCAGAGTCCTGACGAGAGAAAAGTCGCCCAGCTTCAATCGCTGGTGCTGCGGTGGTACTTTCGGATCCGGATCCGGGTCTCCTTGCGAACCAGCGCCAGTATCTGAGTTTGAATTTGTGAACGGGCGTAGGTTGTGTTCTTGTATAGCTCGCGGTATTAGGCCAGGCTTGGCCACCGTAGCCGCCATCTTCTTAAGATTCATCCGAAGTATATAGCTTCCAGCTGACCTAGACGCTGGCTGTTCGCAATTGGGGGTTATCATCAGACGCGGCCCATCTCTCGGCGCTATATTGTTATCTTCGAGTGGAGCACGGTTCGACTTGGGCTTGTTGGAAGATGATGGAGGCGGTTTTAGCTCAATGATACGAATTGGGCTCTTTAGAGAACGCGCATCATGAATGCTCTAAGTGGTACAGATCAGGAAGGTTAGGGAATAAATTAATAATTTGCAGGGTCGGGAGTCTAGAACGACACACTGGCTGCGCACTTTTCTTAGCGTACCCGGTCGATACGGCAGAGGGGAAGGATAACAAGACTATCAAAGTCGTAGTCGTAAATACTGGGCTCGCTAGGTTAGTTGATTAGGTAGTAAGCGGCGCGATTCCCAGCCTTGTAGCGATGACGTTTGCTGCAGAAGGACCCAAGCGGGGAGGACTTCATTGTTGCAGGTGATGAAAGTGGATATTTTAGGCTATCCAATCTAGACCACGAAGGGAAAGTACCTTCGGATGTCAGGTGTGACGAGCTGCAACATGCTTGGCTAAGTCGCATGAGGGGTCTCCATCGTGTAACTCGAGCTACTGCAGTACATTGCTTCTAATATCACCAGGACAGTGAGATATCTATAAATATATGTCATCTGTACGAACAAATATGGTCAAGCACTCTGTCAAATTACTTGGTCTGTTATGTAGAAGTCCGAAGGATCTTTGTAAAAATAGTAAGATTATGCTTTAAGATAAATCAAAGTGAAGAAATTCGGAATTGTGTTCGGGTAACTCTAATTGGCCTTCGTCTTGACGGATGTCTAGAAGGGGTAAGATGGTGGGGTTGTGGAGAATGGGAGCTGTTCCAACCTTTACCCAATCAAGTCTAGCGAAATATCAGTACGTACCGCTTAGTTTCAAAGACAGCATGAAGCTCCAGCCACAGACGAGGGTCCTGAGGCTGAGGACCGGGCAGAGCGGCATGCGGCAGTCCTTAGCCGCACCGCTGCTCCTGAACACGCGCAGTTAAGGAACCCCACGGAGGAACGTCCATTTCTCTCCTTACACACGGTAACGTTCTGACACAGTACTGAGCTTTTATTAACGACGAGACTATACATTCCACCTGCTCTAGATATTATCTAGGTCCTTCGCTCACGAAGCGGTTTATGCTCCTTTGACTCTCGTTAGAATGAATTGAAGTATCAAGTTCATGGCCTTGACTCCGCTGGAAAGTCTTGAACCATGTTTAACATCAGCAGCTTTGTGCAGAAGGCTCAGTCGGCTGCTCAGCAGCTGATTGATCCTATGCAAGGTCTAAACCTGACCAACTCCGATAGACATCCCTCCAAAGCTACTCTGTTCCAGCAGCAGTTTCGACTTCCCAGCTCCCAGAACCCCTTGTACGAAATACCCGCCGAGCTTACCATACCGCCCTCGAATGTCACCCAGGGGGACAAAGATCGTGACCGAGGCTGGCACTATGCCGGCAAGCTACACCTGTCCGAGTCTTACATCTGTTTCTCCACCACTCCTACCAGTTTTACTCCAAGTGCCAGCACTACGAATTCAGCCGCTTTTTTCGGTCAAACGCACGGTGCTGGGCCTAGTGGGAATGGATTCACTTTCCCTCTATGTTCTATCAGGCGGGTGGAGCGTCTGCACAGCCAGAATTCTCAGGTATAGTATTACTTTTCTTCTGTTTAGAATCATTGTCACGACTCGAGCTGACGTTAGGAACCCCAGTTTGCTCTCGCCATTACGACCTGGAATGGTATCTCGCAGGAATCGGCCAAGGAGAGGGATAAGGAGGCGCAAAAGGACAAGAAAGACTCTAGAGACCAGAGGATCACTATATCGCTTGCTGCACCCCGTCCGACCTGCGAGAGATTTTGCGATGGCCTCAAGAAAGGCTTGAGGAATGCAGTCGGAAGCGTTGGAAAATACAAAAAGGTTGTGGCCGAATGCTATTCTGAATACCTTCTCCGACCCGAGGATAAGAAGAACGTGAACCCGCCTGATGCCGGTTTAGGCATGATATTTCGATACCCTGGCGACCCGAAGAAACTTCGAGATCGAGCAAAGATGAGATTATGGGCCGAGTATCTTCGCGACAATGGCCGGAACGCGACCTTGATTCGCCAACCTACGTTTCACAAATTGATCAGAGTCGGTCTACCGAACCGGCTCCGAGGTGAGATCTGGGAGTTGACTTCCGGATCTCTGTATCTACGACTTGAAAACCCAACCTTGTACACGGACACGCTCGCGAAATTCTCAGGGAAAGAATCGTTGGCTATAGATGAGATAGAAAAGGACCTGAACCGGAGTCTCCCGGAGTACCCCGGATTCCAGAGCGAAGATGGAATTAATCGGCTACGACGGGTCCTCACTGCATACAGTTGGGTAAATCCCGAAGTCGGCTATTGCCAAGCCATGAACATCGTGGTAGCTGCCCTACTGATCTACATGTCAGAGGCTCAAGCATTCTTCTTGCTTTCAGCGTTATGCGATAGACTAGTTCCCGGATATTATTCGTCCACTATGTACGGCACGCTCTTGGACCAGAAGGTGTTCGAGTCCCTCGTGGAAAAGACGATGCCGATCTTATGGGAACATCTCGTCAAGAGTGACGTACAACTTTCCGTGGTTTCCCTTCCGTGGTTCCTCTCTCTATACATCAACTCGATGCCTTTGGTTTTTGCATTCAGAGTTCTAGATGTCTTTTTTGTCGAGGGTCCCAAGGTTTTATTCCAGGTCGGCCTCGCCATTCTAAGAATCAACGGCGAGGAATTGTTAGATGCTACAGACGATGGCGCCTTCATATCTGTTCTAAAGTCATATTTCTCACGTCTCGACGAATCCGCACACCCGAAGTCGGAAAACCCCAAATTACGAGCCATTAATAGGTTCCAGGAGCTCATGGTTGTCGCTTTTAAAGAGTTTTCAGCTGTTACTCATAGCACCATCCAAGATCTACGATTAAAGAACAAAGATGCGGTCCTCAATAACATTGAGAATTTCGCTAAACGTACTGCTATTCGGAATCTTGGGCCTGATAGCAAATTACTGAGCCCGGATGAGGTTGGAGCTCTCTACGACAGATTCTATGGTGTACTGTACGAGCGACAGCAGCGGGATCTTATTATCCAAGAGCAACTTCGCCGGAATAAAAACAGCAGGACGAGGGCCACCGAAGCATTCGCGGAGCATCACGACCATGGCGTGGAGAAGGGTCGGGTTGGTCTTGGCCCTAGTACCAGCTTAATGGATTATGATGCATTCCGAGAGTTCCTGGCCAGCGTATCTAAATGGGCCGTCTCGGACTCTCCGCCGTCTCCGAGGCGCGACCCCTCAGAAAAGAATGGCAGTTCGTACTTTAGCAGTTTCAGACGATCCGAGCCCAGCCTACTATCTCCCTGGGGCGGGAACCCTGAGCCGGCTGACCATGAGTTCATGCAAAGATTATTCCGAAGATGGGACGTGGATTCCAGCTCGACATTGACATTGCAAAATGTAGTGACTGGTTTCGCACATATCAAGGGTAAACGCGATATCATGGGCACCATCACATATTTCTTTGAGCTTTATGATGACGATGGCGATGGAAAGGTTGATCGAGAGGGCATTCTCCGGATATCCGAAGCGCTCTTGTTCCTTTCCCGACGCGGTCTTGAAGGATCACTAAGCAATGCCAACAACTCGACTACGGCTCTCAGTGGATTGAGTGACTCGACTAATGGTTCGATCAGCCCACCCATCGGAGGTACCGTAAATGAACGATTTTTAGGAAGCGTAAGCGCCTTCATTAGACGTTGTTTCGAATACGCCGACCCAGACCATCCGAACAATCAAAAGACAAATGAAGAGGCGCCGTCATCGAAGACGGACGAGACAATAGATAACAATAGCGCGTTTGCCATTGGCGACGACGAAGATGAGGATGATTTGCTTGCTTTCGAAGCTCCAGCAGACGCCCCCAAGACTACTAAGAAAAAGCCAGACTTAGGCGACACAATTCCGCCGGCATTAGGGAAACCTGATACTGAGAACGATGCCAGGCGTGCGGTATCTAAAGCACAATCCGAGAAGGCCAATGCAGCCTTAGATCCTTCAAACCCGTTGCACATTACCTTGCCCACATTCCGAATGGTTGTGCTTGCAGATGAGCTCCTCGAGCAATTCTTCGAATCATCATTCCCTACCTCATTACACCTCATTGATGGCCTAGCATCATCTAATCAATCAACCTCGGCTCTAACCACATTCTCAAATATGAGCTTCGGACGCTCGTCCGCTCCGCCTGTCCCTATTGCACCAGCCGGAGCGGCGGGTGCTGGCCGCGGTCTACGTGGTGTGTTAGATAACATTGTCACGGATGCATCACGTGTAGCAGCCGAGGTCCGACGAAGAATGGAAGAAGCACAGCGCGAATTGGAAAAGAACGCAGTACCTGGACAGAAGGATGACGAGGAAGAGGAGGAAGAAGACATTCAAGGCCCACGCACGACTGCATACAGTGGGGACGCTGAGCGGCGGAGCGTGCGGTCGTCCGACAGAGACCTCTTGGACGGTATGGATGCAGAAGCAGGAGCGGCTAAGGGCCAGGAAGGGCAGGTTCAGTCAATTGTTGAATCCAACGGTGTGCAAGGAGAAAGGCCAAGAACCTCGAGTAGTTCTGCGACGACACAGGGGATTGTAGAGTTCGAGGGTTGAATGCATGTAGAGGCTAGCACAGGGACATAACGGAGTCAGGTATCGGTCTAGGACATCATTGGAAGTCTCGGTGTCGTTCTCATTACTTTTGTTCACAGGGTGTATGTACGGTTGAGCGCCTACCGCAGCAAGGACTTGTGCAATTCAGAGTCGATGAACCAGTATCCGGGTGGCGCTGAGACATTGTGCGTATCATTATTTGGCATTATCCCTCCAACGCATCAAATCCCTGAGAGGTATGTTTCCTCCAACGCAGACTTGACGTCTACAGCTTCTTGAGTAATTCTTTTAACTTAGGTCGTAATTAGGGTAGACTAGACACTGGAAAGAATCAACTCCTATTTACTTCGTACGCATGGGGTTTGTTACGCATCCTCTTCTGACTTTTATGAGCTTTTTAACGGTCTACTTTGGAGGAGGTTGCTTGTCTTCAAACATGCTTTTTCCCACCACTCGAGTGGCTGGATGAACCACAATAATGATCTACAGCACCATTCCAAGCCCAATGGTGGCTATAGACCAAAACCATCTGAATTGAACAAGACATCATCGGCGGTCAATCTAAGTTAAGCGAGGGGGCGCCACGAATACCTATATATCGCTTCCCTAGCAACTACACCGAGCATTCCTCCTCTCCCTGGCATCTCCAGCATTGACACCAGAGGCTGAATAGATAGCAAACATGTCCCCCTTTTCCGAGGCAGACGCGAATACTTCAGAGGTCGTCTTTCCGATCGACTATTTCTTCTACATGCCGTTTATTTACGACCACGCTTACTTCATCCCGTTTATTCACTTCGGCATTGATCCCTGTTTTAGTAGGAATATTTACGCTTCGGATAAGGCTTCTGTGTAAGGCTTCCCAGGGGGCAACTGGCATTACGGGGTTAGCGTACTGGGTCAAGGCTGCGGCCACGGCTTGTCTATGGGTCTTTTCTGTCCAGGGTTCGACGACGACGACGACGGCTTCGTCGCCGACTACTAGCGGCTCTGTTATCTTAACGCCGACATTTAACACTATTTCATCCACTAGCGCTACTTCCCCAAGCGGTACCTCTTCCTCTAATATCCCGGGCGTCACGAACCTTCCAGGCGCCTCTATCATTCTATCCATCGTCCCCATGCGGGACGCCAAGGACGCCAAAAGGGTCCAGCACACACTCGAACCGGACAGCATCTTCATCGACACCACCCGACCCCCAACCCCCAACCCCAACTCCTGCACCAGCGCATCCCCCTTCAACCTAACCGCCGGCCGCCTCTCCAGCAACGGCCACTTCCTCTCCACACACCGCGCCGTGCTGTACCAGCCCCTTGGCACATCTTCCTCGCGCACGAACTCCATCTCCACCCCCATCACCACCTCCACCACCATCTCCATTTCCACTTCTTTTAGTATAGTGGACGGCCTCCTGCGCTGGTACAACGAGGAGTTCTACCGCGGCCGCGCGAGGTACTGTCGGGTTCGGGAGAGCGGGACCGTGTATGTGGTTTTCCACACTGAGAAGACGTGGCCCGTGGGATGCGAGGAGGTTGATGTTGCGGTGTTTTTGGTGGAGCGGTGTCGCGGGGGAAGGATTGTGCCCGGGAGGCTGATAGGGCAGGGGCTGGCGGGGGTGGCGGTGACGACTGCTGTGGGAGGGACTAGGACCGATATGGGGACGGGGATGGGGGTTGGGACTGTTGGGAGTGTTGTGGGTGGTGGTGCGACGGCGACGTCTGGTATGGGAAGTTGGGATGAGCTGTGATGAGATTAGTTGTGTGGCTTGGAGGTACGTGTGTGGCTGAGGCGTTATTACCGGCTCGTTATGTCGTTTATGAGATTGTTTTATGAATAAGAATAGAATTCCTCGTAGGGGAATGAGTTTGACGGCCACGTAAGACGTGAAGAAAGCCGCGTGCCTTAGACTTGCTCACGGGACAAGCCACCTATGTACGAGGAGAGTGATCAAAGGCTCTATTCACTGCCACTTATAACTACCTAGGTAGAGACGCCCGCCATGTTTTACGCCTTATGATACGTAAGGTAGGTAGGCTTCGCGGCTAAAATAAGCTTCAGAAGATCTATCCCAACTCTTATTAAGACCAATCTATCGACACCTACTTAGAGCTAAACACTCTAGTCTCTAAGATCACATAGTCTGTCCATTTCTTATCCTATTCTCCACGGAGGACTGGATAACATCGGTGGTTATGGAAACCGGTATGGTGATAATATTAAAATATTAGATGTAGCTCTAGATCGTGCTACCATATCTTTGCCCCGGAAAGGAGAGAGCACAGTAAACCCATGTCCATTTCACTCCCAAGTATTTTTCCCAAACCAAAACCTGCTCTACTCAAACAGTCTACTCATCGACCTTGCTCCAAGCCTTCCGTGATCCTTTCACTTCCAGGCTTATTTCCAAGCTTCCCGGATTATCAAGATAGAAGAGCCTCGTAACAGTCTACATCATGACATGTCCAACGGGTGGTTCATCCTCCACATGAGCTCTCTGCGGGACCACCACGGGCTGCGCGGGCTCCAAGTTCTCCATCGAAATATTACTCTCTTCGTCGTCAACCACAGGTCTACGGTTCTGATTCGATCCCGTCCGGCGGCGTTCTCGGTGTTCTCTGATCTCGCACTATCCGACTTATCAGTTTCCTCTCGATACAAAGAGTAGAACACACTCTTCTAGGCTACCTAGTATGAAAACACAAAGATAGCCAGAACCAATACCAGAAAAACGGAGAAGGAGGAGAAGTGAGGGAGACCTACATAAAGCGCACACAACCACATAAACCAGCACGCAAACCCGGCGCACACACAGAACACAATAACAGCCAGGACCTCCGAGCGGCGTCTAGTCCACCAGAAAAGCACTACGGTGAGGGTCGCGGTTCCAAAGAAGATGGCGGAGAACAACTGCCAAAAAGAACGCGGGGAACGCGTCTTTCGTCCTGAGCCGACTCGGTAGATGTCTCTCGGGGTCGTCACTACGCGGACCGGTGTGCCGTGGACGTATCTGATCCGCTCTGTTTCGGGGTCGGTTCGTCTGGGGATGACGTATTGAGACATTTTCGCTGTCTTCTTATTGAGTGATTGTTGATGTTCTTTTTGAAATGGGGGTCTGGAGATGATGGTGATGCTGTCGAGTCCCAGATCATATTTCTTGGTATATAAAGTTTGTAAATTTTAAGGGGGAATTTGTCCATCTGGCAATGATTGTGGGATCTAAGGCGTATTTATGTGTTAGGGTCTAAGGTGAGTAACTCTGGTGCTATGAACGGACAAGGCTTGCAGTGGCCTTCACGTTCAGATCCGTCTAAACTCTGAATACGCCCCTGATACTTTATGTCGGATTGCGTCGACGCTAGTTCCTCCTCCCGCCCTTTTAACTATTGTCTGAGCTCCGCGGCAAGCCCAAAAAAGCCTAAGATGAAAAATTAGAAAAAGAATTGGCTAGATGAGAAAAGATGTCAGTGTGTAGAGTTACCGCCGGTAAGACCTTTTAGTATTTCGTGGCTCTAAACCTTTCCGAAGTCATAGAGGCTAGTGATCGTTTTGGTACAGTATTTTTGTCTTCCGAACATATAAATCGTCTCTATTACTCATCTGGGCATCTCCGTCGCCTCGTCCCATTTCATCATCTCATTTATAAGAATTTCCTTTTTTTTCGAATGCATTCTCAGGGATACGGACCTCTCCCATGCTTATACGAAACTGAAAGGGAGTCAAGAACTCAGACCTTCGCACGTCCTCCATCGACATAACGGAGCCATGTGGATATACATAGACTTTGGAGACATAATAATCTTGGCCGCGGTGCTAATATGTGCCGGAAACGCACTGGCCTGCCACAATGGTGCGTGGCAACTAGAGCTCACGAATAACCGGTACAAGACCGGCGCCATGCTCGGCTTCGGGATGACGTTCGCGAGCATCATGATCGGAGTGCTTGACTACCTATACGGTAATGTCTGCCAGCTCCTCGGGCTCTGCCTGGCTGTCGTCGCCTCCGCCGTGGGAGTCTATCACTTATGGCGTATGGTGTGGCATGTGATGTGGATAAAACCGGTAAGTTGCTATTCGCATACTTAACTCGCAGTTATTGTCCATCTCTGTGGCACTAAGGAGAGATGGGCCCTTCCCCTATTCGCACAACCCCTTAAAGTCCCCTTGCTAACATCGAATAGGAGCAACGTATCCCTAAAAAATCCAGCCGAAAGGTGCCGAAATCTCTTGCGAAAAGAAGAAAGGTTACGCTACCCAGCGACAACGAGTATCTATTGCCACCACGGACAGCCGTATGGGAGGACTGGAGCGCCGTTGGACGGAGGTCGACAGTGCTGCCGAATAGAATGTTCCACAAGAACGAAGAGTGGAAATTGGTAGTAGTAGCAGTTGCTGCGGAAGATGGGCCACCGAAAAGGAGAATGGCTTACTGGTAATGGATAATAATTGATTCTCAGGGGTTAATTTCCCAGGTCGTCACTACATTGAACCTTTTCTATAGTGACGCTCTATGACCCTAAAGTGACAAGCTGTATTAGCACGCAATCTACCGTCAGCCCACTCACATGCTCCCATGTGTGAACGAACGATAATATTCAACAACTCATACGCTCATTCTCAATCTATACCAAGTAGTAAAGCAAGCACGAAGCGCTGTAGGAAAGCAAATTAGAGTAATTCTCGTACTCCCTCGTTTCAGTTCTCGTCGAACCAAAGCAAGCGTGGAAGCTTTAAGTTGTCAATGCCGAATTGCTCCTTCATGTCCATGATGACGCCCATCAGATTATGGAGGTAATACCGGCCCTCCCAGAACAATAGCGTCATGTCGTCGGGCTCCATATTCGCACCCATATCCACATCTCCCCTTCTCATCGTCCCCGACACCCTCGCCGCGGCCGCTTTTTGCTTCGCGATGATGACGCCAACGAGGTCGAAAACAAGTGTGAGCACCCACCGTAGCTCGGGCTCGAGGTACGTGAAGCCCTGGGCCCAGCAGGACCACCAGCGCGCCTCGAGTAGCAGCTTATCGCAGGCGCCAGACCTCTCATCCTCGCGGGCCAGCGGCCCAAGATACGCTTTGATGACTTCCTCGTTCGCCGCTGGTTGCACGGCGGGCCAACCCCGGAAGTCCGTGTACCGGAAGAGAAACACGCTCTTCTGGTGGCGATGCCATTGTGCCGGCCGCACGTCGAAGACAACGGGGTCGTCGTACGGCACGAATTGCCGTAGGAAATCGTGGCGGCTGCGATGGATTGGGACATGTACGACGTTGGTGACTGGCAGATTGGTGGAGGGAGAAGGGTAGCGGTCGTTATGCGGGTCCAACGGGGATCGCGAGGGAACGTCTTCCATCTTGATGTCGCCATCTGTATCTATTATCTCGCCGGAGCCGAAGTACTAGTCGGGACGGCTTGAGGTGCCCTGATCGATGCTCATTGAGTTCGTACCGCGACGGGCACGTTCCCGACGATTGTGTCGTGGTGTGTCGTTGCTACTGCGGGCGCGCTCGGTGAGGTTGTCTAACGTTTCCTCGATGGTAGGGAGCGGGCGCTTATTTCTAGTTGGAGCTATGTCGTTGGTAACGCTAATCATGTCAATCTCGCGGCCGCATGGACGGTCATAGACCTCTCTATTCTCAAGAGCCATCGCATTTTCATCGCTAGGGCCGGCTGTGGCGTGGATATCTGAGTCAGGGTACTTGGTGGCTTCTTTGGGAAACTTGTAGAAAAGCCAAGCACACTCGCCGCAAAGGGGCTGCGGCAGACGACGATGGGGCTTGACCACGATACAGTGGTAAACGCGGTGGATTGAGCAGTAGTAGAAAGCGGCACCGGGCCTCGAGTCCTTGTCGTGGTTAAGTTTGGATCTCGACCCGTTCGGGCGAATGTGGTGGCATTCTGGCATGCGACAAGACATTTTGCACCTTGGGTCTTTATCTATCTGTTTTATGTATGTTAGGGTAGCGAATGCGTCTTGATAGATGTAGTTGAGATGCCGTTAGAGCATAACTGTGAAGTCGACCCGGGATGTGAGTTGGAGGAAATGAATGAGACGGTATATGTACAAGATTTGGGTGTGATTAGAAGCACGTGCATTTGGAAGTTTCAAGCTAAGTCCTGACCGAGTTCAGTTGAGATACGAAGGAAATGGCGAAAAGTCTATAATCCGTAGGGAAGCGAAGGGGGGGCTTCGTATATGGTGGTTCCTTACTTACATGAGGTAGGTAGTAATTCATATATTAGGTATATTGCATACCAAACCTAATGTACCGAGTGTAGTTGCCCATTGAAGCGATATAATCAAAGTCCAGTGAGAAGGCGAAGCTGAATGCACCCTTACACGTACTTTCCAAATATGGCATTCGTCTTTCCGTAAGATTGAGAATAGGTACATAATGGTGTACCTAGAGCACTGATGTCATGTCAGTTTTCTATTTCGTCTTACCTCTACCCAGTTCTTACATAAGGGAGGGGGTAGGGGTTAAGTCGTGAAGAGTACGTGCGGCAATGTGACCGCCTCAGCCCCTGAATACCTGGTAAGCAACCATCTCTTATACCAAACTTCCATAGCCCGCTCAAGTTTTGGGATGGCAGCGAAAGCCACCTTACTGTTCATTTCCTGCACAAATAGACTTTCTTATCTTTTTCATGACGTCTGAATCAACATGTCAGAAAATGTTTCGCTAAAGAATCGACTTACCGGAGTGCTTACCACATGGAGCAGGTCCATCCACCACTTCACATGCGCCACGTCTGTAATCATTAAAAGGCGTCTTCCACATCCCACGCCTACAGGTTAAAGGGAACTTATAAAAGTTATGCATTAAGGAGCGTGTCGACTGGGATATAAGTGTCGCACCAAGATCACGGGGCCAATGACGTTGACGATGGAGCCTAGGGCTGAAATCTTGATCGGTTCCAAACCCGGTCTATTGGAAATCAGGTACCGAGAGGGAATGCCCGCGTTCTGCTGTGTAACGTCGGGACTTCCGAGCTCAGAAACCCGAGCCAAGATTGGGCGCCGGAGCCTCACAAGTATATGCAGCTACATGTACTGTCGAATGGCCTTATTTACAAGCCGTCCTTACCTGTGCGATGGTCGGTCATCCCCGGAGTCGTGGCGTCGTGTGGTGCCACTTCCTGACGCCGGGACGAACGCGTATCTCCGTCTCTAAGTGAAGTCAAACGTCGGGAAAAGCACTGTGTTTACCAGGTGTAATGTAACCCCCCTTGAGCCTCAAGCCTCACAGGGCTGACAGGGACCGGCAGCGAATGGCATTCAAGTCTTGGGAGCCACTCGCGTTTAAGATGGATAATTTACCGACGAATCATGTGAGAAGAAACCAGGCCGGTCCTACTCCGATACTCAACCTAGCTCATCTCCAGCGGCAATGATTCGCTGAAAGTCATATCTCTTCTCGAGTGTAGTGCACCAGGTGACTCACGACGTGAAGATTGATCATCGTAATGGAATTCTTATCTTCGATCGACACGTGAAAGCTACACCTTCACAGTCCTTTTTGGGGTATTGTCGCTCTACATGCTCGCCTGCGTCTAACCAGCCGATCTCGAATCTATTGGGACGCCCCCCTCCCCGGTATACCCTGAGAAGCAAAAACAGAGAGAAAGATATCAAATTTCGCGTTCGCGATCCCCGGAGTAGACCGACTTTTCAAGCCAACGAGCCAATGATCCTGAAATGACGTGTACTCGTGGAATGTACCACCCCAGACAATTTTCTTTTCCAGAACACGCTAGGGCTTAGTGAATTCGATAGACCCTGCGTTCGACCGGGGAAAGGAGCAAGATCAATGCATGAAATGCACCAAGGGCCTTTCGAACTTGCAGAGAAGGGAATTTGAGAAATGATATTGTCATGGTGACGATGAAGAGCAGGGCTCGGATTCGAACCGCGCCTGGATTTTAGAGTCAGTCACAAACATCCAGGGATCACTTTACGAGTGACGACTAACTTGAGAAATTCGTTCTAGGCAACATATGTTCCGCAGTACGGACAGTCTCGCCCGGGCAAGACCCAAACTTCTTGGCCCTTCCCCTGACAGGTAGGGCAACGTTTCCCGGGTGCCTTGAAGGAGTAAGTTAGACACACTCTATTCTCATAGATGGGCGGTGTCACATACAGTTCCTGACATATCAACCAAGGGACATGAGTGGGTGGATGGTGGTTGGGAGCCATGGTTGTCGTGGGACTCCGGGTGGCAACCGTGAGCATGCGAGCAGGTCATTGTGTAGAGTTGTCTGGCGACGAGGGTTGAATCTAGAAGGGAGCAAATCTATCAAAGGAACGTTGAAAATTATGGAGAGACGGTTGGCAAGAGGAGCGACGAGATAAGCGTGAATAATGATAGATGAGGTGGTGTGCTCAACTAGACTCGGAGTGCTACGGCCGTACTTATACTTTTGCTTGGGTAGGTCAACGCCCGAAACAAGGGCCGAGGAGGTGTATCGCAGGGGCAGACAAAAAAAAAAAAGTCAGGCCAATTCAAATGACCACGATTGCCGCGTTGAATGCGGCTGGCGTACTTAGTCCCTACGTGGAAAAGTGACGGGGTATCTGATGGTAGGGGACCTGTATGTATCCGACGATGGAGCACGGAATCATGGTAGCGGAAGGCTCGCGGCAGAGGGAGACCCTCGCTCTATTCGCCAGGGACACGGATTCTAAGCCGATGTAATAATATTGCGAGTCAAGTCATGAGCAATATCCCGGCAAAAAGCACCATTACGGCGACTGAGCCCGATGCGTCCAGCCATGCTTCGATAGGGAGAGGCACGGTGATCTGAATTTCTGACAGGACACAACTCATTAGGTGAGTGGGGTTTGGATATCGAGGGCAGAAACGTGGGACACAAATAGGCCGTGGACGCTCTTGGCACCTGAGGGACATATGTTTCGTCGGTGCGGATATGGCGTCAGAAGACTCTATTGGACTGGTCTTGAGAAGCAGATCGTGACTGTCAGTCTGTGTATGTTGTATGCGGGTAGTCTATGTATGTAGGAGTGTGGGTGGGCCAGGGAAGCTTGGACGGTATTTTCAGGTCAGACAGGGCGATTGTTAAAAAGCAAGAAAACAGGGATAATCTGTACTGCCAACTACGGTTGCTCATCGACCGGGTTGGCGGGTACTCGGGCCCGTCGGGGGATTTGTGAGATCTCAGGTGAGGAGAAGAGACAAAGGAGAAATAGAGAGAGGTAAAGCAGACAAAGGAGATAGTTGTGTAATAGAGTTGGGAAGAATAATTAGCTAAGTGTGTTTTCTTGGTGAGGTTATAGGTACAGGTCTGAAATATGGAAGTTTTAAATTCCCATCCCCCCATCCGGTAGATTATAGCTAAAGTTATGGATACCTATATGTAGGGGTATGTAATTGCCAATATGTATGGATGATATGCAGATATGTGGTACCTTCCGCATGAAAATATGCAGGTAGGTACAGGTAAGTATGCATGTATTGTGCATACATACGTATATATAACTTTCAACCTCTTAGATGGATGAAAATCATCCCAGTATCCGGGTTCGCTAAGTTTGCTTGATCCAAGCGCTCGGATCCCCCCGCGTACAAGAAGACGTAAAGTTGCATGATAGTGGACAGATCATACATAGGTACGTGCGGTAAGAGGAGAGACGGGAAGGGATGGGATGGAATTCAGATATCGAATGAGGGCGTATATGTAATTAAGTAGCTTATTGCCTCTCTGAGGGAGAGCTCTCTTATTAGCGCGCCCCTAGTATTACTTCGTGCTACCTAGACTACCTGTACTACCTGTACTACTTGTACTACCCTTTAGCACGACCGGTATGAGCCAGGTACGTGGAGGTCTCCCCTTCTTCTAACCACATCATGGATAGTACCTAAATCAGCCTACTAAACCTAACCTTGGTCATGCTTCCTCTGTCTACATCTAGGCAACTTCTTCCTGAGACCTTCTACTTCGTTCTTAGCTTCGTTTACCTTACCACCGCTCAAATGCCCAACGGTGTCGTCATCCTTTCTCTCCCGAGAAAATGTATCCATCGTTGGGCTTCCAGGATTCACTAATTCACTAGACGGCGGCTTGTTGAAACCCTGACTCGATCCCATGCGCGTCACGATGCACGTTTTCCCTCAACTCCCTGTCTACCCTTGAATGCACAATTAGCGTCCCATGAGGAAAACCAGACGCCGATTCGTCGAGTACCCTGTCACTATCCTGTACTACAACTGCAAACCCTATGCGACCTCTGTTCGTTGATTTATTCTGATATCATTGCCTGCCTCTGCCGAGCTCGGTCACCAAGTTCTAGAAAAGCTTGTCGTGGCTTATGACCACGTCCCACCGCTGGATTCATTGCAACCAAGCAACCAACCAACCAATAACTCAACAGGTAACAGATAAATCATGATTTATTTTTATTCACGTTTATTTTAGGGTTTAAAACCATCATAAAGCAATTGGGCCATCATGTCTCGGGACCGCATTCCTTTTGTGGAGATCTTGGTTGAGCTGTTCTACAAGGCAGATCTCGTACGTGTTCGGCAAGAGAATAATACGATAGGAGAGTTCAGGTTGATATCTTACGCGAAGTAACCCTTTTGAGAGCTTCAAATTCATTACTTCGTGGGTAGCGTGAGGTGTTAGGTGTTAGGTAAGAGTGCCTCCCGTTGCCTGAAGGAGAAAGTCGAAAGTCGAATTGATGGTGGTTGGTCTTAGGTTATCTTTGCCGCTACACTACTACACTACCCTCATAAACCCCTAAAACTATCCGCTCCAAGTCCTTCTGGCTAAACCACCGCCTACCTGATCGAATGATCTCTCTGCTGACATATATACTAGTTCTCATCCGACAAGGGGGGTCTATCATATGTCGCGGAGTCTACTCCTTTCGGCGGTTTTGTCTCTGTTCCTGTCATCTCAGGGCCTCCTCACGAAATGCAGAACTGGACTCGTGAGCCCCACAAAGTAACCACATGAGCTGGCATACATGAAGCCTTTCCCGGTGGATACTAGCCCATTCAACCGAGCGAGTCCCGCGAATGGTTTCTGAAGAGGTAGTATCCTTGAGCCCGGCGTATCAATCTTTGCGATCACTCACTCATTGGCTCTTCTCTTGCCAGCCCACCGACTCGCGATTTTTCTGACTCCTCAGATCGTCCCATTAGCCGGCGATCCACCCATATTTATATTCCTTTAGTCGTTTAGGGAAAGACGTTGGGCAAGAAAGGACAATGCAATGCATAGGGCTTAAACGGATTGATTTTCATCCAAGAAAACACCTAGACGGGGCTACTTTTAAATGAAGAAGTCGCTAGCCATCTTGCCAAAGATCGACGGTTCGAGTTGAAGCTGACTTGGTGGATAGAAGCTTGAAAGTCTCATGGTCCATCTATCAAGACTGCAACACCACTTCATGGCGCCACCAAGCTAATTCGGCGTGGAAAACGGTCAAATCAAATAACAAGGGCAATAACCGAGGCATTACATGGTCCAATATTTCGTATTTGCTGCAAGTTGATATCGGCGACTCGTTCGTGAGCCGCAAAACGTATTTCCCGTATTCACCTTCAACATAAGCCATCAATGGTGGTCTCGCCATTCTGCATGACGACCCGTTATTCATCATAACGGAGTTTATGCTAGCGGGGGGTCCTTGCAGTTTCATATCGGATGCGTCTTTAACCCGGTATTGTGCATCGTCTGGAAGTGACAGGTCACAAACGACCTCCCCTAAACCAGCTGCACCAAGGGTTGACAAGCAATTAGTCGTGCAATTCGGCTATCGCGATATTCAAATGGCATGCAGCGAGCCCTTGCGGGTCCCCAGTCCCACCTGGCAGGGCAAAGGTCATTGGACTTTGAGGACGTGCATCGACGCCAGCGTCGAGGTTCGACTCGAGTCCAGAAGACCTGTCACCTTTGGTTAGCTCTGACCGCCCAGTCTTCCACTGCCGATCCACGTAAAGTTGGGTTAATAAATGATGCTCCCGAAAACCCACGCGCATGTGTCGTCGCTCTAGCATCCGTCCAGCCTGGGGTTATTCGTCCGATCAGAGTTCCGCTCTGTCAATTCTCACACGCAGCCGAGGCCACGCACCACCGGAAATGCACAGGTTTGAGCTACCGCTTACCTGCACCGGTTGCCGAACATGTTATAATGAAAGGAATTAAATGCATTTATTATTTAAAGGCAGCCGGCCTTACCTAACCTCAAATGAGTAATTCAAGGGTACCATGATGCCGGCGTAATACATCCTGGATGACCGCCACTTGATCTTCTCACCGTCCGTGGGTTTGGGCCCTATCCCTGTTTCCATTACAAAGGTTCGGCAACACGAAAGGGAACTTGCAGGACTACGGCGTACGGAACCACTACGCTGGGACGAATGAGAAGTCGAACGCATTCCTAGTCTCGAGCGTCCGTGCCCCACTACTGACATTAAGATAATGGCTTCCATCTCCTTCAAGCGCTTCGTCTCCTCGACCACATTGGACGCTTCAGATCCACGTCTATATTGTCCCTCTTCTTCGACCCCCAAGGTTTATCATTGGTACTTATATCGCATACCAAGGCGTGAGCTGCGTACAGCTCGTCAGCCTCCGAAACATGTGACATCACCCTTTAAAGGGTCTGCTCAGCTTTCGCTCTAGCCTGTCTAGTTTATTAAAAGATTGTTTTATACGGCAGGACGTTAACGATGTCCACTCGGCCATGGCCGAGTCGAACAGTAAACAGCCACCAATGGAATCCTAGCCAACAAGCCCGACGATGGAATCATTGGATACGACTAATACGACAGGTCTTTCTTCTCAAGCAGGGGTATAACCATTAGCACTTTGTGTGCAGGGCATGCCGCAACCGGTTGCGCCATGCCTCCACGACCACATCCTACATTATAATACGTGCTGTAGAACGGCAAGCGACCTAACCCTCGTTGCACAACAGAGGAAAGCGTTAGACTTCTTCGCCTTAGCGGAAATTGACATATAACAATATGACGCAGCGTTCAGTCCATCATTGACAGCAGTCAATAATGCTGGGTAGTTGTTCTTGGTGATTTCCCTCTTTCTGGTCTCGCAAGCCATTGGGACGGAGGGCTGTCACGAATTAACTCGCTACAACAGTCACTGACCAATACGAGATCGGGTAGCATACTGACCTGTCGCTGCAACACGCCAGCCCGCTGTAGTAGACTAGGCCGTTCCTACGCAATCTGTTCCTAGTTTCCCTGCGCGCCTATCACTGGCTGAGGCGGTCATAACCTAAAATAACGATGACATAGTTACCTCCGCTGACATGCTGCATGGTGTCTCAGCTAAGTTGTGCCAAGATTGCTGGATCTTTGAAGTATAAGGTCGTTTCGACGTGAGGCGTCAGCCAGTGCGGTGTCGACAAGTTCAAAAGCAACCTTTTCTCGGTGATCGACTCCGTGACAGGAACAGATGTCACGCACCGACGCCCGCCCCTTTCTCGCTTCTGCCGAAGTATGCGTCAAAAATTAGTAGGCTGTTCCTGTCAGCTCGTGGGCTGCGAGGGGAGCTCCTCGTCCAGTAGCAATGCTAAAGCAAATTAGCCTTAAGGACCTTAAGGCTGGCCATCCCACCCCTGCTACTCGGCTATTCGGTTACAGTAGCAGGTGATCTACCCTGAGAAGTCTTCAGAGTTCCCCTGGTTTCTAGAAAAAGACTCTGCTATGCAGCGACGGAGACTTATTGGTTACACCAAAACAGCTGACTGGGCGGCTCACGAACCGACTGACGTTTACCGACTGATGTCATCCCGCTATCCAGTCCTTTTGAGATCACCCACAGTAATATTGCTGCATCAGCCAGCACAAAGTTGATTTCGCTACCTACCAGGGATTATGATAATTCGACCTCGACAGACATGGGGGCGTCCGGTGACCAACCAAACACACATATCTGTCTTCGCACAGGAATAAGATGCAATACGGGAGAGACAAAGTTAGGATTGAGCGTAAATGCATATCCGCCCATACGCATATGCATATATCGAGTATGTACTTGACGTTCAATTTCTGTCGAACAGTTCGCCGGTCTCAGCAAGATACCTACCTACCTAATCAAAGAGGCTGGCTGGCTGCAAATAGTCCAGGGCTAAACGAACCGCACAGGTACACCCATGCAGCTTACCGCCAGGGCTTGAAACTACTTGAAAATCATTATGCCCCAGGACAAATATCAGACGAGAAAAAGAAAAAGAAAGGAGAAGCAAAGCAGACGTCGTCACGATCAATGTATATGTATGTTGGTCTGTAGGATGAGCCTCATGACGTGAGACATACGCAAAATCATGCAGGAAATCCCACCGCTGAACGTACTCGCTTTTTCTTACACGCACACATACGACACGTAGAAGGGTTCTCCTTGTAACCACATGCATGTACGCCTATATGCAAGGAGGACCCTTGCCCTTGACATAAGGCAGATGGATACGTACATATAAGCATACTTCAAGCTTCGCTTTCCAAAGGGACCACAAAAGTTCCTGGACCGATAGAATATTCTACCTTATCTAGGAGGTTGAAGCCTAACCGCAAGCTAGTCCTAAAACTCTCGACTATAGACTCAAGCTAAACGATGACAGCTTGGCCCATACAAACGCCATGTCTCATCAGGCTCTGGCTTGTTCATCCCTGCCGGTACCTAAGAGAGCCCGTGGAACAAGCGGTCACGTTGCTACGCGCTCCGAACTCGCTGCTCCACTGTGTCTCGGGAGATCGTTTGCGAAGAGCCAGAACCCGGGGGTAAAGTCTAAATGAAAAGGCTTATGAAGAAAAAAAAATGCACGAGCCACCTCATACGTAAACCCGTTCTCCTTTTTTCCTTTCTTGTCGTTGCTCTCATGCAGGACGGGATTGTCTAACGGTTGACGGGTACACCCGCTTCTAAACACCACCGTCTCAAGCCTTCTTAGAAGAGGATCTATCAGTAGGCGCAGACGATAATAGAAATGTGCTTTGAACGCCAGACGCCAAACGCCAAACGACAGCCACATCAGCCCATGAGCTGAGCCAGCTGAACCAGTGGATAAGCCATCGAATGTTAATAAGCCATACCTTATGGCCACGATTAAGGTGGCTGATGTATTAGGTAACAGGTATGTGTCAAATATCATATGACTCGACAAAATGAGGCCACTTAGCTTCAGGGCGGCTGGCGTAGTTGACGCCATTTCCTCGGCGTTGGGGGGCACACATACCCACGTGCCTAGGTAGGCACTAAGCTATAAGCTAAACTTGATGTCTCGTGAATGAGAAGAGAAGCTGGGTTAGGTGATATTTGGGGGGCCAAACGGGTCTTGGGTGAAGACGCAGGTGCGTTGATATCCAGTAGACATGCCCACGCCGATGGATCGAGTGGTTATTGTATGTGTATTAGTAAACATCTAGACCTCACGGTTCTTATCGGAACTAGGTGCTCGGGTAGGAAGACATGGGCATAGTTATAAGTCCCGCCCTGCTTCTTAGAGTTGGAGCTGGCTCCGAAGTGACTTCAAGGTTCTTGGTTTGGAATCCTTACCTTCAGCTTGGACTAAGACAGATAGGAGTAAATCCAGCTGCTGTCGTTGGAACCTATACTACACCCAGTATCTGTGATATACACACCGTGCATATGTCTGTGATAAACTAGATGTCCATCAAGTTAAGGGTAAGATGTGATGTTTACCACTCAGTTAGCTGATGACGACAACCGTATACCTTCGTCCTACTTCGTCACACCTATCTACCTTATTAGGGACCTCCCTATTACCTATCTATCGGGATAATCCCTGTCTACCTCCTCGTTATGCTGTGCCTTCAGGCTTTACTACCACGGTAGTTCCCGTGGGCACATCCACGGACACCTAGACGCCCGTTATCTAACTCACACCGTTACGCGCCGTTCCCGCGTGTATATAGTAGAAAATAGAAACATCGAAGGTTTCCTTCAATCGTTAGATATACATGTAACGACCTGGACATGTATGCGCTAGCCAGCGCTAATAGGTACTGAGTTTCTACTCAGTTGTGCTCCTATTGCTCCAAGGGAGCAAGTTGAGGCTACGGAGTTAAGTCCGGCATGCTATTCACCTTCTCCTCGTAACAGTCTTCCTATCTAATAGTCTCGATAGCTTAAACACCTAGTACACACCCAGTAGACACCTATCTTACTCGGTTCAACGAGCTGATCAACCCGAGCCGGAGAATATACTGCGTATCTGTATACCTGCCACGACAATAGCCTTAACCCTAAAGGTAGTACACCTAGGTAATGAAAAGCTAGTAGGCGAAACTTATGCCATGTGCACCTGGCTGCCTACGGATCTATGTAGATAAGTATTCACAAAGGCGTATCTAAGGCAATAGGTCACTCGAGCGAATAGCCAGAAGTAGTTCTCGGACCATCCTATACACATGACATAGCACCCGCATTTCTTAGAAGAGGCTCTGTATTATTTTGTTTTGTCTAACAGCCGATCCCTGCCATCAATTCCCAGGTATTCAAATGCTCGGTTCTCAAAGCTCGATGCCATTTTCCCCTTCATCTTATCTCCCCATTCTCTAATATCATCCGTCAGACCCAAGACAGGTAAAAATCCAAGTTCGGGCGGACTGCTGAACCGCACCGCATCACGCCAACAGTGAACATTTTCGTTGTTCCGGGTATCCGTACCATGCGATATAAAAAATCTCTATGTCCAAAATAGAAAGGTAAAAAGTTCAAACGCTACCGATGCGATCCCAACAGAAGAGAGGAAGAAAAAGGAAAAAAAAAAGGACAATGAACCCTTGCGGTCATACGTGACAAGTCGCATCTGATAATGCTGGTCCCTTTTCCAGCAGCATCCGGACTGCAGCTGTGGTGCGCCTCATAAACCCCAGTCCAGTTACACCCGAGAAACAAAAGAACAAAATTCGCCGATCGAAATAGTTTGCAATGATGTCCAAGTTCGTGTCTTCCCAACAATAATTTACCGCAGACTTTTCGGTTGCCCGCTTATCCCCTTGTCTTGGTTTAGTACAAGGTTCGTTGGGAGGTTGGACGCTTGGTGTAGTAAAATGACGAGTGGCCTTAAACTCGGAAACAAGGAGGCCGGGATAGGTCGAGGAAAAAGAAAAGAGAACTCGAGGCTTTTGACACTTGCCGTCACACACGGCAAGCGGCAGTGAGCCGCCAAAACAACATTGAATGAGGCGTAATTCGTACTGGATACGAGGGCTGCTTTTGGTATTGCCTCCGATCCCGCTCATTCACACGATATGCTGTCAACGAAAGTGCTTGTCCACACGGATGAGGAGAACACCTTGGGTCTGGTTGCCATTGGCGTCGAAGAGATGAACGAAGCGGTAACCCGTTGCCAAACGGTCAAGGCGGATGCATGCCCAGCCAACGCAGGCGTCGCGAAGTGATACGAGCCGCAGCGCGTCGTCTTCGACCTTGAACCTAGAAGACAAGTATTCGTAAGCTAGGATTCGTGGACAAATCGGGATCTTCAGGAACGCGATATGATATCACACGCCAGAAATGATCCGTGTTACACGACTGAAAATGACACGCTAAGAAACGTAGCTAGCAGGACGTGAGTAGTCGAGATGAGGAATCACGGTCGGGAAATCGGCAGACCCAAGACTCGCTTCGTTCCCGCGGAGGGCCACGACAGGCGCTCGTAGACTGTCATATATCACACCCTCATTTCCGTCGCTCGACGGATTATTGCACATGTGAGCCCAGCCGCCGGCTTCTCCCCGGCTCGGAACACGTGGCTCATTGGTCATGTAGACTACCTATAGTGAAGACCCGAGCGTTTGGATCCGGGTATGTATGCATGCGGCAGGAAGCCGTGATGAGAGGATTTTTAAGATGAGAATACGACGAAGGGAAGAAAAAGGGAAAAGTAGAGCAAAACTTCTTACCTGACGAAACTGAGCTGCTCCATGACCCTTTGGACACCCAGGAACTGAAAATTGTTCTTGACATTGCTGAAATCTGGGTGGTCCGTCTTGCCAGCCCCAGTCCTCTGTTTGTAGTCGCATTCACGGACTTTCCCGGCCCCGTCAATAAAAGCTCCAGGCCTCTCTTCTACCTTCTCAACGTGTAGCTCACATTTCACCACGGGCCTTAAAGACCTCGAATGGGCACTGCTAGTACCCTCAGGTAATGGGATGTGCTGACCTGCTAGTACGGTGATAATCAAATCGAGAGTGCGGTGAGGAAAAGCTTCTTCGTCAGGCGCCAATGCATCTTCGCTACGGTAACCCGGCGGCTTTAGCACCCAACCATGTTCTCCTGAGAACATAGCCTCATTGAGCATCATGCCTTCGTCCCAAGATTGCCAGTTCATAGCGACCATTTGAACACCTTTGCGCCAGAACTGAGAAGGGTCGAGATTCGACGAATCGAAACGAAGGCCCTTTGGGTAGGCGCGCATGAAGAAATGACGATTATGTGAAAAGAGCTCATGGTGTTTCGAAGCTATGAGTTCCAATATCTTGTTCTCATTTATTGAGAAAATATGTGAAGGGATTTTAGCGGCTGGTGATTCGAAGTTCGTAAAGTGCTCGCTGTGAGTATAGATAGCAAGAGCACTGAGACTTTCGCATATGGGCACCTTTGGCTTCTTGGCACCATTTAGGAGGCTGGATCTATCTTCTTCCGATCCAGATGCATCATCTTCGATCGTCGTGTTTGGAGATAATGTTGACATGGTACCTTCTGGAGATGGTGAAGCCCTCTTGACCTTGACGAGTATCTTATTAAGCAATTCCTCCAGTCTTGGCATTCGACCATTTGGGCAGGTATCATTTGGCTTGTCGACCAATAGACCAGCCCATTCTTCCTTCATGATCTGAACCATGACTCCCTGTTGTTCTTGATCGGCATGCACCTCAAGGCTCACAATAATAGGCAAATTAGTCGTCTCAAAGGCAACTTCACGAATTGCCTTACAAACCTCGCGAAATCCCACAGGCGCGGTGAAAGTATAGCCGTGCATCACAATCGGTTCGTCTGGTGGTAACGAGGGCCTAGACCTCATAGAAGAACGTTCCGTGTCGAGATCATTAGCGAGCGAAGCCGGATCGAAGGGCGCACCGACCTCCCGGCCGAATGGAGGTGGTGACAGCTCAGATTTGCTACACCTGGGGCTATGGCTGTGGGTTTTCTCAACACCTAGCATCTGCCGGGTTTTTTCTATTTTCTCCTCTACCGTGCCCTTCAGGTGAGCAGCTGCGGTATGTAGACTTCCGCCGGAGAGATGACGGACATGTTCAAATCGTGAGGGCGGCTTCGATGATGCGTCTCTTGGACGCTCCGGGGTTGAGCTCTGTGTATCACTATCCCAGACATCTATCTCTACACACCGACACCCTCTCCTAAGGACACGTCTGTAGGCATCTGCTGTGCTACGGCCGGACAATTGGTTGCCAGATAGGTACGTGTTGTGGCTACTGCTAATGAAGTAATTGCTGATAGGTTTCGAGAGATCTTTTTGATCCAGGGATATGGGCTTTTCTGCCTTAAGACCAAACTCAAGCCACCACACTTCGAGAAACTTTCCAAAGGTGTATTTTTCTTCGGTTAACAATGGAGCTTGCTCGCCCTGTTCCATCTCGAGAAAGTTCGCGAAACGCGTGCGGGACAGGATGGGCTCTCCTCGGCGAAGTGAGTCATAGAGTTTCCGCAGATGGCGCTGAACGGCAGCACTCAAGTAGACCTCCTTCTTCCCATCTTGAAAATATACGACCGTTGGTGTTACAAATGTAGCTAGAGCAATTGCCCTTTTAAGTGCTTTAATCGAATTGGTCCCGAGGTCGGCAGTCAAGGTGAGGCGCCGCCGGATCGTCGCCGCGTGCGTCGGGGCTGCGTCGCTCGGTCGTTTCCGCATCTTCGGCATGACCGTTAACAATTGGCCGTAGGTTTACGTCAAAGTATATTGTAAAATAGGGGAATTTGATATCGAAGCTGGTCGGCCGACTTACAGTGAAACACATCGGGCCCTTAAACTATGAATTGACTAGTTGCTTCCTCGAGGTTCGCTATCTTGTTCGTGCCCTAATCGAGCAAGAGAAACGGTCGTTGAAGACCATTAGGGTGGAGTGTTAGCTACCCTTCGAAAGGGCGGCGACGGAACGGTCCGTGGTCCAACTAGGATAAATCGTAGGTAGCTTATGCTTGGAACATGAGCTCATAGATTGATACTATTATAAGTATATGAATAGGTGAGCAGATAAGTAGGTAAACAAGCGACTCGAGCAACTGGGGAATAATGGATGCATGCACAGGTAGGTAAGGTAAGACAAGGAGGAGTGCGATGCGAAATGAAGGGAAATGCAAAAATTAAGAAAGGTCCAGGATCGAGTTCTTGTTCATATTCAGCTGCAGGCAGGGTGCAGCCTCATCCCAGCATAAGCTTAAGCCGGGCCCCCGCTACTGGTAGAGGCTAGAACATGGCCAATCTGAGCCGTTTCAAGCGAGCCGATCCCTGGAATAAGCTGCCATTCGTAGGGCTGTACCGTCCGACCGGGCCCTGCGTGTCTTGGTCTTCCACCCCCTAAAACTCGTATGTAATAATAGAAAGGCACCCACTTTCTCGATGATGGGGTCTTGCAAGCTTGAATATCCTAAACTTCTAGGAAAAGGAATGTATTCCAGAGCAAGAAGATCGAGGCCCTGGCAGTGTGATAAATCAGACAGAAGGCGAATTAGTCAACTCTACTTAGACCCAGACCGCTACTGTCGAAAGAGTTAAGTCAGCCCGCGCCGTGGACCATGGCCAATTGGGGGCGGAGTCTTCGCAGCTCATTGTCAATAATTGGCCCCCAATTGATGACTGACAGCTGGAGGTGGTAGAGTGGTCATGCAAGTCAATAGCGAGTCGATGGTCCTTTGTGAACCTTCTCCACTCATTGGAACAATGCCATTTGCTTGTTGCCATCATTCGAGAGCAGCTGAAAAATTTGATGCCACTTTAGCATGCATAATATCATTTCAGTTGTTGAAAAAGTTCAAATTTCAGGCCAATTCAAAGTCCGAAACTAGAAACAAATTGAAGGTTTCTCGGCCGGCAAGACAATGCGAGCAAATCGATCGACGGTAGATGGAATTGGATGGATAAGATGATGGAATGGAATGACTTCATGCAGCTAGGGTCCTTGTATAGATGGCTGCGCCTCGTTCGGCGCCCAATGGTTGTGGATAGTTGAGGAAAGGGGAGAATAAAAAAGTTCAGCACAGGTGAGCACAGGGCAATGCAAACTGGAGTATGCGCTGTGCTTGCAGATATGAAGTCGCAAACTGGTCGCAGTGAGTAATTCGTGCCTGCCAGCCAACTCAATTCGTCAGGCTCGAAATAGCACGTGAAGTCGGACTAGATCCCCCGAGTTTAAGTCCGCATCTGGTAGTAAACGCAAGGCTGCAGACCGAAACGACGTCATGATTAGGCCAATTGAGACGAACCTGCGGATTGCCCAACCATCATAGCCACGCCTCAGCACGCCATCTCGCCCATCAACCGGCCGTATCCCCAGGCTATGCTAGCAAACCAACAATCTTCATCGTCCATCAAATTGTGCCTTAGTGAAACTTTGAAACAAAAGATTGGCCATGTCACACAAGACCCGCAAGGATTATGAGGCGGAGGTCAGATCCTGGGGTTTTCCTCACGTCTTCACTTGGACTGACGGCCCGTATGTGCCCGGCAATGAAAGTAAGGCGAACGGGGGATTAACGGCTAACTAATACCCAGCAATGCGCACTACAAATCACATTCTCATGCTGGCTTGACAACGCACCTGATCCTCAATGGCCAGCTCACCATCACATACCCAAAGGATCCCAATCCCGAGAAGAAGACGTATACCGTTGGTGACCGCATCGACGTCGAGGCTGGCCGCGTCCACGAGGTCTGGATAGGGAGCGAGGGCTGTACCTACGTCATTGGCGAATGATTCTCGTCTAGTGACGGCGTGGTAAATGTAAGGCAGTAAAAAAGTCTTAAGTAATAGTGGTCATAGCCCTCATATTAGCTCAGTTATAAGCATGAGCATAAACTTACCTAGATAGTAACTTAGGTAGTTTGAATGACAACTGATGGCAACTTTAAGATTGAATTGTCCTCTGACGGTACGTGGGCATTTATGATGGCTTGCTTCCTTAAGAGCTAAACACATGACTGCTCGAAGCCATTATGAAGCTCGGTCTTAGGTGTATCTGGCTTGAATTGAACTTATCATCATCAAGTGTATATGCGTGCGGTCTATTACCGCAGAGAACTAGGGCGTATTTCACCTGATACTAGGTACCGTTTACACATTGCCAAGTTGGAGTTTCTATTAGGTAGAGGACTACATTTCATTAGGTTGGAGTAGTTCAGGTCAGTATTCAGCAATTTCCCGACTTTCCAGTGTTCTTCTTGGTCCTAAATTATATAAATTGGTTTCAGATATAGCGTTTTCTCCTTTAGTGATATCCCCCAAATGCATTATAACCTCACCTTATCTGTTGAAAAGGGAAGCTATCCAGGTTAACCGCTTTAGCCGAAAGGGGCAATCTGGTCAGTCCAACCCAGCTCGTTTCGTTAAGCGGCTTGGTCAAGTTACTCGCCTACCTACCTATGGACCCATGGTGTCGGAACATTGCGACGAAACATTTTCCTTGAGAAAAGGAGCAACGCCAAGGTCGCGAGGTCTGCCGGATATCGCGCACGCGTAATAAAGATGGGAATAATGATAAGCTACGTTTGAGAGGGTGGCGGCAACTATAAAACCAGGAGGCCTATTTCGATGGTGTGTTACAAACCACCCAGTGCATGCATATTCGGGAGATGTAGGTGTGACAGATGATCAGCATCTTGTGTATGAGAGCCCATAAATGTCATGGGGACTAAGTCAAGCCCTTTCGGCGAGTTCGAGAAGCCCATGACGAGGAGATTCTAAATCAATGAATAAGGACGGAGATATGGAACGGACTGATTCAAGCTAACAGTTACCACATCAAGCAGAATGAAGCGTGCAAACTTATCTCATTCATTGATATTTGTAACGAGGCGATTCGGGATACTGATATCTTTCGGACCGGGTTGTGCCGGTACTCGCCTCTCAAGGAGGTTGTCCTTAGTCAAGCTTCAGGCCAGATCGGCGACAAACGTAGCCAATACTCGCAATGGGCTCTTGGCTCTACGGTCTCGACGGCGCAATGGTAGCTGAACTAAGCTTCACCTGTCCTATCATGACGCCCCATATCGGTACGAGATATGCCACTAGTGATTAAAGTGGTTGCTAACTAGCTGCTGCAAGACGTAGTGTAACAGCGATCTTGCGGAGGTTTCCATATACAACAGCGTTGCCAAGATGCTGACGAGTCCTCAAGCCTCCTTGGGGGTCGTGAGGCTTGCGGCGACGCCGCGGGGTAAAGATTGGTTATATCACTGGCTGGTTTCAAAAATCTGCCTAAAGCTGTCGGAAACTGTCGTTCGATGGCGGCTGTCGGGTAACAAGCCGTTGGTCCAGTCTGGTCCAAACCTACATTCTGGTTATCGCCTTGCATTGAGGTATTGTAGATACGCCGTCGCCTGAGGAAATGATAAAAGTATCATAGTTTGGCCATGTAAACCCTTTAAGGAGGAATGGTATTAATCAGCTTCTCGCGAGAGACTCCAGTTCAGACGTTAGGGGAATCGGCAGATTTCATAGGTTGGATTAACCTTGCCCCGCCTATGCTTCTGCAACTGTTTGTTTGCTCGCTCAACTTGAACTTGAATTAATAAACTTGATCAGCCGCACGCTTGTCCCGCGGGGTTTCATCAAAGCTTGCGTAAGAGCATGCATATTAATATGCAGTGGCACGACGACAAGAACGAATGACTGCAAGTGAAGTTGAAGAATCGTGTTGCAGTCTCGTGGTACACAAGTCGTCTTAGTGGCAGGATGATCAGCGATCTGCGCCAAGGGTATCAAAAGTTTCATCGTGTTTTCTGCGCGTTTGTCAATAGTGCTGAAAGAACTTAGGACGTGCTCATGGTGTTGAGTGGTTGGATATCAAAAGCTAGATATCCTTCTCATGCTGATACGCTGTCATTGCCATTGGATTGGGGATGTCCTGACCGCCTTTGATAGCTATCAGAGACAAGCATCACAGACTAGGAATAGTCTGTAATTTTTCCGGCAGTCTTAGCAAACGGTAAATGCATACATGAAACAGCTGGCCCTGAATAGGGCGGTGACGAGATGACAAGTGATCGCTATCGTTGGACAGCTTGCATATGTATCGTCGGCCAGAGGTGAAGTTTCGGGAGGTTAGCGCCGAATGGACGTTCCGAGATATCTGGAGAATCTGGATATTCCTGCTAGGATCAAGTGGGGTGAGATTACAACTACTACGCTATGGGATCGAGTCCCTAAGACTCTCATTTGCGGACGAATCCTACGTTGATTGCCAACTTACTTGATCTGGGAGGAATTGTTTCTGATTGGGGACACGAGACTATAGCTTATTTTATAAACGCGCGGGTGTGCTAAGGCCCGAAATTAGTGTAGAGCTTCTCTTCAACAAGTGACATGTCTTATGTCATCAGTGGTCTTGTACGAGATCCTAACTTTAAAACGCGCGTGGGACCAGTACCGGAAGTGCCAAGAAGAGTAGGTGTTCCTTTACATAGTAGTCGAGAAATTGGTTGGATGAGATCGTCGAGACAGGGAGACTTGAGGCGTCGGCTTGGAAGAGTAAAAAAAGTAAGACCGGAGTATTTGGAACGGCAATCCCTGGCAGAACCCCTGTAAAGTCCTCCCTGACGCTTCGTGGCTGGTCTTGATTCCGCTCCACGAGCTGCAACATCAGCAGCAGTTGTGTTATGGGAGCTTAGGATTACCCCATAATCCACATAACACAAATGAATTCTCGAGATCATACATGCTGGATACATATAAAAGGAAGAGATGACTGGCCGAGCTTGAAGCTAGTCTGGGGGGACGCGTATGTTTGTGATGATAGTATGACGGGCTGGTGGTGGCTGGTTTTATGATAGTTTGCATATATGTAAGGTATACTAGGTAGATAGGTTAGCCTTGCTTCCGGTATATGTAAATGTTACATAACGTAGAGCTGCAACGGCTTCACTCTCAATGTCTTGAGGCTCGGAGATCGGAAGTAACGGAACTAGGTCGTGTTGTTTCAAGGCATTGGGACCGAATGGTGATGAAAGACTTGCCGAATCTAGATACAGGAAACAGGAAAGAGAATGTTGCTGTAGAATATTCCTCCTCTTTCATGCGATGCGGTACCCATGGCTCTTCTTGTATTGACAAGGATAAGCTTAACATGTTATGGAGTGTTTTCGGATAGATAGCTCAATTTTGGTTAGGAGGATGGGTTGTCTGTATTACAATGCACAAAACGCCATAGCCTCGCTGCCTTCATCATGCTAGCTTGAGCTTTTGTTATAAGTTCCGCAATCCTTCACCCGGTTGATTCTAGCGTTATCCTCTTGGCTTTCTTGTCGTAAGGGTACCTTACGTGAATAGAATTTGGAAGTGCAGCTGTCTAAAGGTTAGTTGGTCTTTAGTTGGTCTTTAGCTGGTCTTTAGCTTTGCCAAATTAGGTCTATTCCGGTCTCCAGTGGAGGAGAAATGGAGATTGCAGGGGTATGAAGATCAGACAGGAACAGGAGGCAGTTAGGCGGGGCCGTAGTGGCCTTGCGAGGGCCTTGCGAGACCTTGCAAAGTGGAGGTACTTGATAGACGACTGCTAAATGCGTACAACAGATGTACTTTATCAAGGTCTCGCTTAATAAATCTACGATGACAATTTCCCGCTGTTTCCCATGGTTCGTAACATCCATGGATGGGAAAGTTGCGCGTCTCAGCTGCCGCGCAGAAGTAACATGCAAGTCTCGTCCTAATTCTACCTAATCCTCCAGATCTCGATGTGCCATTAAACTCTCTTAAGATCAATGCCAATTCAGGTTTCTTCTGCGTCAACATTTCCAAGACCCGCATCCCACACATCAAGCTCGTTGGCTAATAGCTCACCAATAATGAACCCATGGTGTTCATGGTTCTCATGCTTCTCACTCCCTCTGTCTCTCACCTTTTGTTCAACTCCATCGTATCGTATATGTAGGTGTACACAACTGAGCTTGCGTAGACACTCGCCTCTCTTCTTTGTCTGCTCTACTATTTTACCTGCCCTCCATCATATGTGGTGGTCATGGATGCAGATCTGGTTTCCCGGGAATATATGTGAAGATAAAACAGCATTACAATTATCGCTGCCGCATTCGTTTGGCCTAGGTGGCCAGGTTCGGTACTCGGTCAGTTAACAAGGCCCCTGGTCCTCTCAAAGGTACATGCCATATACGAACCCAGATAGATCGAGCTGGGGTATTGGCGTCACCCATCCCGCACCTCCCCCCAACCCCCAAGCTCATAACCAAGACCAATAACTTTTTCTCTTTTCACATATGTAGTCTTGGATCCCGGCAGCATTGTTCATGCTGCCATATTACCAATCTCAAGCCTTGGCCATCCTCTAATTCAGAGCACCAAACTCGCTCGATTCGACTGCCCTCAACTTAGTCGCTAACGCATGGCTGTAGCATCCGGCATGGAATTGTCAATGCTCGTATAGTAATAGCAGCGTGCCGGTCTTTCGGCTTCGTCCTATCTTAATACCATGGGGAATTCGTTCTCCGCTGAAGCTCCATGGAGAGGTCAACGGACATCTCAGAAGCTGTCCAAGCCGAAGACAGGCAACCTTACCACAGCTGGCCTGTTGAGCTCTAACGGCGCCTCGAATTCGACTCGTCCATTTTCGTCAGCAAGGCGTCTCTCACTTCCCCAATACCCCTCGCCTGCAACCTCGCCAATGCTTCCTGAGACTATCCCCGCGGTACCAACCAGCGAGCCGAGCGAAAAGAAAGGGCTAGAACTAGGAAGCCGTCTATCGAGGAGGCTCTTCCGTTCCAATACCTCCAAAGGATCTCCTAGCCACCGACAGAGAAGCAACAGTGTTCAAGTATCAGGTACTCAGCAAGAGCACTGGTCAAATGGGGCAATTTCTTCGAGGAATGAACCCGAGGAAGGTTATAATTATGGCCAACATATTCAAGGGTGAGTTAATGGCTTAAAATTAGCTTCCCAGGGACCTTTGTGCTTATGTGAACCCGTTAGAAGCATTTCCATGAACACTTCGCGAACTTCTTTTAATTATGACCTTGGGTCGTACGAAGCTCAGCGATTGTTGAATCTAGTCGAAGGACCGTCGTACGAAGACAACTTGGGAGTTCCGGAGAATCAAATGCATATTTCTGAAGCAATGCGCAGCGATCTGAGGAATCGGCGGCCGTCAATTCCCGAGACCGCTCCAGTGATAACCAGAGCCGGCTCCGAAGTATCTCTTTATACTCCGATGCGAAGAAGGTCTTTCATGACTCCTGGCATCGCTACCCGCGAAGTACCACAAGATCCAGTTCCTTCAATGCCAAGAACAAGGTATAGCCTTCCTTCAACCCCATCGCGCCGGCAATCTATGGAGGCAATGGGAGTTGATCCAATTAGTTCTCCCCCTCCGCCCCTTAATCCAGAAACGATACCTCGTGCTCTTACTCCCTGCGAGGCGGAATACATGCAAACGGGTGCCTTCAAACATGGCACCCTGCGAATTACGAACGGCAGCCCGGCGCGCAGCCCTGCACGAAGTCCTGCCCGTGATCCCGGTGACAGTATCAAATCTGAAGGCCTCGAGGGCTTAGTTGGGCTCAAAGGGGATTATTTTAAAACGGAAAATTTGGCTCCAAATAAGAGTTTTAAAATTGACTTTTCTAGTATCGCCGTGGAGAAAGCGGAAGTTAGAAGCGCCAAGGACTCTCCAAACCCACCTAGAAGTCCTGCCCTAGACTTCGAGGTTTCCTCAAGCTCCATTCAACCTCAGGAGTATTCTCAGTTACCTTCCGAGCCTCGGATTAATGCAACGACGTCCGACAATGAAGCGTTGAAGATACTCCAGATACAAGTAACTAGTAAGCATACAGCTGTGGAAGATGAACTCTTTGAAGATGAACAGAACGAGTATACATCCGTCGAAGTTCTGGATGTGCGAGTCGACGCAAATGCAAAATCTCTACCCCCGCGTCCCAAGTTGACATTAGGAGAAAGAAATCCGAGGGAAATTAGCAGGTCGGATAGTGGCATTGCGAGCCCAACATCAGAATACTCGCACGCGCCTTTGTCGAAGGCAGACTCGGGCTATAGTTCTAGCGTTTCTATCCGCTCCTTGTCCTCGAGGCCTCCGCCTCCTGAAAAGGACCGTACCTCAGATGTCGAAGTTGACATTGTGAACGATGCCAGTGAGAAGAAAAGTTTACGTTCCGAGGAATCAGAGGTTCCAAGCCCTATCACCACGGCAGCAAAGACTATTATTTGCGAGTCATTGCACGAGAAGTCGCCTCCACCCGTCCCCATGAAAGACTCGCATCTTCTGGCCCTGGCCAGCCCAAAGGCATCAGGTGAATCATCACCCTCTCGACAGCGGAGTCCTAAGTTACCAGGTACTCCGAAGTACAACCAGGTACCAGAAAGAATTCTATTGCCAAAAAATTCTCGCAGCCATGCCAGTCGCGTTATTGAAACTCGCCGAGCAAGTTTGCTTTATCCGACTGGGCCTAACTCTCCCTTGAGCATCACGACGAGTTTCCGCAAACCTGGGAAGCTCCAGAGGTTTTTAAGTGGAAGTCGAGCACCGCTCACTGCTCATAATACGCATCCTACCAAGTATGTAAATGTGCCTGCTGTTTCAGAGGGCATGCAAGCGAAACTTGAGGCGCATGCGGGACTAACTCCAATGTCATTCAGGAGATTAGCTCTGAAGTCTGCGGCCAGCAGAGAGACGCTTGGGACCATACTAAGCGTTGGAAGTGCTGAACTACTTCAGGATGATGATGGGCCTCCGAAAAGCCCGGGCGGTAAATTGAGGGTTCCGGATCGAAACCAAGGAACCCCGATTTCTATCAGATCACCAATTACGCCAACCGCCTATGCCTTTGGAAAGAAGCCGATACCCAGGAAGCCTGTTCCTGTTCGAAATAAGGATTCTGGATTCACAGACGGGCCTGCTAAACCAAGACTTCTCTTTGGAGAGAACGAGGTTACTCAAGTCGCACTACATGGCTCCAGAGAAAGAGCCTATAATTATACGCCACTGGCCATGGCTAACAATAAAGGAAGATACTCTGCTCCTGTTCCTCGGCCAACTAGGTCAAATATTATGACAAGCCCTGCAGAAGGAACCCTAGGCGCCACGAATGCTGGTACTAGATATAGCTACGAATTAGCTCAAGGCAAATCGCACTCCACAACTTCTCTGGAACTCCCACCAGTTATGCCCAACGTGAAATTGTCCAAGAGCCCTCCGCCAGTCAGCATGAGGACTCGAAGGATGGGTTCTCTACGAGTTCCTCCACCTGTGCGGCCACGATCAACGCCCCCCGAAAGTATGGGACGGCCGGCACAGTCTTCCTACTCCCGCAAAGGAAGCCGGGAAGGTTTGAGAACTCCTCAACTTACTAGTACTCTTGCGCCAGGCCACATTTCAGTGTCTAGGACCTCTAGTCGAGAGGACCTTCACATTTATTCCCCTACGCAGCCTTATAATTATGCCGAGGACCCTCCTGTTGTACCCTCGCCGAATAATCTCCCTCCCATGGACTTGAGACCCGAACCCGGAGCGCTTCGAGTGCCGAGCTGGAATGTTCAAGTAGACCATGGGCCATCCCTGTCTCGAAGATCGTCGTCTGAGTACAGCCGCCGGAGCTCCCTGGCCAGTCAATCTAGTCAACGAAGCTCAGCGACTACCGACCCAAATTTGTTTCGACCACAGTACCATTCTCAACCTGATCTACCTTCACTACATCGTCGGTCTAGTTATGACGAGTATAATCTCGTGCCGCGTGACAGCTGTATCCGGGATAACGGACCCTATCCGTCTCTGTCTAGGAATGGACGGACAGTCGTCAGCGATCCTTGGAGCGGTCGTTCGATGTCGATGCCACAACAATGGGATCAGGAGTGGGATGAAGCTATCCGATATTCCCCGCATCCTCCCCGGCGTCATATTCGCCATCGAAGCCTGGATCAATACGGGAATCCTATGCCTTACCGGGTTCTCCATTCCTACAACTCTCCCGCATACCGCAATGTCCCAATCTGGCGGTGATTTACGCAATACACTCTCCTTTAACCTCTCTTGTGTGATTACATGAGACGTCTGTCTCAATATTTTCCACCTTTCTTGTGATATCCTGCATTCTATGGCGTTTTTATTTTGTGGGCGTATATGAACCACGGTAAACGAGTTTCTCCTGCATTCATTATTGCAAAGCATCCTACAATTTCCTTTTATCAGATGAAAGGTGGATTTGACGGAGGATCTGCAACGTTCTACGAAACGAGGATGTTGATTTTTATTCTGGATGATAACGGCAACAATTTATGACACAAGGCAACGGTCACGCATACAGTATGGGGGATCTGCTTTACAAATGGAAAATGATACCACATAATTGAGGGACGCACATTCTATACCCATTCGGAATAGGGCGGTCGCCTTTTTTCTGTTCAGGCAGCCTGGGTTGGCAGGCATACGATTAGCTGCTGCTGGAACTCTGTACATATAGCATAGCAACAAGGGACATATCAAAAGGCAATATGGTTATAATCGCGCTTAATTCATCTTCGTGATGTCAGATCAACCGGGGCTCGTTTTCAACATGAGTGAGTTGAGATAGTTGATGAAATGCTGCTAACTTGTCAGACTAAGTAATGTGGTGCTGGGACTAGTTCCATCGCATAGCGGAACGGGGAGCATATTCGCACAAAATCAATGACTCGGTATATGAAGTATCATACCATGCAGCCCTCTCACATACGACCATAAGATCTGGAAAATTCGGGATCCCGTCCGCTCTCCCCTAGACAAACCGGATACTGCCGGATTAGTAGTTGGGTCGGTGACGACCAGCGAATCCCCGGTGTTGTATGTTTTCTTTTTTGTCGGCTTTGTCTCATAGATTTTTGAAATGGCATCTACCTCGCCACAAGTTGTGTTACAGTCCTCAGTCCTCTTTATCGGTGGGTAGCCGGGATACCCGTAGAAGGTTCCTTATTGTGCTGTTGGCTGTACGATGCAAGGCCTATCACTGCGTCGTCTTAAAAGCAGGGGTTCTGTTACTTGTTGAGTTGCTACTTGACTCTTCGGAAACAACAACTAGGACTAGGTATATTGTTGATTGGTATGAATAGGGTCTTGCAGATAACGGCACCTGAACACTCCGCCGCGAGGGAACCAAGCCGATCGGAAGTCAAGAACCTTGGAAAGGACAAGACAGCTTTTATACATAGAAATGTACCGGATTATAAATCCCTTAGGAATTTCCTCCAACATAAGGAATATTATCGCCGGAAAACGGCAAGGTGGCGCCGGTGACACAGGAGTCACTATTAAGATCATCTCATATTAGACTTTATTGGAGCCGCCAATTACATGAGGTTACATAATATGATGCTAGACCTTGAACTGTTTACCCCGTACAGGTCCATTTGGGATGAAGAACAAGGGGTCACGATATTGGGGCTTTGAAGGTATGACGTTGCAACATCCGAACTCCCATTGTATCAGAAAACCGTTACTTTACCTAGTTTAAGACTAGTCATTGGAAGAGCGTCTAAGCCGAGTTGACCTTTTTCAACTGTGAGTACGAGTAAGAGACTTGAATAAGCTAGGAACTGTTACATGTATGTTGAAGTTGAGGCTGATCACTTCGTACGTAATATGAGCAGTTCACTATTGTAGTGGATACATGTACTGTAGCTAATCCCGACTATGCGGTTCCAGTTGTCTCACTAGTAAGAATTACACTTTGGCACGGCCTGCACGGCCCCGATCAGACGAAAGTTTAGCGGGTGGTAGTGGGTAGTAGTGGGTAGCGGGAAAAGGTTAGGCGACCAATCAATCCCACGTCTGCTAGCTCTTCGCTTGTATCCCGCACGCTAAAATTAGTAAGAGGATACCTGTAATAAGTTAACACTTGACACTGTACCAAGTTGGTTGGAGAATCAAATTACGTAGCTTGTTCTGCTAAGCCACAAAAGTTTGTGTTGCCCGCCTTTGCATTCCGTTTGCTAGTGTACCGATTATCGTGATATGGAGATCTACAACTACGGAGTTGACAGAGTTTAGCAACGTGGTTCTTAGCTGAATCGCAGGACATCGACACGCAACAAGCAGCCAATTGAACATACGAGCTGGTTCATACGACACTGGACTGTTCTCAATTCAATCACGAGCCGATAGATAGTTGCTACTGTAGTGAATGCCTAACGTTAGCTTCACTCGCATGAAAACCGAACCCGATCCCACGTTTCACAACCCTCCCCCTTCCAGGAACCAAGCTGTTCAAGGCCTTGTCTATAAACCTCCTACCTCGGATCGGCAGCTGAGGAGAGTAACACGATAGCTAATCGGTCGCGCGCGAACCGGGTCAATAAAAGTCATAACTACCATCTAGCACCGTCCACCCACTATGGCAGACTACGGCCGCCAGTCTAACGACCTCACCTCTCCCATACATCTTCCTGACTACGAACGAACAGGCAGCATGTCTTTAGAAAATAGTGCTAGTCCTGCGCCTGAGGATGGTCCTCCCACTTCGGCCAATGGCGCTAGGGTCGAAGCTACCACGACGAGTCCCATCCAAGCCGAGCCCGAAATGCCCAAGGAAGTGCAAGAAGTGCTCGCTTCAGATGTATAGACCACAACCGCTCTGGATATTAAGAGTATAGCTGACTCTCTGTAGATTGGTGTCTCCACTATGCTGAATAGGCTTAAGCAAAGTATTACAGCAGCCAAGGTAATCAATTCTTAACAGCACGCCTCAAATCGCTTCCTTAATCGCTAACCATTCTATACTCTTAGGAATTTGCCATGTTCCTAAAGAAGCGATCAGACCTCGAAGACCAGCACGCTAAAGGCCTGAAGAAGCTGTGTCGATCGACGCAAGACAGTATCCATCATGCAGACCACAGACAAGGGACATTTGCGCAGTCGTTCGAGGAGATGCTCATGATACATGACCGAATGGCCGAGAATGGAATACAATTTGCGTTGTCTCTACACCAAATGCACGAAGACCTACTCGAGGTGGCTGCGGTAGCTGAGAAACACCGGAAAGGATGGAAGCAAAACGGCTTAGCAGCAGAGCAGCGTCTGACTGATGTAGAAAACGCAATGCGCAAGTCTAAGACAAAGTACGATTCGCTGGCCGAAGAGTATGACCGAGTCAGAACTGGCGAAGCAAGACAAGGGCCGAGGGTCTTCGGTATCAAAGGACCTAAATCAGCAGCACAGCACGAAGAGGATCTTTTGCGCAAGGTACAGGCAGCGGACACGGATTACATGGGCAAGGTTCAGGCCTACCAGTCTGAAAAAGCATCCGTTGAGTCTACGGCACGTCCGGAAGCCGTGAAGGCGCTACAGGATCTCATTAGGGAATGCGATTCCGGTACTACCTTGCAAATGCAGAAGTTTGGTAAGATAATCATCTTGGGAGAGCTAAGACACGATGCTAACCGCATACCAGCTTCATTTAACGAAAAGTTATTGCTTAGTAACGGTCTGGTAATAAGTCCTCTTAAGTCTGCAATTCAACCAGGCCAGCACTCTCGCAGTCTGAAGGAAGTCGTCCAAGCCATCGATAATAAGAAAGACCTTGAAGACTATATTACCAGCTTCCACAGCAAAGTCCCCGTCAGATCATCGGAAGCGAAATATGAAAGAAACCCCGTATGTATTTACTACCTGATATCATGAGATATTCGACGCTGACATGTGTTAGGTACTTAACCCGCAACAAAACCTGTCTCTCAATCAGATGACGCAAGTACCACAGCAACAAGCGCGGCCGCAGTCGCAGTCTCAACGACAAGGGTCTCCTTTGCAGACGCAAATGCCACAGCCAGCATCAATGGGCTCTAGAACTGGAGGCTACGATACGATATCGTCTCCTTCGGGATTTCAAGGACCAGCTCGGCCTTTCACTCCTCCACCTGCCATGGCCCCGTCACAACGGCCCTCGTCGGGACCGGGACAGGCACAGGCACAGGGACATGAGAGAAGCTTTAGCCACAATGTAATGCTAAATCAGACTTCTATGCCGCCTCAACAATATAATGCGCGGAATTCGATACAAGCACCTCCAACTCAGTCACGATTTAATGGCGGCAGCATGAGTGGTCCTCCACAACTTGGAGCTCTACCATTCCAGACCCAACAATCTCGAGGAGAGAGCCCTCAGCAGCAAGGTTTCCAACCTCCAGCGCGTAACGAGCAGTCGCCCATACGCTCAGCATCGCCGCCAAATCAAATAGTGCCGAAGACAGACGTAGCGATCCAGAGGGGGCCGGTCTTCGGTGTTTCCCTCGAGCGATTATATGAAAATAGCAAAGGCCCCGTGCCGATGGTCGTCTACCAGTGTATTCAAGCTGTTGATTTGTACGGTCTTGCCGTCGAGGGCATCTACAGATTATCCGGATCATCGGCTCACGTGAACAAGTTGAAACACGCATTTGACACCCGTTCGTCCTCCTCTTCCTCCTCATACTCTAATACTCCTCTAAGAGGCACACAACAAGCTAACCCCAGAACAGTGTCCGAAGACGCACCAATCCTCGACTTCCGCAACCCG
The DNA here is from genome assembly GCA_022497025.1 of Hypoxylon sp. FL0890. Lineage (NCBI taxonomy): Eukaryota > Fungi > Ascomycota > Sordariomycetes > Xylariales > Hypoxylaceae > Hypoxylon > Hypoxylon sp. FL0890. The sequence goes on along the minus strand of MU386566.1, from coordinate 2,675 downwards.
GAGAACTTTTTCCACGACGTGAATAGCGTGGCCGGTCTACTAAAGCAGTTTCTGCGGGACCTGCCGGACCCATTACTAACCTCGGAGCACTACTCGGGATTCATCGAGGCGGCCAAGAACGACGACGACATTGTGAGAAGGGATAGCCTGCATGCTATTATTAATGCTTTGCCGGACCCCAACTACGCAACGTTGAGGGCTCTGACGCTGCACTTGCATCGTGTCATTGAGCATAGCGCTGTGAATAGGATGAATTCGCAAAACCTGGCTATCGTATTTGGACCCACGCTTATGGGAACTGCGCCCGGATCCAACATTCAGGATGCTGGGTGGCAGGTTCGAGTCGTCGATACCATATTGCAGAATACGTACCAGATCTTCGATGAGGACTAAGGGGCTTGAGGGCCTCTGCCGGAAGACTGTACGGCCACATCTTATTACCTAGTAATATTTTTTTTTCCTTTTTCTAACGGCAAGGGGAAAACGGGGTAGGAAGGGGAAGGGGACGTCGAGATAAACGGAAAGGAGTGAGAATGGGCTTTCAGGTCCCCGAGCTTCTCACGCACCCCCCCTTTTTCACCATCCTTAACTGTAATCTTGAAATTGCATGGTGGAGCAAATGTGGCCTTTACTGGAACTCCCGTTGATTGTACTTTACCTACAGACACCGAGATTGTGTATCTTCGCTGCTTTGTTACTGGCTTTCCTGGCTAGATACCCTAGGTTTAGGCAGTTATATACGTGCGCTTGGCTACCTAGCCGTTGGTTGCCTTATAATGATACTGGAATTATGGGATGCAAGGTGAGGTTTTATTATCGGGATTGACTTGTGGTTGATGCGGAACATAAATGCTTGCGTGACATGCTTGAGTAGGTACCTCCTATATACAAAGCTTGAAATTCCCAAGAAGTATTTTGGGGGATTGGCTATTGCTTCTTCCCTATCGTTCCGTCTCTTGATGAAGTTGTGGTACACGCCTATCTGATTTATTATGTGTATATATGCTCATCTGGATGATCTTGTTGTTACAGATATAGTTGGTTCCTTTTAGTCCCTTTTGGACCCTATTGCCGTTCCTAGCTTAATACACCGAATCGTATCTGTCTACGCGCCGGCGGGAGGGACGGGGGCTGCAGCCTCGGTGCCTGTAGCGCCTCGTTGGCCCGGAGGGGGTGGGAGGAACATGGGGAGGTAGGTTACGGCAAGGGCCATTACTGTTATTTTCGTTAGACCCATTCCCACGTACTATATACTATAGGGGGTAAGAGAGGGAGGCAGGAATAGAGATTTAAAAAGAACGGCAGATGCAAGAAGAGCAAGTAAAAAGGGGGTAAGGCTCACCTGACATGCCGATAGTAAAGTATCCGGGAGTGCTGGTGCTGCTCTTGCTCGCCTCCTCGCTCTCGCCGAGCCAGTTCTGGATGCTTAGGACGACCGAAGCCCAGCCGATGTACCGGTTGCGCGTGAAGATGGCGGCCATGGGGAGGGTCGAAGAGATGGTCGATGTGAACTCGACATTGTCGCCTTTGGGCGGGGGCTCCTGGTACGGGATAACTGTGGTACAGGAGTTAATAATGCGACGCGATGCGATGTGATGGTGATAGCGATGGCGCAGGCGGAATTTGCTTACCCAAGTCTGGCCGTCGCATATCCTTACTCGAAGCCATCTTTTCTGTTCTGCGTCTGTGTCTCTATTAAGGGATATTCGGTGTCGAGAATCGATACTCCGTGTGCGATGCGACGCTAGTTTGATACTTTCACCGACGTTAGGAGCTTTCAGAGCTGCGGCCGTCCAAAATATTGAAGGGAAGATGCGATGTCGTTGAATCCCCATGCTGCAGGGTCGGACGGGGGTCACCCCCGACGCTAGCACCCTTTTGGCGCCATGGGCTTTCCCACCATTTTTCCCCCACCCTATCTAAAGCCACACGGCGGGGTCGGCTAGATCTAAGGCAGGCTAAGGGTTAAGGGCTAAGGGAATGTACATTGGTACAGTAATTCGTAGTTCCCCAGTCCTATTCCTACATCGTACAATTCAGCACGCAGGGCACGGAACCAGAAAAGAGGTCACCTAGTGCCATCTCGTCTCGTCTCATTCTATCCTCACTATATTATGTGTTACTCCTATTATGTACTCGTGTCACCCATCATGCATACGAGAGCAGCGAGACCAGAATACCGAAGGAGCTGAGAGGTGGGAAATGGCGGAGTAGCCTCGTACTTGGGCCGGCACTTTGTGCGTCGTGCTCGTTATTCCCTATCTATCGAGTGGCAGAGTGGGTAATTTGCTCTGTCCCCATCATCTATCAATCTGATTGTGCTACCCGGCAATGTCGCCTTATGATGGCACGCCTATGTCGGCCAAGCGCCCGGTTTGCGGGTTTTAACTTATAGGGATATACGGCGTATGTACGCATGGGTATCACCGATGGGGGAAGAGCGAGAATAGGTAGAACGAGTCTCGGAGGATTCCCCTTCTTGCGAGCCGAGTAAGACAGCTGGGCTGCAAAGAGGCGCATCTCCGGCCATCTTGCATTTGCGGTGACATGTCGGGCTTCTTGTGATCAGCAGCAAGCATTGGGGGGGGGGGGGGGGGGGGGGGGCGGGGCGGGGTGGGGGCCAAACGGGGTCGTAGTGTTTTATTTTGTAATTAAGAAAAATATGTGTTATTGGA